>WURS02000016.1:6863559-6884413 GCA_011762765.2 Rhinocypha anisoptera | reverse complement strand
CACTTTTAGCATTATTATCAGCTTTTGATTTGCTTAATCTGTTATAATGAAGTAATTCATTCCTGAGAGCTTTTAATTCACTGGTAAACCATCTGTTTTTGATGATTTTACTGGTTCGATTCATCAGTCTCTTATGGAAACAATGATGAAATAATCCAATGAATGTGTCGAAGAAATTAGCGAATTTAATCTCAGCATCTTCATTGTCAAGTAGTTCAAATCAGTTCACCATGGACAAGGCGAATCTAAAATTGTGTACACCGTCGGGTGTGATGGGTCTAAATAATATTTGTGTCATTATAAATATCATTATAATTCCACAAATGAGCATAAAAAGTAATTGCTAATTGATCTGAAAGACATGGATCAAGTATTTCAATACTATATTGTTCCTTTGGGAGGCAAGTCACAATGTTATTGAGGCATGAAGTATTTCCAGTGGGCTTATTATTGGCACTATGAAGGTTAAATGAGGAAAATAGTTCAAGTGAACGAAAATAGAACATTTTGAATCTCATATCGACATTTAAGTCAGCACAGATAATTATTTTAAGATCCAAGGCTATAAATTTACTTAGTGCTGGCTGTTGTTTACATAACACTTGTATGTCACCATTGCGTGACCTATAGATGGATGCAACCAGAACCTTATGTTCCTTAACTATAACTGCTGCAATTTCAAAGTGTAGCTCAATACAAAATACACTGACATCAATATCTTTAGTGACAAGATTGCTTGAAACAAAAATGTTGGTTCCACCATTCCTAGCATTTTTGTAGATGGGAAGTAATTCATCAAATAATTGGCAAAGAGAATTCAATTATAATTTTATGTGGTGTAATAAATATATTATTTTCAGGGATTTTTAGAAGAAAAAACTATTTCTCTGAATAATCCTTTGTCTCTCGCTTTCAAAAATGTGTCCAAATTAAACTCGTAGCACAGTTACTCTGTGCTCGTTATTTCAGGCGTAACTTTGTTAAATTTATTCAGCATATCGATTAGAGGAAAACGATTGGTGATTCTACAGAAACATTTTGTCAAAATTAACCTAAATGTCGCTTAATTTTGACAAACGTCTGCTCAGTATTATGAAGTAATTACTTAAAGTTACGTTACTAACAACTGTTGAATGTACTATTAATAATCATAATTGAGGAACTAGTCTAAAGTCAAGTCATGTTATAGAAAGCACAAAAACTCTTACAACTACTAAGCTTTGCAATTATGAATTCTCTACATTTAACTAGGCCCGAGGCGATAGTCACACATCTATAATTCTATTTTGATTTCGTATTCTTTAAGGTTGAATATTCTATTCACTGGTGTATTGAATGAAAATATCGAATAGGGAAATAGTCGCTTTATTTATATTTTAATTCTTTAATAACACTTATTTCAGGATGATAAGAATTGGTTAATTAAAAAAATAACTCCATGAACAAGAATAAAGCCTTTATATTTAACTTGCTTAACGTAAGATTTGCATTTATTTATCCGACCTCTTAGTTTGAATTATGACCCAGAATACAAGGGTCGATGAGACTTTTCATTTAGCTATTTTATTTCTTGCATTTTAACTCAATATACATAATTTTAGTTTATAAGACGCTTTTGTGTATATTTTTATTATGGTCTGTTCTTTTTTATGGACTGGTATATCGAATTTTCCAATATCAATTAGTACTTCATCTTCACCACTTGAGGTTATATTTTAAATTGCCGCTTCTGATTCAATTGGTTCGAAATTTAAAATGGCAACGTAGAGGGAGTTTTTTTATCGCGAGCAGTTTGCAAGGAACGACGAAGGACAAGTCTCTATTCCACGCGAAAATAAATGTGCTTTTGCTCCGGGGATGGTTTGCTATAAAACTGTTCGAGTACATTTTAATGCTAGCTCAGAAATTTTGTTTAGCTGATAGGACTTTATTCTGTGAATTGCTTGGCGCAAACATTACATTTAGAGAATTCAACCGGAGATAAGTAAATTCTCTCATCTGAAGACAAGACCTTGAGAATAGTTGCCGGTAAGACTTGACTTTTTGTGGAACTGACGTAATAGATGTAATAGTTGAAGAAGGTTCTTTATATTGTTTGGTGTAATCATTAATAGCAAATTTATGACATAGAATTTATATCAAAGTTTCGATGTGATTTATCTGGCATCGTGGTTTATTTGAATTTCTGAGAGAACGTGTATCTGCAGTTTTAATATTTTTTCTTCAATGCTGATTTAGAACTGAAAAAAATTCCAGTTCGAAATGGCTGTACATACAATTATGATGGATTTTACCATCAAGGCGAACACTCCGGCCGATTCTGGTACGTAAAAAAATATTTCAGAACCCATGCTGATCTAATATCTTTGTCTTTATTTTGTTTTCGTCCTTTAAATTTTCAGAGGAACGCCAAAATCTCATAAACACTTTGGAATCAGCGTTATCGGCACACGTTAAAGATCTCAAAATTCTTCAGACGACAGAAGTCGTTGATGGATTTATAGTATTTTTTCTTGGATACAAAGGAACATTAGTCACTGCTAGAGCTTTCGAAAAGGGTGTCCTCACAATAAATGTAGAGTTTTATAAAGGAAAAGATGAAGACCCATTGATGAACTTTGAGGTAAGGAGGATTTGTATTTTTTTCATTCATGTTCACAAATTTCATTGTAATGTTTACATTTAAGCCACCAGTGAACAATCAGTGGCCTCTACAATTAAGATTAAATTGGCCCAGCAGCTAATGCTCTTCAGAATTATTTCTACGTTATCAATGCAGAATCACGTTTTATACCGGTGACGATTTTTTGCTTCACCGAGTTAACAATTATTGAACGAAGGCAACTTGTGAAATTACAAGTATTCAATTTATATTGAATATATTTGCTATATTTAGAGAGAGGTACTGTTATTATCTTGTCAAAGAATGATGTCACCATTCCAAATGATTTTAAATTTCTGGAAGGTAATCAATCCCTTGGTTGACACACTCGGAAAGTACAGAAACCCTTTAAGTTTAACCCATCAAAGGGAACAGGGAAGGGAATATATCATACAAACATGGAAGTTTAACCCTTAAAAGCCTGATAAGTTAATTAAAATATCAAAATGGAGGTTTCCACCGATATCCCTTAAAAAAAATGGTACATGTGGATTTGAGTATCGTTTCAGTTAAATATTCTTGATCCTTGTCATATTCCTGATTGAAATAGTCGTAGTCCATATTTTATTTGTGCCACTAATGTGATAAATCGAAATTGTTCGTTAGTGATTGCTGATGACTGTAGTTTGGTAAAAGCATAATAATTAGGTTCCATGACATCTAGTTATCTTTAGTGGCAGTGGTATTACTTATGTTCATATAATATGAATATTTGAGAACAAAATTTCCAGCATTAATGACTTTGTCTTATTGAAGTTTGCACTTGGAAGTTGTCATCCCAAAATAGTTTGAATGTTTTAGTGTACCATTTTTAACAAAATTCTGAAATGTATATTGAAGTGCTTGTTTTAAAAATAAAATTCCAATTTTCAAGGATTTCTTATCATATCCCTTGAATCATTGCCATTTTTAAGAGGTAGGTTAATGTTGACTGGTGATATGATAAATTTTTGTTTAGTTTTTGAGAAGGATATACTTTGAGACTTCATTTCATTCTGGATAATTGTTGAGATCTCATACATTTTCTCTTTGCTGATTTCTATTCACAGAACTTAGACATAGACATTGGTGATGCAACTATCACTTCACTATGCTTATATCTTTTGGCTTGAATTAAATTCTTACATTATTCCAGTTAATTAAAGTGGCCTTTTTGAAAACTGTAAACTCACTAAGACCAAAGTGCGAATGTGTAAATGGTCTTGATTACCTGTTTGTTAATTAATAATATATATTATATTTATTTATATAATTATTTAATTTTACAGTTTTCAGTGTTTTTTTTTTACAATTTCCACAGTATATTTTTAGATTCTTGCCATGTGGTTTCAATTTCAAGATATTCTTTAAGTTCATTGGCAATAATTATCCTATAGTGGAATTCTGAAACAAGGACCTCCCTTGTATAATTAAGATAATCATGCATATTGGGAATACATGCCTGTCTCCCACCCATTTTTTCAGAATTTATATTTAAACAGTATCAATTCATCCTTAGTTCCAAAGGTCTGCTTGAAAGGGGATAATCCACTTCATCTTATTTTAAACTAGTACTTAGGGTCCAAAATTCACAGGGATGAAAGAAGGCAGTTCATTTTCCCAATTAACTATCTCGCATTCTCAGAAAGAATATGGTGCCCAGAACATACATGGCCTGTACTTAGCTGAGGAATCTCAGTGGCATAATCTAAATAGGAACCAGGAAAGGCACTCACACTTGAACTGCAGATAAAATCTTGAAATAAGAAAACGAGTATCTTGAACAGTTGTCTTGAGTTGCTAGTGCCTGTTAGGGACTGACTGCCAATGTTATTTTAATGATGTGAATTTCCAGTAGGTGGCCGAAGGTTAATACAGTGATGGTATTATCCTTGAGGAAAGGTTCAGAAAGAGTTCATATCAATTCAATGAAATCCTGCATCTAAAATTGTTTCATGTTCACTGAAAATAGGGATGGAAACCATTAAAAGCCCTTCAGCACTAGATAAAAACTTCATTTACTTTTTACAGGACTTTACAGGTTTTTACTTTATTAGTCCATCAGTTCGGTTCCATAAGTTTACGTAGGGATAGTGAACAGCTTAATTATGACACAGTATTGATTAATGATTCTGTCGATTCATCATGGAATCATTCATTGTGACATCAGTGTGACGTGCTTAATATTGCAGTGTGTATGCTCTCCAGACAATATACATTGGGCTTTCACCTTTTTCCACTGCCCTAATAATTTTATCAATTGTTGTGTGATGCATATGTTTTAGGATAATTATGTTTAAAGAAGATATGTAAATCTATTCCCCTTGATTAACCTCTCTAAATAGACTCTCTAGATTAAACTCTAAATAGAAACAAACCTACATTTTTTGAACATGCCATAAAAAGTGGAACGTTTTTCACTTAAAATAGAAGGGCAAGATAGGATAAAAGTAACAAAGAAAAAGTATTATCTAAATTTTAATTACATTAATGGCATTTATGTATCAGGTTAGAGAAGGAAATACTCATCCATTTCTTTTTCTTATTACAAAGTGCTAATTTCACGATCACTAAGCGAAGGAAACACAGTCAGAACGTCTACACACAAATCGGAATTAGCAAAATGAGAATATGTAGTAAAGTTACTTAAAAAAAATAATCCAAAGGGAATTACAAAAGTTATGATAAAAAAATAAGAGTGACATAGTAGTGATAAATGTAAATCACCTGGGAGGTCCTGAAATTATTCCACTGTATGGGTTCTTGAATGAAAACTAAAATAATTTAATTACAAAAATTGTGTTAGAGCAGATAATACTTTATTTTTACTGTTTAATTATAGACACTTGTGGATTTATTTTCATAATGGTGGTGCTGGAGTTGGTTGCATGTGTAAGCATCTTTTTTCCATCTGGAATTGGCTAACAATTGCTACTAACATTTAAAAATTGGAGTTCATCCATTGAGACAGTGTGTTCTTTTACCTAGTGACTCCTTTGCTAATAATGACAGATGTCTTGAATTGGGAAATGATCATATATTATATCCTTCTCCGAACTTGTTACTTTTATGTAGATGCAGTTTAAATTGATAATGCTGTAATAATGTGAGGTGAATTAGGCCAATTGTCCTCAGAAGATGGGAATTTGGCAATTCAAAATTACTTTTTTTGCTATTCAAAGCCATTAGTTAATCCTTGAATTTTTAGTCCATTTGAGAATGCATGATTAATAATCTTACATAATCTATGTCATGCAATTGTATATACAAGGTCAACAGTTATTGCTTTATGTGTCATCTTCAAAGTAAATTAATTTTGGGACAGATGATACATTGTAATGGGATTGAAAAAATATTTCATGTGGCTGTAATAATGCCTTTATATGTATATGTTTTACATACTAGAACTGTGCATGGTAGATTTCCTATGTATTGAGGGTTGAAGTGAGATAATGATTGTCATAACATATATTTCTTACATTTTCAACTGCTCATTGTGAGGCTGTCATTCTATGACTTGCAGTTGGGGGTGTTAGAGAGACTTTAATATAAGTCAGCCTTAAGACAAATAGGATTGAGAGGTAGAGAAAAAAACCTCCAAAATTTCCTAATTCTTGACTGAATATATGCAAAATGCTTGACAGAAATCACCCTAAATGTTTCAGAGCGATAGTTGCTCACAACCAAAACAAAACCCTATAGCATATCCAGTAAATTGTGAGGTAATTTCAAAATATTTATATTAAATTTGGGCTATAATTTGATTTGAAATTTGAGGTACATGTCTCTTGAGCTTCCTAGAGCTATCCTTAATTAAGCCTTTAGACTTCACTTAATGACTCTAGAAATGGGATAATGGTTGATTGATGTAGAGTTAGCTTATAAGTTGAGAGTTAAACAGCATTTGGAGGATCTCGCAGAATTTGAAGGGCACGCACATCTTTGCCTTGTTGTTGCCATGCTTCCTTACATTTCATTATTTTTGCTCTGCTGTTAAGTGAGCTTCCATTAGTTCATTGACAACATTAAATTTTTACCATCATCTTCATCCCTTTGCTTGCCTTGTTGCTGTGTTATAAATTCTAAACTTCAAAGTAAAGAGCGTAATTATAGGTTAATCTCTTTGCATTGGAAGTGAATTAATGCTTTGACTTTCTGCCACACAATTGGAGTTTATGGTGGTTTCATTCTCAAAAATGTGGAATCTTAAAAATTGATTGGATCTTGTTAGTAAATAAATTGCCTTGTGTAGATTTCTTGATACTCAAGTGTTTAGGATAGTACTTTTTGTGCAAAGAGGATATTCTGTGTTATTTTCCTTTCGGAGTAACGTTAAGCAGCAGCCAATATTTATCATAAGAAGTGAAGATATGCTAATGCAAATCTGAAATCACAATATGGGAGCTTTGCCCCTATCTGGTAGCACTAGGCCATCTTAATAAGGTGCAAAACGACTCAATGGCTGGGTAACCATCTTTATTTTCCTGGATGAATTTCTTGCATCTAAATTTTCAGAAAATCTAAAAATCATCTGATGGATCAAATATACAAATATGATGGAATCATGAAATTTATCACTTTCATGAGTTGAAATTAATTTCACCAAATCAGTCAATAAAATTTTTCTCGGAATGTTGCAGTGGCCATCGTCCAACCTGATGAAATTTTTTAAATACATTTTTGTAAACATAAGAAAAATGAAAATCTTTTTCAAGCATTATCCCTTTTACATTTTGCTTCAAGTTCTTGTGATATCTTGATGGTTTATGCTCATAAAGTTCATAAATTTAATCAGAGGAACAGTTGTGTCAGATTTTTAGTAGGACATTCATCATCTCTGTGAGAATTAGTTTCACAACCTATTTGAAAGAGTAGTTTGCTAGGCTCTTGAGGTCTGTTTGATTTTGAGGCTCAGCTTCAATAGATTAGGCATTTTAGATTAGACAGTTCTGGCATACAGTTAGATTCACATTTTCTTGTTTAACCATTCACTTGCATTTTATTTCAGGATGTTACACTGTCGGAGTTTTCCAGCCAGTTTGTCATATAATTGAGTTTGTAATAATTCTTCCTAAAGATCAAATTCCCTTTTTAAAAATATGATAGAGTGTATTTAAAAGCTGCAGTTCCATAACCTACTTATAATGTGCCTCTGGTGGAGGGGTTTTTTTTGCATGCCAATGTAATCTTTGAGACTGTAATAGGGTGTCTGTAGCGGTGGTGGCCTGTAATTTTGCAGCAAGCCCGAAGTGTGGAGATGTCCCTTAAGGAGAAGTTAGGGGCGGAGAGGAGTAAGCTGCTTCCAGCCATTCGCCGTGGCTCCCCCCTAGACTTGTACTTCACCACATCTGGTGAGTGTGGCTTTGGAAAAGATGCCCTTGGGGGGGCCATTGCAATTTGTGAGAGAAGGAGGCCTTTGGCTCCATTTTGAAGAGAAATGTTGCTTGAAAAATAAATTAGCGATCATAAGTATTGTTACATTAGCGTAATGTGACAATGTGGAGCAGTAATGTGGTGGTCTGTTTCTTAAGTAGTAGAGGAGCTTTGAGTCAGGTGGTTCCTGTAGATTTTACCCACTATTAATTTTTAAAAATGTTCCACTGCTGCAAACTGCTCCAAAAAAGGTATAACTATATTAAATAAATGGTTTAATCTGGTGGTAATTGCATAATAATACCAAGTTAAGTTGATCGCTAGGAAGTATAAGACAGGAAAAGACTGATTGTCTTACTTTTGCAGTATTGTACTCTTTAGGCAGTTCAGAAAAATTGGTTAATTCCAATGAGTGAAGTGCCAGAAGGGTTTAATCTAATTCTCCCTGAGAAATGGAGACTAGAAAATTTTTTTTGGAAGGGATTTATATTTTAGGTAATTGCTTTGATCTAGTATTGTAGAATAATATAATTTGTAGTTCATGTACTAATAATTAATTTTAACAAGTAGTTGCTTTATTGTAATGTTTTATTAGTGTATTTTAATATGAATAGACAATATTTGTACTGTTAAAATGGTATAAAAGACCAAAGGTTATACAATGACCCGACTCATTCCCAAGTATGGTGAGTTCAGGACTTACCTAATTATTTGGTGTGAATTGGGCATTGGCTTTTATAGTTCAGATGGCTTAAGCAAAACTATGCAGTGGAGTAGAAATGTTGTCTGAGATGTATGGTAAGAAATGGTTTACTGCTGGGAACTTAGGCTTACTTGGAAGAGGCTTGATGGATTTACTTTTTTGTTATATTTTAAATTTATTGTTTGTACTCCTATTTCACCTTAATTCCTTCCCAAAATCTGGGAGAGGAACTATCCAAGTTTTTTGTGTTTGCACATTTATAGCACTCCTTTGCATGTTTTGATCTAAATGGCCTGCTTCATTTTGCTTCTCATGATTACTTGAAATTCCATGTTCTGCACCAAAATTTTTTTGTCCCTTGCATGGCAACCACATAGGTAGTTCGAAAAATAGAGGCTGTCATCCGAGAATCACTGCGAAGCCAGTGGAGCCACAAGTATCCACCCTTCAAGAGAGCCGACAAGGTCAACAAGTACTTCGTGACTTCAGGTAAAGGTTTTAGATGGAGCATCAGGCTTTAGTTAATATATGTGCTTTTCCAGCCAAAATAATGGGAGTGGGGGCTATGAGCATGGTGGCTAGACATGGAAATGTGGAGAGTTAGGAAATTCTTATCTGAAAGGAGGTTACAATGACAAGAGTTTGATAGTTAGATTGAAAATCACATTAAAAGTACAAACTGATATCAGGTACCGAGAAAATGATTTATTTGAATGACTATGATGAAATACATGTTATCTTTTGCAAAGCGTATCAGCCGTTTAAGTGTGTAATAGTTAAGTCTGAGACTACAGATTTTATCTTTCCATATTTATTAAAATATAGATTTTTATATATTTATTCTAAATGAACTTTGAAGCCTTAAATTCTTTTTGTAAAGTTGTTTTTTGTAAATGTAAAGTTAGCTTTGAATTAGGAGCTTACATTTTCCTCAGTGATGAAATATGTATTGGTAAAGTTAGGTAGAGCATTTTGATCAGCCTTTAGTGTCAGGGCTGACTCATGATTTATAATTACATATTCTCTTATTTTTAGCATCTTTGAAATCAATTTTCATACATTATTGTGACTAGATACCATGGTTATTAGTCATTTAACATGATAGTTGGATTAGTTTTCTAATTCTAAAATAGAATCAGGATGATGGTATACAACCATTATACAAGTGTTGTTTATATATTTTCCTTGTTAACTATGTACCTTCTTATAAATGCTGAAACATATTTTGAGCAACTTATCTCTGTTAAGGTTGGTTTATTTTCGTGCTACATCACTTGTTAGTCACCTCCAGCCAGGATGCTTTAATTTACATTGTAGAATTTAAGAGTTTGCCAAAATAAATTATTTCTCAGGACAGGAGTGACCTTAAAAGATTTCCATATCATTTGAAACAGTGCAATATGGGTTATGGAAGTTAGTAACTGAGGGAGAATTCAAATGGGTGTTGTTAGTCAAAGAACTTACACGTGGCTGTCTAAGTTTCGAAAGAAGTAATAAGGTATAACAGGTAGAAACCTAGACCTCCCTGCGGGTAGTGAGATTGATAATACTCCCACAGTATCCCTGCTTGTCGTAAGAGGTGATTAAAAGGGCAGGGAGAAAACCCTGAAAACAAACCCCCAGTCAGCTAGGCTGTCTCGTGGGGGTACTGTGTGTGAGGGCCAATCCAGCTGGCCTGTGCCCACCCGTGTGTTTGCGGTGCGCGGTGACCCATAAGGGGAGAAGGGGATCCTGGAGGGTGAGTTTCCTAGTTCCCAGCCAGGTTTCGATTGCCTGTTATGGACCGGGGAATCCCTCTTCGGCCATGGATTCACTGTAAATGGGAGGCCAGGAACTAGCCACTCCCGGTCAATCAGCTTCCGTCGCGACTTGCGTGGTGGCGAGTGCCAAGGTGGTGGGGGTCTGCATAGGGTGGTCGGAGGTGCATGGGTTTTGGTGGACCCATGCATTGAAGGCCTAACCCAAAACAGACAACCACCCCAGAAGTGCTATATCCCTTGTGCTAACCCTGGCAACCACACTGGCTTGTGGTGGGGCGTCCCAAATGTGTGGCTCCTTGGTGGGTGGGGAGGCTGAGGGATGAATTTTAATATTGGTATGGAGGATAATACATTTTCACCAAATAAAAGATCCCGCCCAGACATGGGCAGGGGAGATAATTTTGTTGGCGCTAGTAGGCACTACTTGGTGATGAGGAAAAAAGGAAGGTAAGACCCTGAAGAAGGTGTCTCCCTTCCTAATTCGCAGAGTTTTGTCTTCTTCAGTACTTGGGGAGCTGAAGTCAGCAAATAAACTGCGAGATGGCACACTTCTCATCGAGATGGTGCACGACATGCAAAGTGAGATACTTTTGAAAATGGAATTGCTGGTGGAGATCCCGGTAAAAGTTGAAGTCCATTGAGTCCTAAACACCAGCCGTGGGGTAATCAGTCATTATGATCTCCTCTATGAGGTGATTGATGAAATAAAAAGAGAAATGGCTGCGCAAGGAGTGATTGACTGTTGTCGTCTCACTACCAAAAGAAAAGACGAGATCATAAACACGACATTAGTTATACTGACCTTTGCTAGTGATATGCTTCCAGAAAAGGTTTACATGGGATACACTTTGGTTCCAGTTACTTATATATATACCTAACCCTATGCATTGTTTCAACTGCCAGCGGTTTGGCCATTTCGCCACAGGATACGAGGGCAAGGCCACCTGTCCTCGATGTGGCCACGACAGACATGAAGAGGAAACCTATGCTTCGGAACCAAAGTGTGTAAATTGCAACGGCCCACACCCAGTTTATTCCCGTGACTGCCCTACACAAAAGAAAGAGAGGAAAATCATGAAGATAAAGATGAATGAGAAGATACCCTACATGGAGGCATGCAAAAAATAATGAACTCTCGTCGCCCCCACTTCCTCCAGATCATTTGCTGCTGTGGCGACAGTTAAAAAAGTCAGCATTTCCACTCATACTGAGAACCAAGAAAAAACAGTCAAAAAGGATACAAAAGAAACCAAAAATACTCAGCAGCCTATGACCCTGCCCAAGGCCGTTATAGAAAACACCAAAAAGAATTCTAACACGAGTTCTTCCAAGAACTTTCCAAATCCACCATAGGGGTCTCGCAAGCAACGCGAGAAAAGTCTCCATCCCCCAGCCCCTCTTTTACTAAGGTCTCTTCGGCCGTGGAAGGTATGGAGGCTGATGAGTCTTTCTCAGACTAACATCCTCCTTGCCGAAGAGAAGAAAAAGAGCCATATAAAATGGTAATTTTAAAGTTTATTTATATATTTTATTTGTGTGTGATGTCTTTTTTACTGCAGTGGAACTGGAATGGATTTTATAGGCATAAGGAGGAACTGGCCATTTTAATAAAAGATCTTAACCCATCGTGCATTTGTCTGCAGGAAACCCACTTTAAATCTACAGACAATGCTGTTTTAAAAGGTTTTAATTTTTTTAGATTTGATGACTTAACTGGACGTCGAGCTCAGGGAGGAGTGGCTATAGTGACAAGGGAGGCCCTATACACCTCCCGTGTTCAGCTGAACACTCCCTTCCAAGCCGTGGCCGTCACAATGCATCAACCCGGAGAGATTACTATATGCAATGTTTATCTGCCAGAGGGTGCACTGGTGACCCGTTGCAATCTCGAAGCACTAGTCCGCCAGCTACCAAAGCTATATTTCTTATTGGGTGATTTTAATGTGCACGATCCCCTCTGGGGTTGCTCTCCTGCTCAGAGCAATTGGAGGTGGTGCATTTTATCCAGTTTTATTGAAGATTTTAATTTGTTTATATTAAATAATGGGGACGAAACCAGATTAAATAGTTACAACGGTGAATTGCAATTGACCTATGCATGGCTACGGGCAGCATGATGATGAGAGTCAGTCCGAGTGGATCTATGTGGAAGTGACCACTTCCCGATTCTAATTGAAAGGCGACCACATCACAACCCAAACCTATGCTTTCCAGGTACATGGAAACTTAAAAAGGCTGACTGATACAATTTTTGAAGAGATTTTAATTTCATATGTGATTTTAATCAGAATGGTGTTGGCAATGTCGAGGCCTTAACGAAGTGCCTTGTTGATGCAGTGTACCCAAACATTCCATTGACAAACGGCAATGCCCGTCGTCCATCCGTTCCTTGGCGGAACGAGGACTGTGCCAGGGCCATTAAATTGCGTAAGCGCGCCTTAAATATTTTTAAGAAATACTTAACTACAATGAACCTGGCTTCCTTCCGACTTTTAAGAGCAAAAGCTCGACAAGTCGTCAAGGAGGCCTAGAAGGCTTCTTGGATGGAATCTATATCAAACATCAATCACAGGACACCTCTTGCACAGGTCTGGAACAAGGTGAGGAGCATTATGGGCTGTCAAAAATATCTTGGGGTACCATTCCTAAAAGTCAGTGGCCATATTGTAACCTCCCCTGCGGTAATCAGCGAGGCGTTCGACCGAGCACTCTCTGAGATTACCAGCAGTGTAAACTATGATCACATTTCTAACCCTAAAAGAGACTTGCGAAATATCTGCGATCAGCTTCCGAGTGACAGACAAGACGGAGGTTTACAATGAACTTTTTTTGCTGTGGGAGCTCACCTTTGCCATTGCAGATTCTCACAACACCTCTCCTGGACTGGACGGGATCCGCAACGGCTTTCTTAAGAACCTCCCGGAGACGGGAGGTTCTTAAGAAAGGCACATGCATCATCAGAAATGTATAAGATTAATTGAATTAACAGTTGGGAACATTAACAGTTAATAATCCTAGTGATAAGATGTTCAGTGGTAGGGAAGTCTCAGAAAAGAAAGAGGAATAGAAAACCTTTTTATGTAGCCACCTTGTAAAAAGTTATTTTCATGCTGTCCTACCATTTACAGAGTCTAGTAACCATTTTAGCTAAAATAAATTTATAAGAGAGGAATCAAATGGTGGTTTATCACTCATACGATGGCTCTTGAAAGTTGGTAATATTGGTGGTTTACAACAACTGTCTTTTGGTGGGACCTACAAAAGAATGATTACAACTTGCACTTGCTCTCCAGTTGTTATTTATTTGTGTTGTCAGTTTTGTTAGCAACATGGGTATTTGTCAGATATCGTACAGCTAGGAAATGAAAGAAAAACAGAGAGGTGCATATAAAAACTCTCATATTTTGTTGCATATCCTCTTACCCTTTCATAGGCATACTATTCACATCATCATCCTAGGAAAAATATTCAATAACTATTTCATTGTAACCTTTATAAGCACTTTTTGCATAAAAAGTACCACCAATAAAGTTAAAATAATTACATCCAATTACCATATTTCAATGTGTCTTGTCCAGGCTTTAAAGTAATATTGGACCATCTCTCTTGCCATTTGTTGTTATAATGAGCAACATGAAGCCCATGTTTGAATTATATATTAAAAGAGGATTAATTTATAAACATTCATTATTTTGGGTGCATATTGTTTTAATATAGTAGTTTAAAAAGGGAGAAATACAAGGGTGATAGACGTTAGTTTATCTGCATTGAGTGAGTGAGTATCAGTGTCGTGTCCTTCCCCTGCAGTGAGTAGGAGCAAACTCTCCATACATGGTGTTTTTTGTTTGTGTGCGTTCAGCTGGTGTATTGTGACTTCTTAAGACTATCTACAATTAAGACACTTCAAACAATAATGTAATATGTAGTCCACTTTTTGTGTTTCCCTGTTCTGCTTGGACTTGATATGCTACAATATTTAATGATTTCTTATCTCAAAATTGTCCTTAGTTGCATGTGCTATTTTTAAGTTCCATTTTATTACACTTTATTGAATATAAATAGGTAAAATTTACATGGGTAAAATGTGAACAGCAACATGAGTCCATAAAAATAGTGAGGAATTAGTTTACTCTCTCCCATGCTAGCATCTCATTATAAATAAGACATTTTATACTTAGGGATAAAAAAATATGGCTTACCATAGCAGGGATTCCAAAATATAGCTTACTATGGAAGGGATTCAAAATATCCGTTTTTTTAAATGATTGTTTTAACCTATTTGCTGAAAGAAAATAGTAAGTGACTGGGGCTTTCATTGTTTGTTTTATTCACAATTTCATTGCATGTTTGATCACCTAGAAAGAGATGACTATCTTTTCCGTACATATTTTGCTTGTAGCTAATGTTGCTTTGCACTTCCATCATTATGTGTTCTCAACATGGCCCATGAGTAATGTGCAGTTCTTTTGAATTTAATTCTTAGGTACTAGATGAGTATTTCATCTATAAATCTTCAAATTTATTAGTAATTGATGTTACTATAGGATTGAATTTGGAGTAAATTAAACTGGGAGAAGAATCTAGCTTTTATGAATTGCTTTATCTCCTTAAAGGTAGTGTCTTTTTAAAAACAATCAATTTATACCTTTAAAAAACTGTTGTTCACTTAAGGATTGATTTTTCATGTCTAGTCCTATCTCTTTCTAGTATTTTTAACTGCCACCATGGTATTTTATGAAACTAATGAGAAACAAGATGTAAGATTGTAAATCTGCAATATCTAATGATAAAATTGGTAAATAATGCTCGTTTAACTTTGACTTCTTTCACATTCCATATGAAAAGCTGGAAATTCATTGCCAAGTGTGACTCATGTCAAACTGGGGAATTCAAATTTGCTTTAAAGTAAAGATTTAGATGTCTCTTGCCACAACTAAAAGGAAAAGTGTAGACAGCTTTTTTTTTCCTGTCAATATTATCTCATAAAATGAAAATATTATCTCATAAAATGAAAATAATTCCGAAAGGTGCATCTATATTGCGAGAGGTGCAAAGGAAAATAATTGTATCTACTATTTCTGACAAAGGTGCTCTCAGCATCCATTGATGGCTTTCTTGTTTCTGGGATTCCATTGTGCATTCATCCTTGTGTTAGTGATGTTTCACCCACTATTATGCAGAAGCCTTCAGTCTGGTCCGAACATGCCTGCAGTACAGCAGTTAATCATCATCATAACAAGTATGAATTTACCTGGTAGAAATCCGGAAACAAGAAAGCCATGATTCTGCTATATATTCACCTTGGTATTATTTGCAGAATAAAAGATTTACCTCTGTTCTAGTATGATGCAGGAAAAAGACTGGTAGTACAATTTTATGGCCACAAACCACTGAAAGGATGATGTATTAGCTTCCAGCTATTACAGTACAGTTAATAATATTCGAATGCATAATTTGTATTAAGAAAAACTGGGAATCACAGTCATAAATGTTCATTCTTATTATTTCTATCCAAACAAATATATCGTCTGTACTAATTTTTACCTTTTTCAAAGTCATATCCATAAATCATGAAAAGTGAACACTTGGGAACATATAATCCTTAATAAACTAGTTTCTGGCTTCATTTTGGGGGCATACTGAGTATTTATTTTATTTATTGAAGAACTTGCATGTAATAAGTCATACTCTATCCACTCAGCACACTATTACTATATTTGTCTAGATAGTTTTATTTGTCATAGTGGCATAGTGTTGTAGAAATTAACTACTGATCAGATTTTGAAAGCAGTTTTTGTGAAGGGCTGGTCAGCAGTTACTAGCTTGGCCACTACTTCCAAGCCCAAGGGGATTGTTTCATTAACAGAATTGTTAGGCTTTACAGCTTCCTATGCATAAGTTATTTACTTTTATAAATTATAAGACTTTTATTACCAGATGAATATTTAAGTGTATTCATTTTACAGAGCAGGTTTTTCAGTGATTCACTTTGATGTTTCAGTCAATAGCTGACACAATGTTATTATTACTTTCATTTTACGGTCTTTAATGGTGAAATGTTGTAGTATATTACTCAAATGATTTTAGTAAAAGGCAATAAAATATATATCTACCAACTTGCCTTGTAAAATTTTTCTGTCCTCTACTAATTTTCCCTTTCATTCAAATCTTACTTGTGTCCTAACCCTTTTAGTGCTACAGGTCAAAATAGCAGCTTTTACTTCTCTTACAAAAGGTGCTGAGGGATAATATATCAGCTCTAACATAAGTAATTTAAAAAAATCATAAAATCTGATCATTTTGAGAATAATTGTATTTGTATTAGTTAGCCATTTGTCCATGCAATTTTAAACAATAATGAATAGTTAAAGAACAAAATCCTCTACTTTCTTTCTGAATTTTAAAAATTCCTTGAAATTTTTTTTTTCCACTGGGTACAGCCAAAAATAATAATAATAATTTATTCCACTCCGTAGACAATACAAAATTGTATAGGCTATGTCAAACATAATTGAATACAGATTGTTCACTGCAATCCCACATCTTCTTTGATATCATTGTAGCACTTGGATAAAAGAATATCATGAACAACTTTCTAACAAGTACAAAATTTATTAATTTTTTTAACTATTCAAATAATTTACTCTAAAGTCTCAGACCCATAGAAAATGGACCTTCTTGAAAATGTCTAATTGCATCATATGGAGCATGTAGATTTGTCACTCTACATGTATTGTGTTTATTCATGCTTGTGTTGGTATTAAAAATGTACATATACCTTTTATACAAATATTACAAGTTGGAGGATCTACAGACATGTCACTAGTAACACCTGTAATTTCTTGAATAAGGGTTTACAATGATACCTTTGTTTATCCCCAGCTATGTATCTAATGACCCTGTTCTGAATTATCATTTTCTTTTTTATTAATGGGCTACTCACCCAGAAAATAATACCATAGGAAATCTGTGATTGGAATACCCCATAATACATACACAGTGCCATGGACTGATTAACAGGCCATGTGATACCTCAAAAGAAAACCCAATAAGCATTGTTTAGTGGACAATGATTTAATATGACTTCTCCAGCTAATGCTCCTATCTAAATTAGGTCTTAGGAATTTAACTTGGTCAACCTGTTCAAGAGATTATTTGTCTGAAGCAATTGACTAATCATTTGTTGTTGCCTATTGCTTGTTAACTGCATTAGATATGACTTTTTAGCATTAAGATTTACATCATTCTGAGTACACCATTCAAGTTTTTTGCTGCATATGTTGTCAGGTGACCTTTGGTCTTGGCAGGCTTGACATTTTTTTACTAATTATAAAAGTAGTGTCAATGTGTGTCAAACCGATGGCGCTGACGGGGATATCTAAATGCAGAGAACCGAAATATGTATCTATTAATTGGGATCGCTGTTTGGGTTTTTAGTACCATAGAATGCAAGGAGTATATAATGAAGATGTTTGGGGAGCTTTAATGATGTGGGTCGAGAATAATTCATAACTCTAATATTCACCATTAACTGTTTCAAAAATATGACTATTGGCCTTCGTCTATGGTTAGGGGTCCCTCCTAGGGTCCCTTCCAATTTAGTTTTATTAAACTATCCTCTCTCAGTGTGAGCCTTATTAATTACCATCTTTATTTTATTAGCCCCAATGAATTTTTGCCAACTCTTCAGGGTACATCTTCATTGGTTGTTTTGCTAATTATAATTTTCAACTGTCTTGCACACCACATTTTCACTGTGTCTAATCTTATCTTGTGCCAATAATGTCAATGTGTCACTTCCATACAATCTATCACTTTCATAAAATTTCACTGTGTTACCATAAAATTAAAAGGTTTATTTTCACATGATATCAATCATATGCTTTTTATTGGACAAGCATTATTCAATTTTAATAGAAAATGAAGTTACGATAGTGTTGATCTATTATGTCAGCATATCTACTACAAAATCATGATTCTGTGGTCAGAAGGATATCCCATTGATATTTAGGCTATGCGGGTGCACATTCTTGTCTTCCTTTTGTCCGCCAATATACAATGCCTTACAATGATGCAATTGAAATTAAACTTTTTCCCCATTGAGGGTACTGTGTTCCATAATGAATGTTGACCTTTACTCCTGTTTTGTCTTAAATCTTTGAATATAAGTGTTTGCTACTAACATCTTTCTTTTTTTTTCATTTCCTGATATTCCTCTTTCCCCCTTCTTTGGACTCTGGACTGTTCATTAAATTTTTAACCTTAAAACATTACAGTGTACATATGAGGAATGTGAGTTTTTCTTTTAAAAAACTTTTCGATAATTTCTCTGATTACAATATTTTCATGTCATGAAATTTTATTTGGCTTTTTTTTTTCTTTTTATATTTTTCTTTAAGCAATAATTTTTCCTTCTTTCTATTCATTATAGGCTATACCTTTAATTATATTATTTTCCATCAATAGCTAAGATAATTTGAATTAAGATACTGATATTTATATATTGGAATTATTACTTGGATCTTGAGTATAGGTGAATTCCTTTCATTATTTGAATTAAGATACTGATATTTATATATTGGAATTATTACTTGGATCTTGAGTATAGGTGAATTCCTTTCATTTGTATTTTCGTCTCAGAAAATTAACTGGTCATCAACAGCTTGTATTATAATTCTGTAAGTAAGTAAAATTCTGCAAAAAAAATACATAGTATCTAATTTGAATAGTCGTAGTGACAGGTTTGATTTGTCACTCGAATATTCCTTTCTTTGAGCCTTTTATGTCTAGTGTTTTAATGATTTCTAGCAGGGAAGGGATATCACATCCCTTAGAGAAAGTCTGAAAGTTGAAATTAAATTGTTTTACATTACATAGGAAATGTTGAATTACCAAAGACCGTGTCACCCCTATTCTAGGGAAAATGCTCCATCCTTGTGCTATTTAACTCTTTGACAATCAAGAAAATCCCTCATCAAGATCTCTTGAACTAATATGACACATTTAATTATGAAAAATGGTCATTTCAGCAGACCTACTGTTTACAAGGAAAATATTTCGGAAGAAAGATAATGAGAGAAGTGAAATAATTTCATTCCAGGGAGAAATTTTGAAACAGAAGTTGAGATTTCCATTAAGCCACCAAAGCCATTGAAACTTCCTGCATGCCATTATTCACATCAGTCAGAAGTTGGTTTTCTTGTCAGTAAATATTTTTGTGGTGTTTTAAGATTGTTTTTAAGGATTAGAAAATTTTTCAATTTTTATATTTTCTAGCTTTTAAAGATTATTAATTATTGTTAAAAAAATGATTTTACCCCAGATCTTATTTTAATGTAAAAATCCATGTCATACTGTTATTTTATCTGCCTATCCGGTGCTTTATAGATGGGAACTTTGATATTGGCTTTATAAAGTTAAAACATTAAGGAGGTTCATGGCAGGGAATTTTTATGATACATGTGTTTAGATTGTATTAAATATATGGCTCTTTGTACTGATTAGAAGGGTTCAGAAATAGCATTTGAAATTAGTAGTTCATAGCATACTAAAAGATAAATGTGTTACTTGGGTGTTTTTTAATGCAACAGTTGGGAAATAGAATAAGTATCTAAGCAAGATTATTTAAGTATAAATAATTGTGTGCTAAGTAAATGATCCCTTTATATGTAAATTCTAGTGATTTCTGAGTACTTAATGAGAATTGCAATGTCATACTACATATTAATGCTTTTTCTTTGATGTTTTGCAGATGAACGCCTCCTTGAGTACGATACTGATGCATTGCTTTATGAAGAGCGTTCACCTTTCCAAAAAATCCAAATATTTCATTCAAAAAGCTGTGGAAATTTTCTAGTCTTGGATGATCTTCAAAGTAAGAAAATTTGCATTTAGTATATTCTAAAATCTTTTTATGAAAAGGAAATGCCAGTATTATGGTGCTGAGCTTCCCCAAACTAGGAGGAATTGGTCGTGGGGCTAATGGTATACACGTGTGGCTGTTTTTAATGTTAATTCCTTTAAAGTAATGTGACCTTTACCTTATGAATTTTTACTCTTTGTGGTAATCTTATATTCATGAACTCAAAAGTTTCACTTTTTTCTAGTCCAACATTCAACCTCTCTATTTCTCCTTAATTACATATGCAAATCACTCTTAACACATTGGATGCATGACATTTTTTTAAATCACTCCAGTGGCTAGTAGTGGTATTTTCTTTGCACTTAACTAGTCCCAGTGACATTGCTGAACACCTCCAGATAAACCCTAGCTGAGTGATTTTTCTGGGTTTCACAGGAGACAGGGAAAGGAACTGCCGACCCTCCCCACCCCCCCTAATTCTTATGTTCTTATGTGTGAATTTTCACATGATGTTG
>WURS02000016.1:6848956-6863459 GCA_011762765.2 Rhinocypha anisoptera | reverse complement strand
CCTTAACGGTGACCTCCATGGCACGCCCCTTCCGCCGAGCCACTGCCCTTTCCATCCTCCCCTTCCTCGCGTCCCCCTACCGGAGGGGCCCGACAATCAGGCTTTGGTAATTCTGTCTTAAGAACAACTCATTTAAGTCAAGTCATTCTCAAATCATTTTTTCCCCTAGTCATTTTAAAAATCGTCCTAATAATTTACCACCTTGTATAATTCAAACTCGTCAAATCTACTCGATGGCCTTGGGATGAACCATGAGGAAACTCACGCTCACAGGAAAACACTCAGAAGACTTGAAACACATAAGTAATATCCGCAAAATTTAACCTCGCGGCACGACTAGTTCCGACGCATGGGCGTCATCACCAGGTGCGCCCATTGAATCGAAAATAGTCATGCCGTGAGAATAGACTCGCGTAATACGGGTAATACCCTAAAAAGCCGCCGCAAGGGCGTGAGGGTGAGCCATCACCAGACGTGATTTCTCGCATCCATACGAATTAGAACTTGTTCACACGAAGTAGTTCCACCGAGTGACGCAAACTTCATTTTCTCGCATTTTTCAAAATATTATTCATCTAACTAAAACGATTATTATGCCATTGTAAATTATTATGCCATTATAAAACTAATATTATTTTTTAAGGCTTTGGTAACTGGCGTTAGCCGCTGATAAATTTTACAAAAATATGGAGGTCTGTTGATCTTTTCTGAGTATGTGAAGGCATGGAGATGAAATAATAATAATAATAATGTTTATTTTTCCTGTTCTGGTTATTTTAATCTAATAATTGACTGTTTCCTATTTGCAGGTGAGTAATATCCTCCTGGCTTCCAATACTGTTGAAATGACCTGAATGGGGTGAGTTTCTTTTATCCTGAATTGAAGGGTAATGTACCAGTTAAGGTAGGATTTTTATGAGCCTTTTTTTATTTACTAGCCCAAGTTTAAATATTCCCATCGTTTATCTTAACTTAATCCCTCTTCAAATGTGCATGCTTCGATTGGTTGAGTATAATTTAGAAACTGATCACATCTAACCTGAAACTCATCGACCACCCGCGTTAACCGGTGAAAGCGAAAATAAAAATACAGCTTGTTCCACCTACAAAAACAAACTTTAATGCACTATCCCCTCATCCCATTTCCTTCCTTCCGGCATACGTGGGAGACGTCCTAGAAGTGGTTTAGCTTGCACTTCCTCGCCCGTAGTTCAAAAAATCCTCCTTCCGCGTCTACTGCCAACCATCAGAAATTATATCTCTCTTCGTGATGGTCGTTTATGTCATTCATTCTTATGCAAACCTTTAATGTACACGGAACGTGAGAGTCTTATAAAATTGAGTTCCAAAAAATGTGACCTTCCGAGGGCTTCTTTTCCTTCTGGCAGCTTTCCCGGCCAGGCCTAGTTGTCTTTATCAAGACTTTAGAGATTTACTCGAAATCCAAATTGATTGATGAGGGAGTTCAGTGATGATTGAATCGCCTTTGTAACAGTTCGAATTTCTTTCTTTCTTGTGGCTATATCCTCTTTTTGTATTAATATAATTCTCCTTAGAACAATTAAAGGAATGGCAGCGAGGACTCTTTTGGAATTGCAACACACTAGCTTTATTTCACCGACTCGTATTCGAAATTTCAAATAGTGACTCAAAAAACTAACAAAATCAGCTTTCTGTTCATAGCGAAAGAATTACATAACAATATTTCTAGTAATTTGTCGCTCATTGTTTTGGAGAGCCTTTAAACGGCGAATATAATTGAGGTCACATTAGTTTCAGTAGTACTGCTAGTACGAAAGTTATTTGCTATAAATATATTGAAGTTGATATGATGCGGAAAAATGACAGTCCGTGAATATTTTCCACTCTGAATGGGTTACTAATTGTTTTTCAGCAATTTTGTAGGTTTGACCACATAATTTAATTTCGTCTGCAGTGAATCATTTAAAAGTAATTAATTGCGTTTATGCTCCATTCACGTTATTGATATTCCTTTTTGTACATTTGGATAATCAAACATAAAACTTCCTATTGCACAAGAAATACCTTTTTTTCAAACGCTTTCGCCATTAGGTCGGATTTATTAAATTCTTATTATGTTTATTCTGAAATATATTTCACTAAAATTCTCCTACGTGAGTAAATATTTTACTATTATCCCTTTTCTGGATATACATATATTTCCTGTCTATAATACATATTTCCTATTCTATCTATAATACATATATTTCCTGGATGACATTAAACTCAGCACTGAACCCTGAATGATACTTTCAACGCAGTTTAATTGCATTACCTGGTCTCCTTAAATGATGTAGGTACTCATTTAAATGTATTTCATTCCCTTTATCATTTTCCCAATGGCCGTTAATACTATATGAATATGGAATACAATAGGGGTATTTCAAGAGGGATGCTGTAAGGATACCATGCGTTTTCTAAAACAATTATTTTAAATTCTATGGTTTCAGGCTTAACTTCGTGAAACTTAATGATGCTAAAGAAACAATTTTTGGAGATTTCAGAGAATTTTATTGAAACATGACCGGTTTCGTCGAACTGCCGAAAACATGAGGTTTATATCACACGGGACATAGTTCGTAAATAGTAACTAGGAAGAAAGGGGGGGAGGAAAAGGTGAGTCCCTCGGCCCTTTTCTTCCTAGTGACTATTAAAGAACTATGTCCTGACTATACCTAATGTTGTCATTATACTAAAACCGGTCATGTTTTAATAAAATTCTCCGAAATCTACAAATTTGTTTGTTCCTTTGGCTAAATAATTTTAATTTCATCCATAATTTCATTAATTGAGTATCGCTTATATTTTATGATCTCCCCTCCTCCTTATGGCCGAATGTGAAATAGAGGGAGGGGTACCGTGACACTTCCATTTTAAGTTTCCCCTTTCGTTAAAACAGACAAACAATTGATCTATGGGGAGGGGGAGAATTCACTGCCGAACGCTACTTAAAGGCTGACCTAAAAATCCGACACGTAGAGTAATAAACCACCGTCCCGCATTCCTCTCAGCAAGTGAGTGCGCACGTCCACTCCTCGTCCATCACCATCCGCCGTGGCTGAGCAAAGGAGAGTATTACACCGCGCATCGCTATGAGGGTCAATAACCTCGTTTGTTGCGAATGCGGCGGACGGATTTAAAAGGGAGATTTTGCCCGTACGGTATATGCCACTCCGAAGGAGAAGGCGGTTGGATCCAGTCTTCCGTCGGACCGAGGTGTTTTCGAAAAGGTATCTCCTCGGCGATGTGACGGGGTGTGTGGACGCGAGGGAGCGGGGCCGCGATTGAGACATAGAAATTATGGGAAATGAATGTAAAGTGCAAATGGGGAGTGAGAAAGTGAATACACTTACTGCATATAGAGCGAAAGGAAGGGTAGAATGCGCTGGAGTTGTATCCTAGCCCATCCAATTATATTATTGCTTGTTTCTTTTTGGCGACACTCCGAAAACTTCTTCTGATGCTGTACTCTCATTTTTGTATTTTCCACAGTATTCAACGCTAAGGTTGGTTTTGTCAGGTGTGCACACATAATAATAATAATAATAAAATGCAAAATAATAGACAATTATTTAAATTACTGAACCTGCAGAAAAGAATAATTTTTACTACGCGCCAAAAAGTTTCATGCAAAATGTTTATAGGATAATTAATCGACTATTCATGGGTAACTTTGTCAGGGATTGTACATATTTACGGTACATGTATAAACAGTGATATTGCGTGTTCTGATAATCCTATTAGCGATTGCGGTGGTATCTAGTCATAACATTGAAACCAGTCTTGAAAATATTCAAGCCACAGTATCCAACCCTAATATCGGTTTGATAAGTGAGTATAGAGCCCGCCTAGTACTAAGCCTAACGACATGTGAAAATTCACGCAATTGGGGTGGGGGGGACCAGTTCCTTTCCTTGTACCACCTGTGCATTATTCTTACTGCTCTTTTAATTCCGTCGGCTGTTTGTGTAGAGTGGATGAAAGCAATCAGCATATCAAAATTTAAATTTGAAGTTGTTTTATTGTTGGAAGACCACGTGTGGAAGTATGCATAGATTTCTTCAAGATATTCTTACCTTACGTAAGTTACTTATTTTATGATCATGATTGAGCGAACTGTTGATAGGGAGAGAAGTTTCAACGCGTAAGTATGATTTCAAAAAAATCAATGCGCAGAGGGAATCCGAAATTAAAATATGGCCACGACATGGGGTTGACGTCCCGTAAGGCAGTCAACGATCCAGTATACTAAGATAGTGACAGAAAAAGAGGCGCAAGAATACACAAGTCAATGAACGATGAAAGTGCGAGGGTAGGCGGAAGGCTAAAGGAAAGCTTCTCCCTCTCAGTGTGAGAAGAAGAGGAGAAAGGAGTAGGGAGGTCGTGAAGAGTGTAGAAATACGGAGGTGACGATGGGAAGAGAGAAGCGAGAGAGGATGGTACTGATACATTATACCAAAGAATAAAGTGACATCTATGAAAACAGTGGCAAGAAAATGCTAGGCTAGTGATTTCACATAGCATTATAATGGCAGTGATGACGTCATAATAAATATATCTACATTTGGCAGAATGTGCTCTTAATTTTTTTGCTATACAGACTACTGTAGTAGGAAATCATTCTAGAGTTTTTGCCTAAAAATATGAAGGTTATGAGTTTAATATTCGCAATTTATCCATAGATTTGTGTAATGATCTATTTTTTAAATTTTACTCTACATTGAAAAATAGTGGCTTCTCTTAGAGATGTGTAATGTAAAATGATATATATATATATATAGTCACTTGAATAAAGTTATGGCACATTAAGGATATATAACTTCATTTTATTTAAGGAGTAATTTTTCAGAACTTCTTTTGACATTTAAGCTGCACGAATAAGTACAAGAAGAAGTTGAATTTGTTAGTACAGAATGAAAACATACTTCTGTCTTAGAAATCCTTTTCAACGGCATGATCTATGGTGCATTTAAAGAACTTCATTAATTTTTGGACCAATGAAATAGAAGGGTATTTGCGCATTACTCTTGGACAATTCATATTCTACTAGGATTCCCCTCTAGTACCTTAATTTTCAACCTCTAGTACTTTAATTTGGTATGAAATGGTTTCAGCCGTAATTAGTTAGAATTTTTCCATCGTAGAGTTAAAAAACAGCACTGTAATTCCACATAAAAAATAAATAACTTTATGACCCTCCCTTCCGGGCTGTATATTAACTCTGTGTTTTTTGTGTATGTACCTTATGATGCCACGCTGTGGTGAAGTCTGGGTTGAGGGAATAAAGTTTATTTAATTTTAATGTGGAATTGCAGAGTTGTTTTTTAATTCTACTTTAATCTGGTGTATAACTGAATCAATCGGTTTCTCAAAGACTCATTTTAAATCTCTGTCGTGATTTATGTCAAAGTGACGTATTTTATCCATGCGATGCAGCAGGAGATTCATCTGAACTTAGAATATTAAATGTTTTCCCACACTAGTTTTCTAAGATCCCACGTCCGCTAATGTGACCTCCCTGTTCTGCTCGTGTTACTGTCGCTGCCATTATAGATGAGTGGAGAGTCAAAAGAGCCGCGTACTCCTTTCCTCTTCTCCTCCCCCAACACTGCCCACCCCACCATCCTCGCAGCACACTTCTCCCCCGTCACCTCCCCTCCGGCATGCACTTTTGCCCCTTTACCCGACCAACCTGCTTCTCATATCCCGAGACGGCTCCCTCCCACCCCACCTCCATCCGCATCTTCGTGCTATCCTTTCCATTTTTACCATTCCCTCGGTGTTACTACGGTAATCCTTCCCGTGCGATCCCTCCTCGTTGAAGACACTCGGGGGAGACTTCAACGCCAGACTCTTCTAAGCGGAGTGATTTCAATGACCGACGTGACTAGAATTGGTATGCCTCCCTTGTTGCTCGTTGTACCGCCACGCCCTCGTCGTAGGCTAGTAGGGCAGGAGTGGAGCCATGCATGCATCCTCCTTCGGCGCCTTGCCACTTGCCAAGCCCTTTCAACTATCCCCCTTTCCCTTCTGCCCCCGGGTCTCATTTCCCCCAGGGCACTTGCATCGAGGTGGATTGGAGTCTAGTGGGTTTTGAGCCGCGTAAATGCGAGTAATTTGGGACAAATGTAGGTTCATATCCTTGCTAACGGGAAAGGCATTCATTTTATCTTGAACCTTACGGCAATTTCTCCACGGTGAAAAACAAATTGTCTTAACATCCACTGAACAAGAATTGGCGTTTTACTCATACTACCCTTTTAAAACTCAGGATTTTTTCGCTTCCATTTATTAGTCTTCCGTATTGCAATTTGAGCTCATAAAGTGGTTTAGTATGCCTCCTTTTTTTCGAGTACAAGAGAAAAAAAAGATGTTCATCCGGTGGTAGTTATTAGTTTTAATTTAGTCGAAAATTTTTAAATAATTTAATTATATTCATTTCTTATTCCTAAATTCTCTGCTCCAGAATAGAGAATCCATGCCGTCGTTGGGATTTCATGTGGGTCATCAAATTGAGGTGATGCCGTAAGTTTTCTGCTTTAGAAAGACATAGAGAGTGACTGAAGAGTATCAAATTAATTTGAGGGAATCATAAATTGTGGAAATCCCGAGTGGTTCAAAATAAGAACAGGATAGGAATGCGTTTGTGCGCTAATTTTTCGCTCGTTTATAATTTTTATTTAATACATCTTGTACAGCCGACGGTTATTATGAGTCAACTTTAATTTTGCTGACAAGGTAATGTTTCGTGTTCGCTATATTTTTTGGTAATTTTTGGGGAACGGATGCATTTTTGGGGAACGGAAGAGAGATGCTGGAGACGTGTTTATCTTTGCCCTTCCCTTTGAGCACCTGCAACGGCTTGGGAGGCATAAAGTTCAAGTTCACGCACAGTTCTCATCCGCTCGACACGCTAAGGTGCACGGCAATTTTGGCCGTGGTGCACGCGTGTCCGTGACGAAAGGACAAGACTCCGACTGGTGGCAGGGGAGGGGGGAGTCTTCGAGACCTTCTAGACGAAGCGCGCTCCTTCTCCGCCTGCAGCCGTGGCCTACCTTTCCTACCCTCTCTTCCGCACCCCCCTTCCCTGCTCCCTCCCCACACTCCTTTCTCGGAATTCCTCCATCCACATCCCCTCCTCCCACAACACCCATTGCCCCGGCACGGGGGCGGCGGGAGGGGTCGGGAGTGAGGGACGGAGGCGGAGAGGGGGCGGTGTGGCTACGTAAGGCATGCAGCTCTGGTCCTCCGTGGCCGAAGGGGACGGTGCGGGGATGGAAACTCCGCGTGTAGAGGGTTCAGCCGAGTTCATTGTCCCACATATTCCTTTCCCGTGGGGAAGATGAACGCTACCCCACCAACACCTTTACTCACCCTCCCTTTTTATACCACTTCTTCTTCCGCCGTATCACTCACGCTCTGCCGTCTCTCGCTGCCACTCTTCCCTGGCCGGCGGTTGGTGTCTTCTCCCCACTCTCTGTAATCTCCTCTCCCGTAAAAGTCTTTTTGTGGGACAGGTGGCGGAACGATTTCAATGGCACCCTATGCGAGCGACCCAGTGGGCTATTACTAATGTAGGCAGGCTTTACATTAAGACTTGGGTTATTTTCGTCAACCGAGTTTGGGACGGAGGGAAGTCTTTGAGTCAGATAATTTTTATCGGCAGCGAGAAATAGAAGCATGACATTAGGTTGATTTTTGGAATTCAGAACTAGGAGCGAATGAATTCCCAGTCAGGTTCTGAAGGAAGCTGTGTTCATAAAGATCAATATTTATGAAAACCATTTTTCAAGCATTTTCTCTCGAATTTTTCCTTTTTTTTCCTCTTATGACAGAAATTCTGCGCTTGGAATCAAATTTGAGGGAAAGGTTTTTCTTAAGCTATTTATAGCCTAAAAATTTGTGATGAATATAGTCATCAAGCTGAAAGGTCTAAATTTTTTATTTCTGGAATATATACGGGAACTCAAATTTTAACGTGATATTTCAAAGTTTAGTAGTTATCCATAGAATTGAAAAATTTCTTAATGACTGGCACTTGTTTTAGTTTCACAAAAATATTTCTTGTTCGTCCCACCTACAATAAAAAGAACTTTTGATAAATTGTCTTTTAGTAATCCTTTTATCAATTTAATGTATTCCTTCAAGTCACGCTCAAATCTTTGTAACTGTCTTCACAGGTATTCAGATTTCTATATTTTTTTGCAAACAAAAGAGTCTTTATAATACATTGCTCTTTTACACTTGTAAGATTCATAAGTTAGCCAGATGACTCCTCTTCACTATTAAATCAGTCGTTAGTGGGTAAACGAATGTTTATATGATGTTATTATTATGAAACAATAACTTTCAGAAATTCGATTTTTCAAGTATACCATAGTAAAGCTAAAAATTAAACCAGGTAATGAAAGTCAAGTTCTCGTACCCTCATTGTTTAGTACATTCCCTAACTCTAGTATATATCAAGCTTTTCTGCGTTTCAACAGTATTTCGCCCGTGAATTAAAGGCGTCTGGAAATTTATTCACTCAGTAGTTTATTCTCAATTTCCTTCCAAATTATAATACAATTTTTTTCAAATAAAACTTTTGTCAATAATTAAGCTCATAATTGTACTGCGTATACTCCTCTTGTTACGCAAGCATGAAACTACATGACTTTTTCATTTGTATACCCTTATTTTAATTAAATACATATTATTCTAAAGTATCAAGATTTTAATAATTTTACAAATACAATATATAGAAGTAGTGAACAATTTGATACTTAAAAGTTGCAGCAATAGCCCAATTGTGATAGTGCTTCTAATTTTAAATGCAAATATTAATGTAAAATATACTAATAGCACATATATTATTGCATATATATGTTTCATTCATTATATAACTTCTTCTTCTGCTACCGTATCTAAATCCCAAATTATTAAATTTTAAAGTATACGTCTCACGTTTCCATTTTCACGATAAATTAGTTACTCACTCCTGTATTAGATATATTACGTTGAATAATTGGTAAAAATCCTCTCTCATAGACATTCATCTATTTTTAGAAGGAAAAAATGCATCTGCTTTAGAGACAGACTTACAATACATAGGCCATATGCCTTAATAAAAGATATTTTATATACACAGGTGATTTTAAAGTTAATTTCTTTTTTTCATATAAGCAGCTTAGTTTGAAAACTATTTTGGGAATAGTATATAGAATACAATCAAAAGTTTGGCACTTCAAATTTCATGTTACAATTCAGTCATGAACTCAAATAGTTAATATGTATGAACTTGCACTCAAGACGTGACACGGTTTCCACCTAGCTTATAAATATCTGTTTTTGAAACCGCAATCGGAATAAAACCGCAGAAAACCAAATCGCCTGTATATTGGTAATGCGCATGTTTGCTTGTTAAATTAAGACACGTAAAGGATAATATGTTCAATGCAATGAGACCTGACAACCTGCAGGGGATGATCAAAGGATAGTGACGTGAGGCTTTATTCGCGACGGATGCTTGTCCATGTATTTCCGATCGGATGATATGCCCGCTCGGAACTCTTCTTTTCGCAACCGCCCCTTCCTCCCACCATATTAGGGGAGCAGTCCCTTCCCCTCCCTCAACTCTCCAGATTTTCGCTTCGCCTGCTGTCAGCGGATCTGACCTGAAGGTCGGTCGGGACGCGACCATGAATAGTTTAAGTACAGAAAACTTTTTTAGGTCTTTCTCACGCCTGATTACTTAATAATTTATTTCTCCTGTGAAATGTGGGGATTTTTACATGTCGAAAAAATGTGACGAGGCATACCTTTGTTCACATGAAATGTGCATTATCCGAGACAGAAATTACTCACTCAGCACTTTGAATTCACGTCGTTACGAGTGTGTTCTTGTCCGACCACTAAGTGTTGGTTTAGAATTGCAAGTCGAATATTGATAACCTTGTAAGTATGCTATTCATATATTTGACAATACAGGCATACGATAACAATACCAATCAATTCTTTGATGACAAATTTCAGCTGTGAATGAATAATCATTGCCATACAATAAAATAGACAATAGATAAGAATAGGCCATAGAATTTCATCCTACTGGTAAACCAAAAGGTCAATCGGGATTTACTATATTTTCACAATCAATTTGCGATTAAACTCTTTGTGTAAAGGTATCAACCAAATTTAAGGCTTCTTATCCAATATTGTTAGTAGCCAGTATTCCGCTAATTTTACTACTAAGTAAGCAAAATTTATTAAATATTTTCTGAAAAATAATCACAGTACCTAGGCATACCCTATGGAGAATAAATGGAAAATGGATGTACCTCGATTTAAAATTAAGACAGTGCCCTTTGAATAGCTTTTGTTTAATCTGTCACCTAAACGGTGTGGGATAGCTCGGAAAATTTCACAGCTTTCATATAAGTTTAGAAGCGTAACTTTGAAATACTAGTATGAAAATATTCTCAATGTAAAACGAACAATTTATTTATCACTCCCACCTTCCAGTGAAGCTTCAGTTCTACTTTTATCGTCACTGTAACCATTGATTTGATTTGAATCATTGAGTTGATCACACGTTTGGAATCAAATACTCATTTACTTCTGCAACTATGAGTATTTATGCACTTTTATCCCTCAGTAACATCAACCTTTCTCTGTTGCTAACATCATTCTTCACTTTGAGCCAGTCATTATTACCCTCATATAACTCTTAGTTTTTGTAGTAGTAGTAGTATTTTCGTTTATAGGGTGCTTCGACAACTATGGTCATTTCGCACCTCTTCACGTCATGGAAAAATTCATCTGAACAAACACAACAACCATGCCCTGGGCGGGAATCGAACCCGCGACCTTTGGGTTAGCCGGCAAGCACACTACCCACCAGGCTAACCCGGTCGGCTAGTTTTTCTATTCGTGCTTATTACTTTAGGTTCACTTTATCCTTCACTGGCTGTACTCGTCAGTCTATGTTGTCTCATAGCTGTTTCTATAATACTCTCTGCTTCTATTGTTCAATTTTAATCAGGGCTAACCTTCAGAGTAAATTGAAAAAATACAAAAAAATTATTAGTCTATTAATGTGGAAAAAGCTGCATTTATGATTTACAAAAACCTTTTGAAGATGTAACTTGCTTAGTGGTTTGGTTTGCCTCTAATTTCGGATGGAATTCCAAAATGTCGAAATTCTTCAATTCCGCCCGAAAATGTTACCTTTCTTGTCTTTTTATCTCCTAAGTCCTATTTCAAAACAGGTGAAACACAAAACGGCAAAAGCATTCGAGGGATTTGGTTTTCTCCGAAGTAATCAGTAGTTAGCTAAAAAAAAAGATTAATGATGTTTCCACCAAGAATTATGGTATGGGAAGCGATGCCATTATTTTGGTCCAGGTACGCTCCACAAGGATGAACTCAAGAAACTCTTCATGGGGGTCGTTGGTTCGGGGAACTGAATTTCTCGCGGGCCTTAGTTCGCCATCCTTTGGACCAGGAGGAGTTTGCTCGCCGTGTTATTCGAGAGAGTAATCGGCTGCTATATCTTCTCCGGTTACGTAGGCTCTCCTCTGACGACACCTCTCGCGCGGTCATATTACAAACCAGTTTGGCGAGGTTCCTTTGTTTCATTTTCGTCTCCGACTGGATGGCTTTGCCAAAATTGACCCTCGGCCTCATGACGCTCACATGATAAATATAATGCGCGATTGGATATCGTGGCACTCCACTCTTTCTTTCCGGGTGGTTCGTCAGCGTGAGCTCATTTCGAGTTTTAAAACTTTGAATAAGGTTTTGAATAAGAACGGAATATGAAGACAAATGAAAATAGACTGAAGTTCCATGCTGATTCAAGAACGTTGTGGTGGTATTATTGTTTATAGGATGCGTCGACGGTTAGCGAGTGGCAACATCACAGAATAATAATCACATACGGACGAGCGCAACATTCATGCCCTAAACGGGACTCGAGACGGTGACGGTGGCCTAGCCGGCGGGGGTGCCACCCACCGGGATGACTTGGTGGCATCTAGAATATATGTATTTATTTATTTAATGGCACGACAAAAATAGCAGCAAGATCTTTTAAATTGGTTTCCATGAATAAATTAATAACGTAACGGAAAGGAAAAATAAAAATAAAACTAAGCAACAATTAAGTAAAAAATTGCAGATAGAGTACTCTAAGAAACAAGTGAGAATTGACACTTGAAAAGGAATCAAATACTAGAAAGGATGAGTCACTGAAGTGACGTTTTAGGAGGGAGATGAAGGTTGATACCTTCATCTCCCTCCTAAAAGAGAGGAGAAGTTTCGAGGGAAGGACGATCGGCAACAAGGGAGTTAAATGCGGTGGAATAGTGATCGTTGGGAAAATGGAATAGGCGGAATTTTGAGATGTGCAGAAGACCGTAATTGCGAGTGTCATGGGATGGAATTCAAAGAGGAAAGAAAGGAAAGGAGTAGATCCGAGCGGAGGAGCCCGTTCACGAGGCCTCGAAAGAACTTAACTCATATATGTATGCACCATGAGGTTTGAGAGAAGAGACCAGATTTTTTAATGAATGTCGGGTCTTTCTCGTTTGATTGGAACTCTGGCAGGTCAGGTACCTGCCAGAGTTCCGATCACCTCAACGTTTCCGTCTCATCATCAGACCTAAGGGTTGGGGGCCATTTTTTCCCTAACAGTTTTCCCCTAACAAATTTTTTCCCTGGTCTATTAATTTTCCCATAGCTATTTTTTTAATTTGAAAAAAAATAAAATTTTATTCATTATCGAATTTACTGAAGGTTTTTAAGTTGCTAACAGCCTTTATTTAACCCAACCCAACAATATCAAGTTAATTTAAACTTTCAAAATTATTAAGTGAGAATGACCGAATTAAGTGAAAATGATATGACAGTTGAGTTGATACCTAATCTTACCTCTTTTTTTATTGAGTATCGATTTGTTATCTTTATTATAAGCATACAAAAGTAAGAGAATTGTAAAGTGGACCTGCAGAAAAAAAGCATCTGCGTAACGTCGGGTACAGTATCCTATTGTAGACAAGAAAAAGTAAAATAAAGGTCTTTCGACTTTTATCTGTTGACTTTTATTGCCTCTGGTTTTTGGGGATAAATTGTCGTGGAGGATAATTTTTTATGGGGAAAAGTATATTGGGAAGGATAAAATACTAAGGGGAGAAATGCAGGGGAAAATTTGCTAGGGGAAAAAAGTTACTGGAAAACTGGCTTTCTATCGGTTTAAGACATGCCCTCGTTCACACAACACTTTACTTATTTCCATATAAACAATATATTTCTGTAATTGTTAACAATACGATGGGTTGAGGTTATAATTTTCAATATTAATTTCGTCACAAAGAAAATCTGTTATTAACAGACATTTAGATATGGGCCAAATATATTCACCACAAATATGGCCAGAAAGTAGACTGCTAAAGTAAGTGACAAATGCGGTATCTAATGAATTGAAAACTAATATTTTTTAGTTTTAGCTGACTTGGGGATGCAGATAAGTCGTCGCAGATATTTTTACATATTTCTATATCTTGAACAACAGAATACGATAAGTTAAAGCTCATTATTCGATAAAGTTTACCTATGTATTAACGTTATTCATAATAATTCCTCTGCCGATCACTAAGTGGGTAGCTTTGCAGCAACTCAAGCCGGGTTCTGTAGAAAATTTTATGATCACAAACTTAATTGTTCATTCCTATACTTCAGCATAAGAGTTGATATTGAGATATTAATGTTTCATAGTTGTTGAAAGAGAAACGTGACAATTTCCATTTAAAATTTGAAATGGAAATTGTTGTGTTTCTCTTCCTCCAAGTAAGAAGGATTTCCTCAAAGTTACGCCCGAGGCTGTTTCTTACATAATAATGGTTCGTTTTTTATTTTACCGTAACTTCAGCTTCGTTTACTTCAGCTGAAGTTTTTTCAAACCAATTACTATATCCCATTTCCTTTTCCTTTGTTGAATGTTTACGACTGGATTTTTTTTCAAAATATTTATTTCAATTTATTCAAATTACGTAGTTATTGTGAGTGAATTTTCGATTCTGTTTGAATGTTGTCGACCGTGAGATCTTTAATCAATGGATCTTTAAGTTTTAGGTGCCCCCTCCTTTCTTTTCGAAAATAATATATATTAAGGCCGACAGATATCGCGTAAACATCAAGATTAACTAGTAATAAGTTGGAAATGGAACAAAATCAATGTGGAAACTGTTCTAATTTTCCTCTCGAAATCAATTTATGTCGCCCTAGGTTTCATTGTCGTATCACATCATCATCGCCGGGCGTACCTTGCGACGATATGACGCAGTGAGACATGAGCCGTAATGCATTTCTCCCGAGCGGGAAATTATAAACCGCTTGATCATCGACGACCGTCGTGTCTCAATTGCGAGGAGAGAACGGGCGGCCCACTCCACGACGCGTCGCATTTTGCCTCGACCTTGCCGCCCTAACCGAACCCCTGCATCCT
>WURS02000016.1:6818479-6833699 GCA_011762765.2 Rhinocypha anisoptera | reverse complement strand
ACACCCCTTCTTCCTCGTTTTGGGGGCGTGGATGAATGATGCAAAAAAAAAAACAGACAGATAACACACACACTAACACACGGAGCGGGTATCGTTTTTTTATACCCCTCCATATTGTGTGAGAATTTCCCAAAGGATTGATTGATATTATATATAATATATATACACACACAAAACACACACATATATTTTTTTTGCAATCGTTTCGGGGTTTCCCCCCCTCCCCCACGTCGCGGAGCGACACGGAGGGCTGTGAAGGAGGTAAATTCTACAGGATTCAAAAGAGGGGAGGACGGGGAACAAGATAAACATAAGAAAAGGCCCGTTACGAGGGGTTGTCGGCACGTCGCCGACACTTTGTGGAGTCGAATAACGGGCCAGAGGATCTCAAGGCTCCTTCCTTCGTCTCGTGGGGAGGTGATGGAGGAGGTGGGATGGAGGAGGAGAGGAGCTGAGTGGGCTCCGTGCACGCCGCCACGACGTCGATGAGTTTTGTCGGTGGAATCCAAGGAAGAAAGGAGGTGGACGCTTCGGTTCTGTTCTCCCTTTCGACGCTCCTCTCGAGTGAGTCTGCATTTCGGAGGCCGCGGGCAGAAACTCGTGAAATGTTTGCCGTGGAGGAGCGGGATTTTCTCTTGAAAAATCTCGGACAGTGGGGGTTGAACGAGCGGAGGCAGTTTCCTTGTGAATGAAGTTGACCCTGTACAGAAATGAAAAAAGAGAAAACTTTTTAGTGATGAATCGGTGATCTTGGACACTACGTAATTATTTGCAGCAGCATAATATATTCATAATATAATATATATATATTTATGAACCTGCCTCTTTTTTTTGTAAATATTTTGCACCAGTGAGATACAAAACAAAGTGAACTTTCAAACCTTTTTAGGAGGTAGTGAAAAACTGCAGTGGAAGCTGTCTATTCCTGATAGTCTCGAAAAAAATATGGAAAGATCGCCCCAATTGCAAGGAGGAGAAGAAGAATGAAAACAAATGAAGAAGGAGATTTGAAAAAACAGTGGTGCACCGTGCAATTTTTTTGAAAAGCCTAAAGCGCCAAGTGTCGGTCCGGCACTTATCCACACTAATATTTATCTCCCTCTCTATCTCTATCTCTCTATCTCAATATCTCTCTCTCTCTACCACGTGTAAAAAAATAATACTACATTGAGCGAGCATGATGCATGCATTTTTAAAATTATCGTTTGGTAAATGATATTTTTTCGGGAGTACCGCCGTAGGGACGAAGTGCTCTGGACTCATTTATAATGAAAATGGTCTCAGGTTTCACTGTCCACCACAAAATGGAGGAGGTGTCAGGCATTATAGACGTAGTTTTCTTGTAGGGAAAAAAGATATAAATATATATATATATGAATGAAAACTTAGGGCCAATACATTTTTATTTTCCTAAACTTAAAAGGGTCTGTTCGGTCACGGAGAACCGAAACCTCGTCATGGGCGCTGTGTTTTGGAACCTCGCGCACACACTAAATGAAGAGAAAGGGTTAGTGCGTCACTTTTTAATCGGAAGCGAGTGGCGAGTGGGTATGAGGAGCCACGTATGAGGGGGGGGGGGAATACTTTCGCAAAAATGGGACGACGTTTCTAGTTTCTCCGGGGCCGAAATTAAAAAAAAAATGAAAACAAAAACTTCGCATATGGACCCTCCGAACGGAACAAAAATAAAATATGAACAAAACAACAAAGCGGACATCACAAATGAACACTCACACTCTTTGAGTTTTTATTTTTCTCTGGCGATTTTTGCATTACTACACCTACACACACACAAAGACTCCAAATCAGGTTTTGTACATACGTTTTTTAGAGTTATTTATTTTGTTTGCCTCTATGTGCGTGTTCGAGCGATGCTAGTGTTTGAGCACGCTTCGTCACGGCCGCCCCTGGCAATAAACGAGGGGGGGGCGTTTCTTCAGGTCATTTTGAGAGAAAACAGAAAGAAAGAATCGAGTAATAAAACGTGAGCGTGTGATGGATGGGAAAGGGCATTTTTTTTTTCCTCAGAACAAAAAAAACATGAAGCTCCCGGTCACATTTTTTCTAATTATATGAAACAGTGAAAGCAGTGGCACGATATAAATAAATATACTACGAGTACCATCCTGAACTGTGAGGAGAGCATGTATACCTCATTCATTTAACTGCCGCCCCTCTAATTGAAAGTACATGAAAGCATTATATATATATACATAGCATATATACGGATATAAATATATTATTGAATGTATTATAGAATGCACCATCACCGCCATAATTGCTCCGTGTCTCTGTCTGTCATTGTGCTTTCTGCACCTCGTGTCGTCATCTATATATATATATATATGTGTGTGTGTGTGTATTGTCATTTTTTTCGTCTGCAGTCGGCAAAATTTTTTGTCTATAGTCCATCTTGGGAGTGTAATTGATATTTATAAAAGGAAAACAGTCGTCATCACTGCCATCTTTTATGTGAATGTACTTGGCGGTCACCGCTGTTTTACACATAGGAAGATTTTCTCTCTATACATATATATATATTCATAATATTACATTACTCTCCCCTCTCTAACTCTCTCTCTCTCTCTATCTAACTATCTAAAAACATTCTAGGCGCGTATATCATTAAAAACAGGAAGCATTTCGAGTATTAGTGCGCTGCGAAAAATAATTCTTGCACAGAGTATGTATTTAAAAAAAAAAGAACGAGCATTATTAGGGTCGTTTTATTCGGGACGAAATTGGAAAGAGAAATGTAACGCAAATTATTGTCGATCGTAATTCTTCATATTTCTTTTCTTTTTTGATAAATGAATCGTGAGCGAGGGAAGAAAGTGAGTCGTTGGTTTCTTGTGGTGATTGCGCCAGGGCCGTTTTTTTTTTCGGGACGAGCCATTATGGGCCAGTGTCCCATTCGCCGATGATTTCGAAGCCGTAGTTAGGAGACGAGAGAACGAACATTGCGGACGGAAAAACGGAAAGGGATTGAGTTGAGAAGTCGAAGCCAACGGAGGAAGGGGAGTGGGGGGGACGAGGAGTGTAGTTTTGGTATGACCTTGGTGAAAACTCCTCCCATCCAGGTTTCGACAAAGAAATTGAAATATTGAAACTTGGGTGGGAGTGCGAGGATTTGGATGATTTGCAGAATGGCGTGTTTTCGTCGTGACGTCGTGAGCGATTTTTTGTATCGCCACATTTCTTTTTTTTATTCCGGACGCATTTCCTCCGATAGTTTTGGGATGAGAAATTAAACAAATGAATAAGGAGAACGAGAGAAGGACGCCAGCCCACCGGTAAAATCGAAATCGCGGAGGTGTTGAAAGAAATAAAAAAAAAAGAACGAATAAACGCAATAGAGGGATTGATTTTGCATTTTGTTTCCGGCGGTAGGAATTGTGGTAGGAAGGGAGTGAGGGATTGGGCGGGAGGGGAGGCGTAAGGTAAGGTAGGATATAGGATAGGGCAGGGAGGTTTGTTTTCTCTTGTGTCGTGCGCGAACGCTTTCAGATTTTAAAACTTTTTTAAAAAAATAACACATGTGTAAGAAACCTCTGAGAAATAATAACTCCATTACAGTAGGGAGAGAAGAGTTTTAAATGGTCTAAAAAATCAAGTAATAAAATTCACACTGTGCTAACGTAGACTAAGAAGAAGAAGTCGTGTGCGAGTGTATGTGAGTGGGAATGAGCTGTTTTATGCATTAATTTTCTTCTCGAGTGTTCATCAAAGAGCGTTTTATTTTTCAAAGCTATATTGTATATTTAAGGAAAACAAAAAACAATTAAATTGAGTCTTCTTTAACAGGACTTGAATGAAATAAATCTCAGGCATTGATGATGATCCACCATCCCCCTTTTTTCGGTATTTTATTGTGATAATAATAATAATGATGATGATGATGATATGATGATGTGACATGCATATATATTCTACCGTTTTACTCCGATATTCGCACCCATCAATATAAGTGAAAGCATACAAAGATACAAACAAAACCGGTTTACCTGATGACATCCCACTATATTTTACCGCCAAAGATCCCTCGACAATCCTCGTGAAATAATAATGATAATATTCCCCCTGGGTTCAAAACTCCGACGCAGCAGTTCCCAGCCCATTTACAGGCAGCGCATAAAAAATAGTGTAAGCCATTTTTACGACAGAGCACATTGCATATTCCAATCCCACAAGCCCCCGCAGTCCATCCAAAAAGGTCGAAAGCCCTTCCAACTTCAAGCTCAATAGTGTTATTTTTTTCTCAGCAACCATCAAAGACAAACAAATCAAAACTGTGCAAAATATGTGAGGTTTTTCAAATGACCACAGCTCAATAGATTTATTGAACGCTTCTCATTACACAGAACGGCAGACTCATATACTTTGACTAATTAGCAATATTGTACGTAGCGATGGTTCTCAGAGGAGTATATGTTGGAAGGAGTTTGAGCCATAAGGGTGGTGTGGGTTTTGCAGATTTGGTTGGTTTAGTATGTACTGTGTACACATTGCATTCAGCAATTCCTTTTATTTTTTGTATTCATTCAAACTATGGGGTTCCTATATACAACAGACATAAATATATATTATGATATACCTTGCAACAGAGAACAATGATCTCATTTTTAAAGAAAAATAAATAAGTATTTTTTCAGGGCCACTTCCTTCACCCTCTTCATTCAATTCTTCCAACAATAAGCCAATAGACACAAAAAAATAAGAACATCATTTTTTGGTATCTGTTTACGCTGTGAATGCATTTCCAATTTTAACGTTGTGAGAAGAGTAAGAAAACAATTTTTAAAAAGGTTCAAAAAAGAAAACTCGCGTACGCATATTTAAAATAAACTATCAACGAATGAATTGTTAACTTTAAGAAATAGAAAAATGAGAGAGCTTTGTGCCTTCACCTCGTTTTGTGGAATTGGTCGTTGCTGTGTGATTCATAATAATAACGATTTGATTCATCCTCGTTCTAAGTGTACAATTTTTGTGATTTCACATGGACATTATATATATACATATAAATATATTTATTTTTTAGATAGTGTTAGTAATTAGTAAGAAAAGTAATACTTAATACAATCACTACTGTTTGTTGTCCATATCCAATTTTGTTTAATCGGCTTTGCATTATTTATTGTTGCTTAGCGACCAGGTGTCGCTTTCGCGCCGCTCGTGTTGTAAATATTTATCTCCTACCACTTCCTCCATCAACAAACAACAAACTCTAAAAAATGGAAAATTTCTCCTTCGAGAAAATCGATACAATTTTGGTGTCAATTTTAAAATCTTTCCTATGTACTCCCCTCCAAGAAAATACCTTGTTATCTCTGTGTTTATTAACTTATTGTTATTTTCATATTTTTTGTGGAGGCAATTGAGTGCTTTGGGAAGATTGAATCTCAAATGGTTTGTTTGGTGGTCATACGAGAGACAGAGCATTCAAATACAATGTAGGATTTTTAATAAGGTTTATATTGTCATAAATGGGGACGGTCTTTCAGTTAAATGAAGCATTGTCAATGCAGTGCTTCAGAGGTTGACATTTTATGTGTGCTATGTAATGTGAGCTGCGCCAAATCACGTTAATTTTTTATTGTTAATGTCCCTTCACGAGAGCAATATATGTACCAAATCAGAACTCTGTCTCTCCAAATAAAGCTATTTTGCAAAGCCTCTGAGTTCCATGACTGAAACCGTAATGGGAAATGAAATCTGTAATTAATGGAAAGTCTATCTCTTGCCTTATTGTCAGTTTGACTTCATGTGTATGCAAAATGTGTAAATATATATATATTTGCTTTAATGCCCTGTTAGTTAGACTGGCCTACTTCACTTATGAATTGGGTGTAAACTTAAATCAAAATTGCATCCTATTCTTGATTGATTGTATAGTGACCATCCATGCATTACTGGTAAAATTTTGATCAAACACATTTGAGAATTTGTAAATCTGGGTTTTGACTGTTCTTGATATCCTATTTCAGAGATAAAGGAAGCTGATGACTTTATGAGTAAGGCATATATTTCTTTATTATGGTATTGCATAATCATAAATCATACATTCCCACGAAGCAATAAATGCTTTTCATTGTGAAATGGTCTTATTATTTATTTAACTAGAAACCAAACTTCCCTCCTTTCCCTTAACCTCACTACAAATAGTTCCAGATTTCAACGCACTTCTTATGGCGTGTTTTAGCGCCTCTGGTGTGACATAGAAAAACTTCTTGCACTATCAGTTACTTTCGTCGGGTTGACTTCTTTTGTCTTGGAGGAAGAAAAATTTTGGTTAAGCGATTTTAAACTTAATGTCAAGCTTTACTGAAGCAAAGAAATATTATGTCAACGAAACTCAAGGCGTTTTTACGAAATCACAATGAAAGAAGTCAAGATTTTTTTACTGGTAATGAATCTTTCAAGGTAAATTTTCATCTCTCAATTGTACGTTGTGTTTACAGCTAATTACTTTCTTTTAATCAACACTGGTAAAAGTGCTCTTATATATTGGAATTTTAAAAATTCAAGCTAGGCATTTAGGTTATATTTCTGTTTGGAATCATATTCATAGAGAATTTTTAAGATTGTAAGCTGTATTAATGACGTATCTTGAGAGACTAATACAATCCTGTAGGAAACTAATCGTGTCTATTCTCTAAGGTAGCTCTAATTATTACATCGCCATGTTTTTTTTTCAGTGGTGTTACTATTTGCCGATTGGCTTTCTGAAAACTAATTTAACATATGTACACATACAGTTTCTGTATATTTCATCATTGTAAACAGATTGGAGATAAAAATGCTTGCTACCACCCGTTAAACCGATGTATGCCTAAGGATGATGCCATGGTACGGCCAACTAATATGAAGGTACTAGCAACTTCATTTAAGTCACAAGCACTAATAATTTACACACTCACAATTACATACACAAATATCACGCTCAAATCATGTACAAAAACATGATTTGACACTGAGGGTAATTATTTTAAGATATTAATTCTAATCAAGCTAGATAATCCTCTCTTATCTTCTTATCTAAGAGGATGGTGGAAAAGATTTTCAGCAAATTTCCATAATCGCTTATTATTTCAATATTTGTAGCGCTGAATATATTTTTTCTTTCATTGTCCTCCTTCAATCCATTGCTCTCACTTTTTTGATTGATAGAAAACTAAAATGTTTATAAATGGAAGTTCTTATTATTTTTTTATACGACCAAACTTACTTCCCCAAAATGATTAATTAACCTTTCTTAATACAGTCAAAGGTATATTTGTCATGAGGCGATAAACAAAAGTTACCTTTTCTGGCCAAATTTAGGGTATTCTACCATTCAAGAGACTAGGGAAAACCTTCTGTTTCTGGTGATACACTAGAAGGCTTTTATGGCGACTTCTATATTATGAATATGAGCACCACATGTGAATGATAATAAAACGAACTTTGTGGCAAAGTCATACCTCAAGAGAAGAGCTTGCTCTTATAGAATCACTAATAAAGCCAGCGATATTTTAAGCCAAGATCATTCATTTATAACTCTATAAATGCTGTAGCATTTTATTAAAATGAAATGAAAAAATAAACATGTCTCATGCAATTTCTCACTTGAAAATACTAATCTATAGTTTTTGTCATTTAGTAAATTCAACATTATATTCTCCAAAACTGAAAGGTATCTTTCATGAGATTTTAATGAGTAATTCGTACATAGTGTATTTTCAATTACATATTTTATGTTAATTAGTTGGTAATTCCTGCTTCCCAACCTCAGTTTTCCTCTTCAAGTTCTGCATCCACAAGTCACCTAAACACTTGTTTCAAGTTCAGTAGGTATTGCATTGTATAAAATAACATATTTCTATAAAGAAAATGTCTGAAATATTTCAAATCCATTTGAATATCATTCTAATTTTCACCTTAGAGATAATATGTACAAAAGTTATATTAACTCTATATAAGCTATACAAAATATTTTATGCATAATAGATAATATCACTCATCTGCTGTAAAAACTATTATTCACTGCAGGACATAAGATGCATCAGGTAATGTCCTCTTCATCCTTGCTTATGCTGCACTGTATGATCTCTGGTCTCCTTTGTTAAATAACATAGAAACTTCTAGAAAACCTCTCATTAATATGCTGAGTAAATTTCACAAAGTTATGGTTGAAACAATGAATTTTGGAGCATACAATCTTACCTGTCAAAAGATTAATGCACTTTGTTGCTATTCATCATGAATACTGTAATGATGGTTTTACTTGCAATCTTTTAATGAAACTTCATTTAATGTGTAATGGCTGATAGTAATCACACCAATTTCATATGGGACCTCAAATTTTCCTCGTTCCTAAATTGCAAACTCACAAACATATGGGAAATCCATAATGCAATCTTTTATTTTCTGTTCCCCTCCTATTCCCTTGCTACAATAATAAAAACTTATCAACATGCCATAATACTACTAGGTTTTTACTCATTGATGCTAAAGTTTGGTGATCTCCTTTATGGTCATACATTTATGTATAGAAAGATGTTGATCAATAGTCTTATGGACCAAAATTAGATTCTCATAGACATTTCTTAGGCCCTCATTATTGATGATAAAAGCATCAAATTTTTCTTGCTGTTTTATCCTACTGATAGCAATGTAAGTTAATAAATTTATAGAGAGAGAAAAGAAAATCACATTAGTTAAACTTCACCATTTTCTCATTCAGAAGAAGAAATGAGTTCATCGATTAAATGTGATGTGACAATGTTGTCTGAGGTCAGAACATTATAGGCTGAATCCTCATATGATTGCAATTAAAACAAGAATTTAACCAAGATATTGATACCTTTTGAAATTACATTAACACAGTATAGGAAAAAATTTATATTTTTTATCATCCACTGACCTATTTCAGTGAATCACATCTTAGCAATGGTATTATCCTGAAAAGATCATCTGAAATAAATTGGTGTGGAAATTTCATTATTTATTTTCTTCCTTACCTGAAGAGTTAAACTCATTATTAGACTATATATTCAGCAACTTAAGAACCAAAACAGACTTGAACCGTATACTTAACACAATGATGATTATCTACGTAACTACCAACTCATTGTATCCAAAGATAACATCCTCCAAGAATACCATTTCATGATTTTATTGTTGCTACGTCATTTGAGAGCAGCCTGGGTACTCTCAGGTGCTTTACCTGGATGCTCTTAAGGAAGTGACCAAATGGATTATACCCCAATAACCCTTTTAGTGCCAGTGGGGTGATCTAAACAAATAAATTATTTTTATTACTCTTTAATTGTATGGAGTATAGATTTTAAAAATTGATTTTAGCATATTATATGTATTAGGTTTATAAATATAGTTTTAGAAATTCAAATGAATTTTACAGACAAATGTACAAGTTCATCAAAAAAGCCCTGGAATTGTTTGCATATACCACTAATGGTGGTTGGCATGAAAAGAGTTAATGACACACATCTGTGCTACCTTGGTAGATATTCAGAGGGTTGTGAAACATTTTTCTCTTCATTCAAATCTGTCATTTTTTCCTCTCCTTTACTGACGCTTTGCAACATCCACAAGAAAAAGGTGATTTTTGGGGCAATGTATTTGGTTTTAATAGGATGAAATATTTGCATTTTTTGGGACAGTTTTGTGGGTAAGGAATTAGTTTTTAACCTTTTGAATCAATGTTCAAAATACAAGTGCGGTGGATTGGTTCATTGCTTCCTGAATCCTATCCAAATTTCATGTGGACAGCTCCTCACAAGTCCTGGAACATTGATCATAATATAAGACAAAATGTGAAGTCCTTGGCCCTTTCATTGAGTCTATGGTAGTTAAATGCCAAGCTTTTCCAGTGACTTCTCTTTTTTCCGTAGAAAGTCATGCTATTTATAATTTTCTATTAATTTCTAACATGGAAAATTTGATAATTATTAATTTATTTCATGCAGCTATTACCCATAATTACTACTACAACTAATAACTATGCATTGTTACATTTTTTGTCTCAAATATGAAACTTTCCTTCTTTTATCTTCATATGATTTATTGGTACCCTTGTCTTTTGATGCCTGTAATTGACTGCCTTAAATTCCTTGAAGAATGGCAGAGACATTATCATTTTAGTTTGCATTGTTTAAGGATATGTGATTGACTTAATGTCTTTATGGGCAAATTTAGAATGAAGTGGCTGACTGGGTTAGCGTGGTGGGTAGCATGCTCGCCTGCTAAACCAAAGGTCACAGGTTCGAATCCCGCCCAGGGCATGGATGTTGTGTTTGTGCAGATGGGTTTTTTCTATGAGTAGAAGAGGTGCAAAATGACCGTAGCCGTCGAAGCACCCTCTATAAACAAAAATATTACTACTACTAGAATGAAGTGACTCACCTGCAATTACTATGCTTAGTACTCTTTCAGCAAATAAAATTTCTTGATGATATATATTGTTGTAGAATTTTACCCTGATTTTCCCTAAGCAGTGTAATGAATTGTTCAGTAAAGACGGAGTTAAATGTTATTTTGGCCATTGGGCCTGATACAATTCATTATGCCCATTTTAATATCACAGTTGAGAATCCTGATACAGCTACCACTATCCCTGACCAAGAACATTTATTTATAATAGAGTTTTTGAAAAGGTGTGAATGTTCATGATTTCACTGCAAATTTTTATCATCCTATATTTTGAAGGAAAAATATATTTTTGAGCCTAAGGCATGTACCTGAAATTCCAGCTTATTAGATGCCTTGGAGAAACTCAGCATCTTATATGGCCATATAAGTGTCATTTATTTTACTGGATAACATGGCCAAAACTAGGATGCATCTGATATGCCCGTTCACCTTTAAAAAAGGAAAATACAGTAGTTCTCTGCCAGTACTAATGTGTTGTGTTTCAGGATTATTTAAGTTTTTATTCCTTTGTTGTGAACATTAAAAAATTTGAAAACGACACATTTCATAATAAAATCAATAAAGTCCTAAAGTGACATCCCCATTGGCATTCCCTATTTGTCCAAATATTTTTATTATGCTATTTAAAATATCCAGTTACAGAACAGTAATTATTAATCTACTGCAATTACCGAAAACATATCTGCCCATACCAACAGCTGTTCTGTCTAATGCAAAACTTAAAAACAGCATATCCCTAACTAGTTATATATCCATGCCATTGTGTAAGTAGCTCATATTTTCTTGGAATTATTAGTTTTTCATATTTATAAAATACCTGCTAAAGGGCAGAATTATTGTATTTTTATATCAATTTAACTCAGCACCTTAGAAAGGAAAGGCCAAGTAAAGGTTTTTTCTGAGCTTCTATGCCAGGAATTTTTACAAATTTGAAGTGTAAAGTGAAGTGTGAGGCCTCTTCTTTTGTCTGATTACCTTTTTCCTATATTTTAAACTAGAATGCTCAAAATGGCTCATTTATTCATTCCTTGGTAGTAAAAAATATTTAAAATTCATATGTATTAATATATACATTAATACCTACTATAAGCAGTATTTTTAAATAGTAAATACATGTAATGTTATTATTTGTAAATGATGCTACATACCTGTACTCTTGTACCCAAAGTTTAGAGTGTGATATTTTTTTCACAGATTCATTTTCCTGAGAAAAGTTAGACTCTGAATTGTATTGTATCTATTTGCCACCACATGCTATAAGTGAATAGGTTAAGATTAAGAAAACTGGAAATCCAGATTGTGTGATTATGGGTTTATTTTAGAGTTTTGTGCAGAGTTATAGCAACAAATAATATCTTTCATTATTTTCCTAATGAACGAATTTGTTTCCACACCTTATCCTCTCACTTTACTTTATTATCCCCAACTTAACCTCTCACTTATTCATGTAGTCCCAGTGTTCTTGAGTGTCTCATTTTTTTCGGGCACTGCAATTCATCAATATCAGGTAGGAGATCACCCAAGGCAAATAAGCACCTAAGTGAAGATCAGTTAGGCTCTAGGAAAGTCAGGTATTGTTGTTCTGATTACTTCAACGACATTGCATACGTCTAAACGTAATGTCGTTGCAATAATCGGAACATCAAATTGCTAAGTATTGTAAAGTAATAATAACCAACACATCTTAAAAAGACTTTCGTCGTATATTTCATAACTATGCTCAGTCCATGGTACTAATATATATATATATTTGTACGACGACTCAGACTGTCAGCCAAAGACGTAAGTTATTTCCCAGTACATTGTAGTTACAGTTTTACTTGAAATTAGATTATAAGAAAACGAAAAATAGGCGACCCTTGAGAAATAGAACCACAAAGTTGAGCGGCAGAATAGGAGAGAATGAATTATAAGAGATGGATCACTCCGGTTATTTATGCATTATTTTGTAAAGAAACTGGACCTGATGAGAGGAATTGCTTTAGCGAAGGAATTGTTGGGGGTGGGTTTCGGTAAGGACGTTAAGAATATACATATACTAGTGAAGGTTCGCAGCTTTATTCGATGTAGAAACATGGTCTCGGAGTGTGGATGAGCGAAGTATGTTACGATGGGAGACATTCAAGTTTGAAGCCACTGCTTCACTTACGATGAAACAATGGCTTCGAAACGTAGTTGGCCAAAATATTTTTCTAGTGTTAAATGCAGGTTGTTTCGGACACCCCTTTTCCGAAAATGCATGTTTTATGAAGGCTTTAATATTTCTCTCTCTCTTTAATTTGGACTGGAATATGTATAACCGTATTTCCTGGCCTTTACGATGGAATTTGTTCCTTTATTCACTTGAAATTTTATCCTAAAATCGATCTACATCTAATGGGTCGGGGAGTGCTATCTTTTGCGACTTTATCGAAACTCTTCTACGATAAATAATCTTACTATAGTAGCTAACTTTAGAATGTAGACAATAGTTGTCTTTTTTTAAATAATCTTTAGAATTACAGTACGTGGATCATTATTTTTTTCTAAAATTAATTTTAAAAATCACATGGGGTCTTTATCATCAGTACTTCAATCCTAAGATTAGTGGACTGCAGCCTCCCTCCATCCTTTCCTATCTCTCTTTCCCCTTGATAGGTCTTCTTTCCGACTGCTTTGATAATTTTCCCTATATATTTGACCCTCGGTCTTCCTCGCGGTGTCTTATGGGTCAGTCAGTACTATAAGTATTTTTACTGTAAAAAACATTAGGTTTAGCTAATGCCTGTTTTCAGTTAATACGCACACAGTTTGCATTATATTCTGGTCCAGAATATCAAGCGATGCTCAACAAGGTGTGTAGTCCTTTGTTTGAATGACCAACTACTGCTCGATCTTCCACGAATCTGACTGGCTTTATGAATTCCCCACCCGCTTTTATTCTTGACTCCACGGATTCCCATACCTCTTTTTCATATATCCGATAGCAAGGTATAAATAAAGTAGAGTTGACATCGGAAAATCTTACTCCTCTACCAATCTGTGGCCAACCATATTCTCCGTCTGTTATCCTTACTTTCGCGGACTGAGTGCTATACAGATTTATGATTATACACCTATTCTTCCAATCTGCTCTTTTTTATCCCCAGCAGTTTCACCCACTCTATCTTATCAAACGCTTTCTCAAAGTCTACAAAAAGCTTGCGAAAACATGCCTACGAATGTCTTCATTACCGTCATCTCGCCGCGAGTCATTTTACCTCTTATAAAGTCGAACTGATCTTCACCGAGGTATTTATTTGCACATCTACCCAGTCTTGCAGATGATTCGCAGGAATAACTTCGCTGCACGCGGGATCAAACTAACTGTCCTATAGTGCTTACAGTACAAGGCTCTGCTCAGTATATCTTTCGAATTTAAAAACTGCATCTGGCTGAAATAAATAGAAATTGAATAATCAAGGTCATGTTTATTTAACATATGACATTTTAACCATCCTTGCAGCAATTTTTAAAGAAAACAAATCTTTTAAATGAATTTCTGGAAGCTAATGAGAAAGACAAATTTCTCAAATATGTCTTGGTTTCCAGTTTAAAGCCAAAAGTTATTGTATAATTTTACTATTTTTAGTGGACGGAAGCAAATTATGCGAAGGCAAGAACTATCGTCGTCGTTATTCAAGCTATCTCTCAAAAAATGATCTTCAGCCATGGCTGCCCTTCCAAAAAGATCACTTTACCTTGTTCGTTCTTCGGCAACGGATGATTCTACCATCAAAGTAAGTGTGTGCAACTTTAGTAATAATATTCTTGTCGAATTGGATACGTGCATATTTAGTTTATCTTGATCATATGAGATCTATAATTAGTTTAATGGAACGCATACAAAGGGTGGTGGCTAACTTTTCCCGGATACTGAAATTTGTGTTTTATTATATAGGTTTGTTGAGTCGCGAGTCATGACCATCTTTGGAGCTTGCGACTCGAACGATTCCACTCGCCATAGTTGTGGGGTTAATAGAAGATTATTTCTATTACGTTGAGAGTTGCAGTAGGGAGTATCAGATTGACAGCCAAATACCACCGTAGCACTGAGCCATTTAGTAATGTCGACGTACAGTTCTTGATTCAGTCGTCATCAATGGACTAGCCCAAGGACAGTGCTGAGGTCATTTCAAATGGATGATTCTAGGTGCATGACAAATCCACCAGGTATGTGAAACATCCTCAAAGGGATTCCTAGGGGAAAGAATTAAATGACTTAAACGTCCGAAATTATTTACTTTGTTTTTTTTTTCTTTTGATATTACACCTCGGGAAGCGTTTGAAATTTGGATTATGTTCCTTCAATTCCCACGGTGAAAGTCCCCGAACTTTCACGAAACCCTGCCCTGTTCAGTGCCATTCCAAAAGCAGCAGTCGGGAAAGAAATATTTTGAAACAAGCAGTGCTCACTGATAAAAACAAAAAAATATTAACGCGTCGCGGGACACGCATGTATTCGGACCAGCCGAAGTACGTAAGGGGTCAAGTGTGGAATGGAGGCGGTGATAAAAAAAATATTGCACGCGCAAGAGTTCGGTGTCGGTTTTTCGTGTCGCGCTCTGGGCATTCGCTTTCATGAGTTTATTTTACTCTCCATCTGTGAAACCCGAGGCACGCATTCATAAGAAGTTTTCACATTTAAAAAATCCACCATAAACGTTTAAAACGGTGCAGCATGCAGACAGCCCTCCGCTGAAATAGTTGAGGAACGGGAGCTGATCCACGACGAAGTCGACTGGATCGATTCCATTCGCTTTTTAGA
>WURS02000016.1:6805693-6818379 GCA_011762765.2 Rhinocypha anisoptera | reverse complement strand
ATTTATTTTCAATCGCCCACAAACAGCACTAATAGGCCAATTACAGTGGACACTATAACATTTTTAATAACAAGGACGGAGCACACACATCCATGCCCTAGGTGGATATTGAAAAATCCACCTATTCGGGATTCGAACCCGCGACCTCCAGTTTGGCAGACGAGGGCATTACACCACCCCGACGAGGCCGGCAAATGAAAAGTAATATTATAATCATAAGATTATTCATTATTGTAAGATTTTTGGAGATGATAGTTGGAGAAAACGTAATTGGAAAGGATGCTAGGAGTGAAGAACCCTGGATATGGGCCAAGGGGACTGTTTTAGAAAGATTTATAAAGAATGCTAGTGTGCGAAGAAGTTGAACTACAGGGGTGGGAAGAGGTTGAGAGGTGGCTGCTTGGTTTTTTTTGGAAAACTGCTGTAAGCCAATCTTCGGATTGATAACCTGTGATGACGATGATGACCCTCGCCTTAACACAAATCCCTCTTCAACCTTAAAGACTTCCTAACACCTATAATTATACAGCTAAGTTACCTATTTCCTCCCTCCATTACAGTCTTCCGTGACTCACCATTCGATCAATTTCCCTCTTATTGTAAATATACTCTCATCATTCCTTTTCGATAGCCCCTCGGTCTACCTCCTTGCTGAACCCCAACCAAATAACCACAAGGGTATGAAGAGGTTGGTAGAGCATTGGATAGTTTGGAGAGCTGCTATAAACCCATCTTTGGAATGATTACCTGTGATGATTTCCTGGCCTCACCATTAAAAAAAAATCCCTCTTGGACTGCATACATCTACCTACCAGCTATCTGGAATACGTATTCCCTCCCTTCATTATAGACTTGCCTGTCCTAGCATCCATAGTTTCCCTCCTATTGTAAATTACTCACGTTATTATATTCTGATGTATCTACGGGCTACTTCCTCGTATGTTCGTAGAAATGATTGTATGGCGATCAAATAAGGAATCACAGCCAGTCGTGATGGCTCTCAGCCTCGCTTAAGGAGTAAAATCAATTATCGGCGAGGTCACTTGGTGGAATCTCGACATTATCGAAATAAAAACACTAGGTTTAATTCCGCAGAAATTTATCGTTTAAGGAGGTTGGTTGCTGATTGGCTAAATTACGTCCTCATTGGAGAATCAAGGCCGTAAGACAATCCTTGCATGTTACTGCTCACGGCATACGTGTTACGGCTTACGTCCATTGTAGAATAGGCTTAACAGTCCTCAAACGAAGAGTGTTTTCGACCAGGGTTTAGGGTATGTACCCTGGGCACATGTAGTTTGGGCCAGAGCATGAAATAACATTCAAAGAAGGTGATCAACCAGTGTCACCTAGTCCCGAAGTAGTGTCACCCATTGACTGGGGATGGTTCCTGCAAAAAAAATAAGGTGGAACGGGAAAAGACGAAAATATAATTTAAAATTTACTAACTACTGTAAAAATTAGCTAGTGGAATTATTTGTGTCTAACTCTTGTAGGGACAATAGTTTATGGCCATTTGGGAACAGGCCAACACTAGTGTTTCCCAGTTAGAATATGTTCTACGTAACGTTGTGAGTGATTTGCTCGTAGCCTCCTCTCTCGGCGAATGACACCACTCATCCGGATATTTTTTCCTCCCTCTCTCTCTTCTGCAGGTGTGAGCAGTGGGAGGCGCAGAGGCAAGTGCAAGTGGTTCAACGTCGCCAAGGGCTGGGGATTTATCACTCCAGACGACGGTGGTCAAGACGTTTTTGTGCATCAGGTAAGGATCAACAGTCCGCAGTTCATTTTATCACCCTACTTGAGATCGTCATCGCGGGTTCGAGTTCCGCCCTGGGCATGGGTGTTGTGTTTGTCCAGTTGGGTTTTTCTATGTCCTGGAGAGGTGAGAAATGAACATAGCCGTCGACGAACCCTATAAACAAAAATACTACTACTTTCACGGAAAAAATGATTCGTGCGTCAAATCCATATCCAGTTGTCATCCCCCTCACACTAAACGTTCTCGAACTCTCCATCCGTGGGCACCGTATCTGAATATAATCGGAACTCACTGCAAGATTTCCTTTCTGATCTACACCACTCTCTTCTCGAACACGGCTACCAGGATCGCCACTGAAAAAATCCGTAACACTTCATACACCACTAAAATGTTCCTAAAACTGACTGCAATCTATCCATTTGTACGACTTACTTCCTTGGCTCCCACATACTTAAAACTCTCAAAGAGTATTTTCCCATAATTTCTGGTAACAGTTTAACCGCCAAGTCGTTCCCCAAGTGCCCTTCAGTTTACTACAAGCAGCCCCCAATTAAATCGACATCTTTAAAACCACCAAATTTCTTCTTAATTTCACTCCCTCCTCCAAACCCCCTCCCGCTACCTGCAATCGGTCGGGATGTAAATCTTGTCCGATTGCAGCCTCATCCCTGACCTCACTTGTCTCCTATCTACCAATCTATCTTCTTTCATCCACCTGCTCATTCACTATAAATTCCACTGCAATTTTTTCCCTGCTTGCTACATTTGTCAATCCTCCACATCCGAATTAATTTCTGTGCTCCCCGCTTCGCTTCTGCCTCTCTCCCTGTCCCAAAACATGCCACTTCTGACAAATCTAATTTCGACTATTGTTTTAAATATCAATTCCAGCCTCCTTACCCTCCCCCCACGCTTCTTCCATAATGTCAGAAAACTTCACTATTATACTTCAGGTTACGCAATTCATATGGATCTCAATATAATGTAAATTTCCTCAAAGAAACCTTACCTTACGAAATCAGGGAGAGCACAGAAATTATTGGTCTCTCTTTGGACTACAATCTAAATTGGAGCACACATATTGACAAAATATATATTAAAACTTTGTAAATCAATCTATGCTATTAGAATTATTAAACAAACTTGCTCTAAAGCAGCTGCAAAAAATCTCTACTATTCCTGTTTTAACAGTGTTGTAAATTATGCGTTAATTTTCTGGGGTCTGACCTCCATGATCCTAATAAGAGTTTTCAGACTACAGAAAGCAGCTACGATATTAGAGCTCTAAATAACCTCCCACCCTGGGAAAGTTGTCGACCTTATTTAATTTCTGAAAAAATTCTCACTGTGACAAGTATGTATATTTCAAATGTACTAAGTTTTGTAAAAATTTATCCAGGTTATTTCTCTGAATTTCTAAGTGTAAATAACTATGGCACCAGAAAAGATAATAAATACGAACTATCAACTCACAAATATGCTGTTTTTGAGAAATCAGTATTATACACAGGCCCGAAGTGTTATAATAAACTTCCGGATGATATCTGTAAAATAGCTGATATCTCTAAATTTCGTGCGACTATCAAAAAAAATGATACTAACTAAAGCATATTATACAGAAAACGAATTTTTAAATGATGATGAATGTTTTAAAATGTAAGGCATTTTTAGCATATGTAATGTGTATGCTTGATTGGGTATATATGTTTTATTTCTCTGGGGCATGATTTTCCTTGTAAACCGTGACTTACCTTGTAAAATTGTGGGTCAACAAATTATTATTATTATATTCTACTCATTAGACTTTTATCCCTGCCCTCCTACCACTCTTCATTTTCCTTTCCTACCTCTGTCTCCCTCCTTTCCTCCCACTTCATCTGAGGTCACTCTGTTGTTCATTTTTCGCTGATTTCTCTCATCTAGTCAATAATTCCTCCTCGTCTTGTACCTCTCTCCAGCGATCTGGCAGCCATTCTCACAATGATTGGTATGCTTTTTCTTCTTCCCCCGTCCTTTATGGTTCTATTACGTCTCCCTTCATTCCCATACATCTCCCCTCCTTCTTCCCCTCTACACTCCTCCTCCCCTTTCACCTCCCCTCCTTTCTTACTGTATATATTACCTCTCTTAATTCCTATTATCCTCATTCCTTTCTCAAACTTTGACAAGGTTGGGTGATGCTACTGCATATTCAGGAAATCAATGTCATTCTTTTTTGTATATTTATTTTTTCTATTGTTTCAGTGTTATTTCCTATTTCTAAACTATAAATTTTGACTTTTAGATCTAGATTTATACTTATTTACGCCTTCCTGTAAGGATTTAATTTGAAACTATGTGGGCATCCAAGTTTTACATACCCAATTTATTAGCATTATCTGGAAAAATGTTTCATTAGGATGCTTGACGTGGCTTGTGTCTTTCACTTTGGATTTTGTTCATACATGAATGAAATTACATATTACTCTGTTGAATTCCAGAGTGTGATCCAGATGAGTGGCTTTAGAAGCTTAGGTGATGAGGAGGAGGTGGAGTTTGCATGCAAGACTTCAGAGAAGGGACTGGAGGCAACCGTTGTGACTGGTCCAGGTGGAGCAGACTGTCATGGTTCACACCGAAGACCAATGACCAAAAAGAGATTCAGGAAAATAAGGTCTGTGTATTTCCTTAAAGGTTTCTATGGTTCTTAGGAAAGAGCATTTTCACTTGATTAAAAATAACATAAGATTTTATGCAATGTATGCCTCTTTTGCTGTAAAATTGAATGAATACCAAATAACACATTTGGTTATTAGGTATTTCTTTGTACATTTCATAATTATTTCTATCACTTATTCTTTGTCATCAGCTTAGTAGCTTACTGTATACAGCAGTAGTATAAAGTATAAAATATTGGCATTTATTCCATTACATAAATTATGTATGCAAGTCAGCTTTGGAATGGCCACCTCATTTTTCTGCCTAATATGCATGTGTGATCTGTTTTTTCTGATTCTAAACTATCACTTAAATAGATATTAGAAGCATATAGACAAAATGTCAATTGTAGGTATTGGTTGATGTCGGTATTAATTGCTTCAGAATTTCTTTATTTAATCTTTTCTTTAATCTTTTTGTCTTTTCTGCAAAGTGGAGGCAAATGATTTATCTAAGGAATTTTACAAAAAATTGACATAAAATTTCCCAGAAACTGTTTCAACATAGCCTTCTGCAAAAAATCGAACCTGGTAGGTTCGATTTTAGGTAGGGTAGGAAATTCCAAGATCCAATCAAAGAAGACCAAGTTTGTTTCTAGAAATTAAATTAATGTATTCACACTTGGCAAAGCACTTAATTGATAATGGACATTGGAAACTGATTTTACACTAGTTGTTATATACTGAAATTATTCTATTAATCTATTATTATTTATGAAATATATAGTGAAAATATAGAATTGATACATGATGAATGAATTTTTGCACACATCCTATTCCCCCCTCCTCTTTCAATAGGTTTTTCATTATATTACATTGTAACTAAGAGGTGTCAATTTTATAATTAAATGAGACACAAACTTTGAAATTCCACATAAAATTTTGTGTCCCATCAAAGTCTCATTTAATCATGAAGCAGTTCCACGAAGTCACGCCGGAAACTATTTCCTATGTCAATTTTATACTTATCCTATTATCAATGCCCACTCTTGTTTCATTCAACCTTTTTCTCATTATTAATCATCACCTCACTCCTCTTTCCAGAAACCCCTACCACTCCCCTCTTACCCACCTTTTACTTATATATAAATAAATATATGATGAAACTTGTCTTAAGTGGAACCTGTGGGGACCATGACATTTTTCTGGATAAGACAGGTTTCCGTTTAATGTAGGGTTGGTCGTTAGTGTGAGGGGCTTACACCATTATTATATGGTCGTATGAAAAGGGGTGTCGCAATGCTAAACAGGAAGCAATTAAAGAAGTGCAATTTCTGAAGGATAAAGAAATACTTTTTTTTTTAATTTTACTAACATAAAAATTTAATCACAATACATATTCTGTTATCTTTGTGTTTCAACATTTCCAATTGCCTCATTCAAAATGTTATACAACTCAGAATTTCCTTTGTAAAGACTAAATTCGGCCTAATTTTTTAAATTAATTATAACTTCCCTGTATGATGACATGCTTCTATGACTTTTTGATGCTAAATTTACATCCAATTCACTCTCTGTATTGTTCTTATTACCTTCTGGTTTTCCGACCACTATTTCACATTCGTTGCAAACAGAAAGGTCGTTGCCCAGAGTTGCAAAATATTCAGATTGTGCATTACTTTCTATCATCTCATGCAGGTCATTAAGATCTTGTAATGATTCTGGAAAAATAAATTTAATTAAATTAATGTGTATTAGTTGGCAAAGATATTTCAACTCGAAGGGGTACTGGCATTTGTTATCTTACCAGGCTCGCATGTAAAGCCAGTACATACATAAGTAAATAAAATAACTGAATTCAAAATAAACACTTAATATTGCTACACACAAATATTTGAATTTGTATAAAAATCTTGGCAACTTTCTCCTTTTAGGCATAATGTTTTGGATGGCACTGCTCAGAAAAAGAGTCCTGTTTTGTCCCCATTGTACACATCATAGGGTTGGTAATTTTCAATTCATCTTTGAACATTTCCTTTCCACCCATCCATATTTTCATGTTGACGTTGTTCTACTCTCCGGACATGCTGTTCCACACAATGTCATGTCTGACTTTAAAACTATCCAGCCATCCATTCGAGGCCTTAAAATTGGGATTTCCAAAAGAAACAGCAAACTCCTTGGCTTTTTCTTGCACCATCGAACCAGATAAACGAATATTCCTTGATCTTATTTATACAAACTACTCCCAAACTAAGTTGTTTAACTCTTTATTTTCTCTGTCAATTGTGACCTTAAGAAATATATACTTACCAGTGATTAAAATGTTGGTAATGCTATTTGCAGTTAGCTTACTTCCAAAAATGTTGGATACTTACTAATGTTTACAAAAGTTTTAGAGTTTAGGAATGTTTAGAAATAACTCGCTGTTGTTTAAAAACTTACCTTTCTCAAACTTTTTTTGATGTCAGCCTTCTTCTTAATTGCTTCGTACACTTGAGTCTTGCCACACTTAAACTGCTCTTGTATCTGCTTTACTGAAAAATTTTCACGTTCAAAACACTCAGTAAGTTCCATCTTATTCTTCAGCATTAAGATGTTATGTGGCATGGTAAATTTCACTAAACAGGTAAAAAACACATATTCAACTGTGGTTTTCACGGACAGGCTGATAACATGAGAATGAGTCGAACAGTCAACCACTGAAATATTGAGTGTGCAAATATTCCGTGGGATGGGGAGCCTTCAGCCAGACAAAGTGACTTCAGCCTTACATAAAATACTTTGAAAATTTAAACTTTGTAGCTAATTGCGAACAGACTCTACGGCAGCACTTTTTAACAGCACATATGACACTCTTAGGCTTGTTTGAGGCAGTTAGACCTTCTTATATCAAGCATTCAGATGGCTAAGTTGTAACTTGAAATGTGACCAAAGGCTCACCGTCGCACAGTATCTGGGTGTAATGGAAAATTAATCCTTCAACCACCTGCTAATACAGCAGGGGACATTTGTTTATATATTGTGTGAGGGAATAATGCTCCTTCTTAGCTAATGAGATAAGAAAATTACCCATTAGAAACCCATGAGGCATATTCAGGAAAGAACGTTAGTTGTGAAAGTTGGGACGAGTATGCAAAATAAATAATAAAGATTCAGTATGATGTTCTGGAATACATACATACATATTTTCTGAATTTTCCTGCTGTTCTTAACTTGATGCTTTGAATATTTTTATTTATTTGAATACAAATGTAAAAAATAAAAATATAAAATAAAAAACATAAAATTCATGATTTCCAATGAGAACACATGTTCTCATTACTAACTCATAAGAGGAGCAGTAAGAGGACAATACATCAAAATAAGGCAATACATCTGTAAATAATAAAACACTTGAAAAAATAAAATCATAACATTTTGAATGTTATTCTAATATAGATTAAAACACAACTTGAAAATCATGTAAGACAAGTAAAGATCTTTTAAGCAAGTCAAGTACTTTTTAATTTTATTTAAAACATTTCAGGAGAATGAATTCATTTCATAGCAAAAATCATTTCATCACTCATTGTAGGCTTTAATTGCCTGTTACCAAATGCTTTTAATGTCATATCTTGATGAGCCTAAGAAGTCTACATGCCTTCTATGAGAAGCTCGTGTGACATGGATGTGTAGATGATGGTCCAAGGCCATTCAAGTGAATTAGGCTATGTTTTGCTTAAAAAATATGTAATATGATGTTGCTTTAATGTCAAAACGTGAACCATAAACATTTTTTAAACTCTTGTGAATTTGATAAATATTTTATCATTTTATCACTACTAATGAAGATATTTAAATATTTTGTCCTACCAGAGAAAAGTCATTTCTTTTTTCTGAAAAAATACATAATTCATATTGTAATACATTTTATTTTTTCTAATTTTTCAAGATTCTGATGGTAACAGTGTTTTTTCTCCACTGTTCTGTCATCCCTGAATATGATCCTAGGTTTGAGAGGAGTTATTTCACAAAGTTACTTATCATTAAGTGATTGAACATCCTCACTATGTTTCATCATCATGTACAGTGGTCATTATACACACATGAACATTAACTTTTCTCTTTTTGACAGGTGTTATAACTGTGGTGAATTTGCAAATCATGTTGCCGCCAAGTGTACAATGGGCCCACAGCCAAAGAGGTGCCACCACTGTAAGTCCGAGAGTCACCTGATAGCAGAGTGCACCCTGAGGAAGGAGAGGACAAAGAGGAACTCTGAAGGTGGAGAGGAGGATGACGGCAATGAGGGACCCATGGAAGGAAATGGTGTCACCTCTGAGGGGAATGGGGAGGTCATGGAGGAAAACCACGAAGTGCCAAAGAACTCGGATGAACCAAAAACAGTCAAAGACTCGGGGAGTGAGGCACCCCCTTCGACTTCCGAGCCTGCCTTAGACCCTTCTCCCCCTAGTGAAAGCGTTATGATGGCGGAGACAGAGTCCTAGGGTCCCCTCCCCCAACCACCACCTCTCAAGAGTTGGAGAATCTGCACATGGGAACAAGATCTTTTTCTGGACCCTCCACTGACTGAGTGTTAACACAGTCACTTGCGTGTGTTCTTGAGCAATCATCGACCACCTCCTAAAATGATTCCCTTGTACATGTCTCCAGAGATGGTTTGTTTCCTTGTGGATGTCCATCGGGTGTTTTTCTATTTTTTAATTTTATTTCTCTTTATCCCATTAGATGGAGGTGATGATCACAATGTAAAAAAATTCTGTATGTGTGTATGTATAATTTTTCACTTTGTTGACAGGTAATGCGCAGTTGGTGGGTAAGTACGAGGGATGCTCCATTGATGAGCCTGTGTGCCATGATGCAGCCAAATTGTATGGGGTCAAATTACATTATGATGAGGTAGCATCTCTCGTTGCAAGAGACAAAACCTCTAGTCCTGAAGCCTTTGCCAAGCTAAGCGAAAGATTGGGTTAGGCAAAGCTCTTTTGTGAGCACATTATGATTTTCTTTTTTGTTTTAATAATTCAAGCACCTGGCATAATTCAAAGGTCATTTTCAAGGTCCACTTCCCTTCAGGAAATGTTTAAGTGAGAAAAATTTGGTGAGATTAAAAATCAAATTCTTTTGAATTTTACCAAGTTCTTTTAATTTATACTGAAATTATGTACATCCCCATGACATAAATTAATTAAAAAGTAAATTTATTTCTTCTAATGTGGAAAAAAAACAAATGAAAACTTGAATAATGAGGCAATAAAATTACATCCTTGCCAAGAGTATTGGCAAGTAATTTAAGCAGCAACATATCAATGCTTTTGGCGGGCAGGCCAGCATCATCGGCTGTGTATGGTTAGTTTGTAAGAAAGTGCAAATTTCTTTACCTCAGATTGAAATATTAATTTTGATTCATTACCAGGAAACCAAATGTTTCTGATCAGTCAGGATTTTTAAGTATTTTTGGGTCCATAAGTTTGAGGGAAAAATGTGTGGTAATTTTTGTAACCCCTCTGTGTTGTCAAATTGAAAGTGTTGGTGCATTCAGTGTTGTGAAAGCAGGTGTTTTTCTATGAATGCAATAATTACCTCATTTGTTACCAATGTTCATATTTCAGGCAGTCAACCCTATTTGTCAGTATAATTGTAGACGTACATAATGATTTCTGTTCATTTATGATTCAATAAGATTATCTTGTTAAATTTTTCATCCATTATAATACAAAATGTTAACACGGTAAATAATTACACCATTAGAATCAATGAAGTTACATTGTCAAATGATGAATTCTGGTGAATTGACATATATATGCAACGAATGTTGTGCGTACCAAAACAGGGTTAACTGCCAAATGTCTTAATGATAAGATGTAGGTTATATAGCATACTTACTGAACATTTGAGTTGTACCTGAGTTCACAGGAGATTGTAAGGAATAACTCCTATTTGTAATGCATTTCATTTACTCATTCAATACTAAAATTCATTATTCATGAATGAAATTGTGATAACAGTATTACAAGTCACTACAAGTATTTTCTCAGTGTAAAACTCCAGAGTTTATTTTGATAAACGATGTTTTCACTAATATGATGCCAATTAGATCTTTGTGTCTATTTTGATGAGACTGATTACAAGGCATTTTTCATGCAGACATGTATATTTAGTAAAGCTTACTTTAAAAATTAAACAAAATTAACTTATTTACCCCAAAACCATGTAATATTAATGTGAAGGTAGTTAATATAACCTTAATTTCATGATTTCTAAGTTCTATAAACATGTTATTTTAATGAGTACTATAAATGGGTCAAGGTTGAAGATGTGCAAAACAATCATTACATTGAAATTGCAAACTAATTTTCAGATAGATAATTATATTTACAAATAATCTGACTAGCACAATACTGACATTTGTTACAGCAAATAGGCTAATCACAACATTTGTGTTATTGACACTAAAATAAGAATGGCTCTATCTCAAACAGAGTGATAGAAGCACACTCATTTAGTAGAATGGGTCAGTTACAAAGGTCACATGGTGTAGCACCATTGAGTGAAGCTAGAATTTGCAAATCAAGATTATGTACCCCTTGGGTAAAGGGATTATAGAAATAATGCCCAGTATAACACTGAATAAATGGCTCAGAAGTTTCCAGAGCAAGCAAGTGGGCCTAAAGGTTATAATTGGAGAGAAACCATCTCTCATTGAGGCACAGGATATTTCTGAGCTGGTTCAAGCTTTGATGTTCACAGTTCAGCATCACTCAGGGTATCACGGACCACAGAGTCTATGATGCTGTTGGTACACAACATCCTCATAATGATTTACTCATGATGAAGGTCACTCTATTCTGGGTTCTGCAACTGTCCACACCTATTCAGAAACAGCTCCGAAAGAAAGCAATCATGGAAATGTTACAGCTGAGTGGAAAAGTTCATACACCACTTCTGTGTCTTCAGTCACTATGGATGAGTGCTGGGTTTAATATGTATTATCACTTGGTGAAAATAAAGTAAGGAATGGAAACAAGCCACATTACCACCACCAAAAAAATAGTGTGGAATATAAAGCAGTTGTGGGGGAGGGAGCTGCTGATCATCCTCTGACATCTCTGATGTGTTGTGATAATCATAATAGAGAACATTATGATGTTCTCTATTATGATTATGTTAACAGGAACAAAACAACTACAGGAAATATTGAAAGGATCTGACCAAGACAAGGAAAATAATCAAGGCAAAAGGCTACCATAAGACAATGATGTGGCTCAGTCAGCAGTGGACTGCATCATATTTGTTTACTTTGGGGTACCTAGTTTTTCCTCATCACCTATATTTTTATCTCTCCTTAGTACCAAAATCTGAAGATTGACTGCAGCCCACCATCTTTCTAACATCTCTTATAATTTGCCATATACCCTTGCCCCCCCTGCCATTCCCTTCCAGGGTCTCCCCTGTGTATTTCCTTCTATTATATTCTTCACTTATTCATTCTGCCTTGATGTGTCCTATCCACCTTGATCTTCTTTTTCCATAATTCTATATGGGATGGGTATTTCTGCACATATTCTCCTATCCTCTTGAATGTGTTAGTTGTGGGCTGTGGCTCACCACTGATATTTCCACCACATTTCTTTTGGGATTGCAAAAATAGTTAAATAAAAAACATATGTACTGTGGAACTGCTAGCTTTTTATTCCATTTCCTCAATAGAATATGCCGGCCTTGGTGGTGGCGGGGTAACATCCTGCCAGCCTGGAGGTCGCAGGTTCGAAAACTGACTAGGTGGATTTTTCAATCTCCACCTTGGGCATGGTTGTGCATGCTTCATTGTTGTTATTAAAAAAACTGTTATAGTTCCCACTGTAATTGGCCTATTAGTGCTGTTTGTGGGCAATTGAAAATAAATAAATAAAACACATGCAGTCAAGGATGTTAAAGTAGATTTTTTCAAATTTTCTTGAGTGCTAGCTTTATCTCTGGTGTCATCTCAAAGCACCTTGGACAGTGCTCTAGTATAGAGCTTTTAGAAATTCAAAATAGCTTTATGAACCTGGGAATGTTGAGTGGCAAGACCTCCACCTAGATGAAGTCAGGTTCTCTATTGTAATCTTGTAATCCTAGAGGTTGTGTAGGAGTGAACCAATGGTAGATTTGACATTTTTTTCTCCTCAAGCTACGAGGTGCATTAAAGTTGTAAGGCCAATTTTTTTTCTCCAGACTGGAAACAGATAGAAACATGCGGTTTGTTTTAAAATGAGCGAGCACTCTTTGTCAATGCGTGACAG
>WURS02000016.1:6774922-6798138 GCA_011762765.2 Rhinocypha anisoptera | reverse complement strand
AGAGTGCCTGCTCATTTTAAAACAAACCACATGTTTCTATCTGTTTCCAGTCTGGAGAAAAAAAATTGGAGGCCTTACAACTTTAATGCACCTCGTAATATTGTAATAATGACAAGGGGTTAGGTGGAAAGAATTATTTAGTCTAAGTCTAGGTGGAAGGTATTACTATTTAGTCACAATATCGCCCCAATAAACTTTTTATTATAATAAGTTGAATGCAATGAAGGAAGAGGAACTAGGGCCCGCAGGCCAAATTGAGCTCAGAATATAATGATTTTGTTGATAACCTCATGGATTTGACTCCAGAATAAGAGGAAATCATCAAACTAAAATGTTTTCATACATTTCCAATACATATACAAAAATAAGGAAATACTTCATTATGACTTATTCCACATTCTATGAATTATGCACTCATAGAGCCATAAAGGAAGATTCATATATCTAATTATATTTTATCGGAAAATATTTTAAACAACTCCTGAGAGGCAGACCAGGTAACAAAAAGGTATAGAATAAGGAATTAAGTCACCAGGGAGAGACTGGGGGTGCAGATTTTAGAAGCAAGCATTACAAGGAAATGGTTGCTATGGTTTGGTCATGTGTTGAGAATGGAAGAGAGGAGAATTCCAAAATTTGCAATGGTTAAAGGAGAAATGGAAGAAAGAGAATAAAAAGAAAGACCAAGTAAAAAGGACCCTTGAGGAACGAGGATGAGATTTAAGGCAGATGGAGGAGGAACAGAGCTGGAATGACAGAAAAAAGGTGGAGGAGGATTACCTGTGGAAGTGGTAACATCAAGATGATAATGTTGATATTTGAAAGAGCAACTGCTATGAACAAGTTCTGAGGCAAATGAAAAAAAATTGAGCCCAATTGATTGCAAATATTGTGTATTCTCATCTAGGCACTAGCTGGGATCCAGGTTCACTGGTGATGAATCTGGAAACCTCTAGCTAAAACCCAGATTGAGTACCATATTTTTGTGGGAAACCACAGGCAGCACAGGAGAAGGAACTGATTCCTCTACCCAGATGTACAGATTTTCACATGTTTGGACTTAGAACTAGATGGACTCTGCCCAAACTGATCAAAACAACCATAGGATAGAAGAATGAGGTTTGGTAAATGATTATCATAATATGTAATAATTACATATAATGTAAAATTGATGTTCACCTTAGATTTATCTAATCCAAAATCAGTTTCCCTGACTGTACTGGAGTTTTAGTCTTTATGCAAATCCAGTAGAAACTCACACAAATGCTTAAAAAAAATTATCTGACAACTTTTATGGTTAAATGATTTATTAGTGTATAAAATTTATTTTACAGAATGCCAAATTTCTTAAAAATAATTGTTATATTTTTTCACCCAGAACTTCTAAGTATGCAAGGAAATAAGAATAAAGGTTACACAAAAAATTCCTTAAAACTAGTAATAAGGTTGTATAAAAATATAAATTTATTCAAAAAAAGTGATTTAACAATAATTAAACTTCATCTGAGGCATAAGAATAAACTATTAACAGTTGTTTGCACAATAAAGGCATATTCAACCTTACAGAACTTTCAAAATCTAGTGGTTTTAAATGTGACCGATGATACTTCATGAAAAGTTAAGTTCTGGCGACCACATGTCAAAGGTTATTTATTCTTTAAAGATGCCATGTACATTTCCAAGCCCATTTGAACTTTTGGCTGTGTAACAAAACTAAGGAATATATTAAGATCAGCTTCTTTATTTTTTTTCAGCCATTCCAAAGGCTCCTGCCTAAAACTCAATTTTGTCATTTTACGAGCCCCAGCTGTAAGAGAATAAATGTCAGATTGTAGTAAATTTATCATTATTTTACTAATACATTGAAATATTCTGCAAAACGAAACCAAATTGCTGGTAAACTGATTAAATTAAAATTAATCTTTAGCCTGGAATTACAAAATATGACCCAGAAGATGAACTAGAGTTGTGAAAACTGCCAAGAGAAAAAAGTGAGTACAATATATACAATAATTTACAGAAAATAATACAATTATTTACAAGAAAGATTGGCAAAAAGAGCATAAGTGAGACTAAGGCTTTGAGACTGATGCAGATCCCTCCAAGTTTTTTTCCTAAATAATGAGAATCATTGAGTCACCACACTATTTGAAGATCGGAGCATTAAAAAAAGTATGGAAACTAGATGCCATAAATAACAGAGTTAAGTATCCATTCTTTCCTCATATAGAATGACATCAATAGACAGAAAAACAGCAGACATTAAACAAATGTTTCTTCTTGCATCATCATGAAAAAGAGCATGTACTAAAGAATTCTAAGGCAATATTATGCATGTCTTCAAGGAGTCTTGCATGGTAGGATATCATATGTAGGTTACTTTACAAACTACAAGCATACTCAGTTGCTCATGTTTCTGAGTTTCAGACTTTGTGCTTGCTGTATGGAATATATATTGCATATCAATAATTCTTATTGTGAGCGACATATATAGCGTATTTATTCCATGGAAATTACCACTCTTTACATATTTAATTCTAAAAACTTACTATCATGAATATTTTGGTGTTAATGTAATATTATCTGTGTCATCAGCATTGCTCCAGATTTGACCATTACTAATGAACATATACTAACCTGGTATGTTGGAACACTTATCTAGAAATGCTTCAGCTTTGCTTAAGGCATCAGCTTTGTCAGTAGCAATTTCATCAATTAGGTCAATTTCCTTTGCTTCTGCTGTAGAGAACATTCGACCCAAAGTGAGAGCCATTTCAGCTTGGCGAACAGATATAACACCCCTCATTGAATCTTGAAACCTTGAATTCACAATGAAAAGGGTGAACAGAAAATTCTCCATAGAGAATAAGCAGAGATAGATAATGTGCATAACACTATAACTTGCTAAGCAAATTTGTAAAATAGTCAATCCCCTATGCCTCTGATTACCCTATTAGCTGCTTCTAAAAAATGACCCAATCAATCTCAGCATGGCTGCTCCCCCTAAAAGCAATAGGGCATGTGTGGTTCTGCTTATCGTTTTCCTCACTTCCTTTTGAGTGAGATAGCTTCATTAGGAAGTATCACAATCTGGAGCCCACTTTGACTAAACATTTTCTTTCGACCCCCGAGTTCCAACAAGGTCCGCCTTATCTCGGGCCTAAAATGAGTTCTAGAGTGATCTGATTTATGAGACACTTTCTATATCCTCAAACAGCTGACACGAGCAGTTCCTTGACAAAGAAGCTCTCTATTAATAGCGATATGGCGCAGGGATGTTTTAGGCATGCACGGCACTGAGTGAAAACATTTAAAGGGATTTTTCCGGCACGCTAGACGTTTAAAGGTTAAGAGCTGAGGAAGGAAAATTAGCCAGGAGGCAGAGGGCTGCATTGAGGGAGAGTTTATGACTTTTTTTACCTTCTTCCATGGTTTTTCCTTCTGCTGTAATTATCTTGTTTTACTATGTCCAACTGTTTTAATAAAAAACTGAATTGAATATGGAAATATTCTTTTGTCTCTATGGATATATAAGTTGCATGTAAAAAAATAATTTATTAAGAATTGAGTATGTAGGTTGGGGTATCGAATCCGTCTCGAATATCGAAATATATGTATCGGCGACTATCGACTAGCGATATATCGAACGACCTTAGTTCGGGAAAAGGCGGAAAAGGTCTGGAGATGGCTCTGCGCGGAAGAAACGTTAAAAGAAACTGTTGATCGTTTCCTAAAAATTGCGGACATTTGACGGCGATGTTGTCCCTCCGTTTCTGAAACGTTTCCAACAACAGTTGATCGTTGGTGTTAACTGTTTCGGTGATTTTTCGCGAAAGATAACGTAAATAATGTATAAACGGCTACTTATGTGCTGGCTGGGATTTTATTAGTTCCAGGGATGTTTATTGTAGTGATGCCTCTTCAGCTGCATCATCTTACATACAATATTTGCTTTGGCTTATATTTACCCTCCAAACTTAATGTTAACCATTTGGTGAAGTATGTGCTTCTAGATGACTTTGAAGCCATTTTCAATTTAAAAATTACACTCTGTACAACAGCAAGAACTTTTTCAATTAACTACTGCAATTGTTCTATCACAATTATGTTCACGGAAATTTATTGCTAATCCCCTTTCTTCAAATACTTTCATTAACATCATTAAACTACTAGATGAGGCTTTGTAGGAGGTACTACTTGAAAAATGAAATCTTCCAACTTACCATTTTGGAGCAACAATTCCCAGTTGAGTCTCATTTAACCCAATAGTAAACTTTGGGCCAACCATTACTCGATACTCACAGCATAGAGCCAGAAGACAGCCCCCAGCTGGGCTATGCCCCTAAAAGAATGATCATTGGTGTAGCATAATCGACAAATCATTACACTTTAAGTATTCCAACAATTATAAAGTAATTTTTTATGCATACATTAATTGCTGCAACGGTAGGGAAAGACGATCCATACAATTTAAGCCATGCATCTTGCAGGGCAGTCCAAAAAGCTTTAACTCTATCAGGTTTTGGCTTGTACATTTCTGTGATATCAAGTCCTGCAGAAAATACAGTGGGAGAAGACTGAAAAAGAAAAAAATAAGAGTATTACAAATATTGGGAGCTAAAATGTTTACATAAACAGGACTCACAAAAACATAATTTTAAAAATTCATATCAACTCTAAATTACATATATATGTAAAAGCAAATGTAGTATATATAAATATCTGTAGTCATGGTCAATGCAAAACTGATTCAACTAAAGGATTCTGAATGGACACAAGCAACAGAAAGTCCATGCAGTAAATTTCGAGTGCCAGCCTTCACTCTCATTTACCATCAAATAACAAAAGATAACTCTTCCAAAATTTAATTATGTAAAAAAATCCATTATTTCAACCTCAACATTAATACACTCACTACTCTGAATTCAGGAAAAATCAACACCCGACGAAGATGTATACTGGTGAAGACAGGTTACATTTTATTAATAATAGGGTAGAAGGGGCGATGCTTAGCTTCACATACTGGGGCAACTTCTTTCCTTGGTATCGTTAACGTGCAGCAGGAAGCTGTCCCAAATAAAAGATTTCGTTTTGGCACAGCTGCGCTAGTAAAAAGTATTTAGACTCCGGACACTCGGTTTGAGTAACCCCCCAACAACGACTCTACTATTCCTTATTAAGTCGACGCCATACACACCGATTTATAGGTAAAATTAAAGAGACAATGATTCAGTGGTATTAGAGCGCTGAAGCTAAGGTTCGTAATTCATAACACTCTTTCTTACAGAAATCAACATCCTTCTCTCTTTACTGAACATACTCGCCGACTAATGGAAGTGTGAATAAGAAACATACTAACTGATGTCAAAATCATTCCGCCACATTTTGATTTTTCCAACTGATCCAAAGTACTGCCAAACTGCTGAAGTAGCTCCAGATTGAGTCCATTCACAGGGGGACGTTGCATTGTTACGGTTGCTATTCCTAAACATGATATGTTCCAGTATTATAAAAGCACAAGATATATGGCAAAACTGTTACATGCAGTTAATAATTTATCAATAACAGCTACTTATTACTATTTAATCTCACCGGTATCATCGTTTATTTTTAAGTCGATCAATTTATCACCAGCAGAAGAATAACACCTCTTGATTATTATTGTCCGCTGCTTAATCATTCGAGGAGCCACTGAGCTAAGAAGATTCATAACTCTCGACATTTTAAAATATTCACTAATAAGGCAGTAATATGATATACCACTAAGGTTGCTTGAATAGTATTATCAAGCAGGTGTAATCTGTACTAAAACAGATGACCGGTATCACCGGTATGACGTCGTCCAGGGCTGTGCAACGTTGCCAAATGTAAATAATCTCGTAAAGGATTTTCCGTCTGCTGGATGTTTAAATGACTGTCGATAGTTAAAACCGTACACCTCAATGTTTCTGTAAAACAAATACGAGCTAGCTGTTATCCCGTATTACTTCTTTAATGATAGTAGTGATGCTAGGGTTTTAGGATTTTGTAATCAACTCAAACGTCTTCTCCAATGAGAGGGATCTCATAAACCTCAATTCCAAATTGGCGTACTATTCTACGATTTCAAATACGAAGATCGAGTACAACTGAAAGAGGAAGAGATGAGAATAGTTCCAAGAAAATTGACAATGCTGTGCACTACTGTGAATTGACTGCATCCCCTAGCACACGTTGAGTGAATTTGCCAGAGAATTCCATTGGCGTTATTTTGAATAATTGAAATGTCAAAGGTGAGAAATAACGTAGAAAAACAGTATATGAGCCTATCCAGACAGCCTCTTATGAGTCACATTACGAAAATATACGGCAGAGAGTAATTCACGCTGAGAATTTCGTTATTGACCAGCACGTTCGAACTAAAGTCCTTATTAAAACAAGATCCTATAAGTAGACACTACAACATCACAGACTAGGCGTATAGTCTAACTATATAGTACAGTCTATTACAATACTTTGTATATTTCAACAAAATTAAATAATACGACCAGTTTCAACAATAACTATCATCATTTAGTCAGATGATTATCGTCGAGGCCGGTGGCGTTGTTTTATTTTGTGGAAACAAAGTAATGAAGTTAATATTACTATATTATGGAACTCCACCAAGTTACAGCCTCCTCAGTGAATTTTATTTCGTTTAATCTATTATGAACAGAGTAACTTATATGAGAGGGAAGTTGTTTACAAACAGTTCGTCATTAATGTCATTTTTTCATAAATGATTTCATCTTTACTTCCTCAAGATTTTCCATGGTTAAATGCAGCACTATGGGAATTAAATCACTCCAATGGTTCTTCTCCCACAAATTGTGATCGAGTCAGATTCCCTTTCTTGAAGCTCAATTCAAGTCCAGGATGCTGTCTCTCAGCAAAATTAGTACTAAGTCCTTGGAATAAATGATGAAGGAAAGTTAGGAAGGAGAGTAGGGAGAAGCAAAACTTGATAGAAAATAGTTAAAATGCATTGAATTTGCAGACGACATGGTAGTGATTGTCAAGGACCCTACAACACAACAACAATTAGTGAACAGGATGAACACAGGCTGCAATAAATACAATAAGAATAAACAATGGAAAAACCAAGAAGATAGGAGGAAAGAATATGATTAACATTGGACATAAAAAATATTGAACAAGTACTGTAGTTCAAGTATCTAGACAGTAAAGTGGAAAGTAATTGTAAATGCAAGATAAACATTTAAGAAGCTGACAAGAAAGATAACATTCAACAAGGTTAAAAGGTTGTGGACATACAAGATGTATAACAAATTGAGGAAAAGGCTGATAAAATGCTAAATTTAGAGTGACTTTTTATATGGGTCAGAGTCAGAAAATGAACTTGCCCCTCAGTTGGTGACTTTCTCCATTATTGCTGAACTGCAATGACACTAAAGCTTCTAGGATTTGAACTCGTTAGCAAATTAACTTAAGGTTCACATATATCAACTCATTCCAAACTATCAAAAGCAACATATAGGTTACAGAAACTGGTAAGACTACTTCCTAAAGACTATTTATAAAAAAATTATTTTGCCTTTTTCCACTCCCATTTGATTTATGGTATAGAACTATGGGGTCAAACTTCAGATTCAAAAGACTTGTTTGTCACACAAAAAAAGGGCTGTCAGGACTATCTCCATTGTTCATTTAATAGAGAACTATAAACCCATTTTAAATCAGCTTGGTATTTTGACCCTTTATGTCCATTATAGCCATAAAGGCTTATGTGAAGTGAAGGAAAACTTTGTAACTGCTGTATATGTAGACCACAATCTTACTCAGAAGAAAGAAAATCTGGTTATACCCCAATATAGGTTATCCAAAACAAGGAAACCTTACCATGTGTTGAAACTACAGTTTTTCAATCTATTACCTCATGAGTAAGACATGTAAAGCCTCTTGAGGCTCAAATGTGTTGTACATTTTTTGCTTTTATCAAAAGCCTTTTACCCAATTACTGAATTCCTTGAGAGAAACAATCTGGATATTAAATTGTAACCTTTTTCGTTTTTTGTATTATCCTTGACAAAGACTATCGGTAGTTTATTTTTTTATTTAGTTCCAAGAAACTATTATTATCATGATTAGGAATGTGTACAAAAAACAATAGAAACATTTGAAATTGCACCTGGAGAAAGACGGAAAGAATAATTTGGAGTAATAAAGTAAGAAGCAAGGATTTACTGCATGTAAAGGGTGAGGATGGAAGGTCAATGAAAATCATAAAGAGATTGCAGAGAAACTTTGTAAGGAATAAAAACTGTAAAAAAAATCACAGTAGAGGGCTAGGTAAAAACAAGGAGAGGAAGGAAAGTAAAGATTCTTGATGAGTAAACTTTTTATGAGAATTTTTTACATTACATTAATGCCAAGAACTTTTCATTACACAGAAAACCCAATGTTGATAATAAACCTGTTGAATGATTTCGGACAGCTATCTAATAAAGACTTCAAGATTCAGTACTTGTTCAGTCTGCTCACTGTAGTTAATCACTTTCTATTACTAATCAATTGTTACTTTTGACATATACCTTGTAGTTAATTATCAATAATAAACATTAGCAGAAGGAAATAGGAATAGATATGCCATCAGTAGAACCAGACTAGAATCAATCCTGAGGTCCAATTTGTGTTCTTTGACCCAAAAATCATCATCAAAACATTAATATCTGGTTAGTACAGGAAGGGTAGCAAACCAAAATAATCCTTCCTACATTATGTAACTTCTAATGAGTCAAAATAAATTACAACACTATCTTTTTTAGACTAATTTATATAACTTCAGTAAAAGGATGAAGAATGAAAATATCAGTTTAGTCCACATAATTAATAACATACATAAGATTTAGATTTAAGGGTTTTCTATCATACAAACGAAAAAATGTTATTGATTACCATTCATTTACATTTTGTATCACTAATTTCATTTCACTCAGGTAAAAAAGTATAAAAATATATTTTTTCTAAACATCTCCTATATACTGAAGATGAAAACACTTGGTTTTTCCACATGAAAAACCAAGTGTTTTAATCTTCAGTATGAATCGCTTCCACAAAGTAACGCCTGAAAATACCCAATTTATCTCCTTTATATTTTTTTTCTTACAGGAAAGAGCATCAGGTTCAAATAAAGATGCTCAGAGCTCATTTCAGGATAAATATCCTGTCACAATATATATATATTATGTTCTTCTTTAAGGATTTTTCCATGTGGGAGAATATGGACCAAGAAAACTTCTACATAATACATCATTCACTTGAGGTAAAATCAACAATGCCACAAAATATAAGCATAGAAATCTATTCTTTAGCTACTATGATTATTAATATTTTATTTAATTAATTCTGAGGATTAGTTTTGCTCATTTATCAGAAGTTATGGCAGATCAAAAGCAGTCACTAAAAGCTGAAAATTTAGTTGTTTTTAGACAATAACTTGAAACTTCTTGTTTGATGCTCTCCAAAACATTACTGATGTAGATTAAACACATTTACCAAAACAAATGTGACTTTGATGATTTATTTGGAATAACTGCAGCTGCCTCAGTTAACATTTTATGAGCACATAACATCACAGAGCCAAAGAAATGACAATACAGAATTTCAAAATCAATACATTTCACAATGTTTAACAGTGATAAATATAATACAAAGAATGGTATAACAACTGGTAAATACCATGGAAAATTTAAGGATCGGTATCCTATATTCTTTAATAAACAATTACACTTGGGATAGCACACTGATTTTCATTATTTGAAACTATTCTATTTCTACTCGCACCAGGTGAATTTTCTTGTCATTGAAAAATAAAATGGATTTGACGTTAATTATTACGATGCCTATGGAAGATAATGGCAGGCTTCTTCCTATATGCACAGCACTAATTATGACATTCTGTGTTGAGATAGGGAAATAAAATCAAATCCTCTCTTGCCATTGTATAAAAAAGAATGGATTTCTTGAAGCTGAAAAGACTTATTTTAAGACCCGTTATCAAATAGAATATTATATATATATTTGTCACTAATCATTTTTACAACAAATCATGACAGAAGTTCATAATCAATTCAGTTCTCATTTTCTTTTCCTGGACTTTGATGTTCCTTTGGATGATTTTTGTCCAGTTTTAGATTTTCTTTTATTTTTCTCTTCGTGATACTTCTTCCATTTTTCCCTCATTACAAACCTCTGGCTCCTGCATCGATCCCTAAAAATAAATTGTACACTTATATAAAATTTACATATAAAAATGTATGCATAGATACACATGCACACACAAAAATTCATATAATACACAAATTCCAGAGAAATTTCAGTTTGAACTAAATTAAGTGGAGAAGTGTGGGATTTTGTTAATGACGTGGAGATGAGAATGTTATCTTAGCATGGGGGTCATCATTTCCTTTTGGAAAAATTAGCCATGTTTAGATTTTGGTTCAGTATCAATATACTGTCATTATCAGTATAAATAAGGATCATTTAATGCAGATTGACTTTTAACTACAAGATATCAGATGAGAACATCGACCTTAATGAAAATCTAGTTTCTGAGCACAGAAAACAAGGGTGAAACAACACATGGCAGCTATATAAAAATCAACTTTTCTGAGAGAAATAAGGGGTTGCACTTACAAGGTTCAACTATACATGTGTATGGCACAATATTTTTCTCACATACCAGGGATGGTGGATATTTACGGTACTTACTTTATGGTTTTTCTTTTCTTTCTCTTTGGTGGTTCTTCATTTGGTGATGCCTTTTTCTTTTTAGAAAGATCAGGTTCAATCAAATTATTGTCACAAAAATCAGGCCTGTTTAAAATAAAACAAATGATGGTATAAGACAATTAAAAGATAGGGACATTACTCTGCTTTCAGTTTTTAACACATTTGTTCACATATTATATTTAAGAGAGTCACGAATCCTTTCACCATTAAATAGGAAAAATGCTGGCCAATATATTGCTCTGAAAACCACAACCACTTCGAAAGCCACCATAATTAGTAGAAAAATGTAACAGAATCTCTCATAAATGAAAGCATACTATATATACCAAAATGGAAAAATTACAGCCAGCCCAATAAATACCCAAGACACTGTTGAAATTGCTTGGAACAAACTAAAAACTAACATCAGCAAGGCAGCTTCTGAAGTGCTAGGCAAGAGTAGGGTCAACATACATGGAAGGAAAAATAACAAACCATGGTTTTGTGAAGAAATCGATACTTTTGAGTGAAAAGCGACAAAGTTACCTCAACTATAGAAGCAACCCAAGAACCGTTGAATACATAAAATACTAGGTGATATGAAACAGGATCAAAAATGAATTACGTAGGACAAAAAGGATTTTTGGATAAAGTATATAAAGGACATGAAGCTCGACCTGTATGGAGTCCAGAGAAATATTTGGAAAATACTCATGAACCAAAAAGAAATGGCAACATACAAAAACAAAAATTAACTTAGAACACTGGAAAAAAACTTTGAAGATCTATACAGTGGGGAGACACATCATGAATTGAAACCTATTAAAATAACACCTGAAAATTTTACAATGCAGGAAACCATCACAGAAATTAAAAACTTAAAAAACAGCAAAACACATGGCTTAGGTGACACGTCAAGTGAAATGATGAAGTATGAGGGAGATAATTTAGCTTTAGAAATTCTGAAACTCTTCATTAAAATCCTTGAAACCGACAAAATTCCAGAAGAATGGTGCAAAAGTATAATAATACCTATATATTAAAGAAAGGGCATAAAACAATCCCAAAAATTATAGAGGTATTTCTTCACTTATCACAGTGCTATCACACTGGAATCCTTAAGAAAAAACTCTAACAAAAAACAACAAAGCAATGGGGATTTAGGAAGACTAGATCTACAACATGCAATATTCACTGTGAGATAGATTAAAGAAAAAACATTAGAGTTTAATAGACCAGTTTATGTATGCTTTATCAACCTGATGAAAGCGTTTGATAAGGTATTGTTGAAAGATGTAATTAGCATACTGTTGGAAAAGGGCATGCCATTGTCCATGATAAAGATAATACAGGACTTGAACAAAATTGATAAAATAAGGATTAGAGAGATGGAGAACTCTCCAAAAATATACCAAAAACAATAGAAATCAGACAATGAAGACAGTCTTAATCCTTTCCTATTTAATTTAATCATGGACAAAGCCATTGAGGAAGTAACATCTCTTGGACTCTGATATAGAATGGTTGAAAAACTATTAAATTTATGTTATGCTAATAATGCAATCATACTAGCAGAAACTCAGGATGATCTACAACGAATGTTGTATACATTCCACTTAGCATTTAAGACATATAATATGGCAACATCAGTTGAAAAACCCAAATGCCTCACAATATCTAAACAACCTCGTAGGTGTAAATTGGTCATTGACGAAAGGCCAATAAAACAAGTAATGAAATTTAAAATTCTGGGTGCAGAGATATCAGGCTACAGTGATCTATATAATGAAGTTAAAGAGCAAACAAGTAACGCAGCAGCTATCTCTGAATGCCTAAGAGATACTGTCTGGAGTAATAAAAATATGCTGGTTGAACACAACCTCTCCACCTAAGAGCCAGGTGTAGGAGAAAGTATTTCTGATGAAGCAGATCTAAGATCTATCAAAAGGAGAAGATGAAGAAAATATTTTTTAACTATGGTAGGCGGACACAAATAGTAGTGCCTTTTGGTGCATAGTTTGATTTTTCCCACAGTTGGATTTTTTTAAACTTTTACAATTAGCAATAAATTTACATCGATACTTACGCCATACGAGCCAACAAAGTGGGCCAGAAAAAGAGGCTGAACAATCTTTGAGAAAACAAATGGGCACTTTCTTCACTTGAGAGACATCTATTGCCACTGTCCTGCAAACTCTGACTGGAGGGCCGTGATGCTGGGAGTGCAATAGAATCTTCACTGGAAGTCCCTTTCCACATCCTGAGATTTGGCCGGGACAACAGCATTGTACGAAAACCGATGACGTTCCCGGAGAAGGCAGGGAAATTTTCAGAAATATGGGGACTCATATTATTTACCCAGGGTCGTCCATTGAAGAACAATGCTGGAGAACTTGACACACACATGGGTTCTGTCGCACGACTTAAGCTGGGTTTAATGGAACTTCTCGTTTTGCTTTGACCTTCAGGGCTCATGCTGCATTCTGAATTGGTCCCCCCTTGAATGCACTCTGAACTATTCTGTTCATCATATCTTTTCTTGAGCCCAAGCAAAATGTTGTGGTCGCATGTATTCCAGGCTGGATCATTCAAAATAAGTGAACTGTCAAATGGGAAAGCCAAGTGGGACTGCATTGAATTCAATATCGTCAGTGACAATCCTTCTCTCTTTTGGCATTCTTCTTCAAGGTACACAACTGGAAAAGTAAAACCCTAGATGAAACTACAAGTCATAATATGAACATTTTGAAGCTGTACCTGAAAAATTAATAAAATCACAGTTTTAACCTACAGACCTTAAACCCTTACATGATTATTCTCCAAATTATCTCAAAAAAGGTTCCAGAAAATTATATAGATAGAAAAAAATTAATGAAAGCTATTTTATCAATTAAATCGATGTTAGGTAAGAGGGAGGCATATGACTAATCAATATTTCACTGCTTAGGTATCATACTTCATCACTACTAATATAGCATTTTCAATTAAAACATGAGCAAATACTTGAAATTTATCGTTAAGTCGTAGGACCCAAAATTTGTGGTTCTAGTAGGCATTGGCACTTTAGTGAAGAGAGAAAAGGCAAATAAAATGTTACAATCTCATTAAGTAAGATTCAGTTACTACAAAATCTCACTACAGCTCTATGAATTCTTTTGCAAACAATGCTGTTTTCCCAGTAAAGGGTTGGATACTCCTTGTCATGAACTGTGCTACTTTGAAGATCTGTGATCTAATACTTGTTATGGCATTAATGAAATTCCTCCTGGTGGAATTTCGGCAGTTCGTAGCATACTTTGCAATAGGATATATTTTATCAAATTGAGAATGGAATGAAGGCTGATATTTTTTTTAATTTCACTGACTTCATTATAATAACTTGGACAGTGACTTTGGGATATTTCTATGATTGGGATCAAAGATTGGTGCTTTCTACACATGAAAATTTGTAAGAATTAGCATCTTTCATTTAACAGCTATAATATTAACACAGAATAATGCCTAAGGAGGCAACCACATATGGTGGCGATACAGAAAATATGTAGTTCCTGATGATCCTAAAAACAATTCAAAATATCCACTGCTACTTCACAAATCATGTTGATAACCCTTGCCAATGTAAGCATCCTTAGATACACCATGACTATAATTTTGTAAGTAGACTGGATATGTTCTCGTGTTTCTATATTCAAAATAGTGGGTGGCACTTGCATTTTGCAAGCAGGTAAGAGCAGGGATGAAATATAAAAAGAGGATACATATATATTAGAAGAGGAAAAATTAAGGAGCTTAATGGGGCTTCAGTAAGCCACTAAGGAAAACAAAAGTCTGAATACGGTAGAAAGAATATAGTGTGATAGGTAATAAGGTGTAAATGATGGATTTGCCAAAAGAGAACTAACATTTTTCATAACATTCAAACATACAATTATAATGGAATATAAAAGCAATGAAAGCCCAATTTCCCCATTCTTAATTGGCTTAATCCACTGGGAGCAACAAATAAGCATAGGTAATATGGTAAAAGAGTAAGAATTTCTTTCAAATGGAATTTTTTCTCTTTGTGCATGGATATACGAATTAACATGGACAAAATAAGAAAATATAGTTTTTCAGGTGTTTCAGTCCAAGATTGAGTCTTTATCTTTTTTTTCATATTTTAAAGTGAATGAAACTTACACTATAAATGGAAAACTTGACCCGGTGGGAAACCCGAGAGATTTTTACCAAGATTATTCACCGGAAAAACACTAGATCATACAACATAAGAACATGTAGAAATTTTGCCTGTACAAACTTACCCTTACTGCGTCCTGATGACAAAACATAACAACCTCTTAGGAATTGATCCAATAGTTTATCAGCTGCTGTAACTGCCTTTCTCTTTCTTCCTGATGACCTCGGCTTCTTATAGGGTACTGGTGAACAAAGTAATGATTTGAGAGCCTCTAAGTCTTCCCTGTCAATTCCCTAGAGGAAAAATAACATGATAATATGAATTATCACTAAAATCATCTATACCATGTAAGACTTTCCCACACTTGAACATTTGTCTTATCTCTTTTAAAGAACTATAACATTGTAAAACATTCAAGAAAGTTATTTAACTGCTGACATTTTTATTTACCAAACAATTTTAGCTTTCCAGCTGTAAAAATAGGATGTATCCCGACCCAAGGTTTTACAGCCTTGCTTGCTTGCTTACAGGGCTTGATCACCAAGAGCCTCCCTTAAAATTCAGTGACTTTCAGTAGCAGTTATCTCTAACTTGAAAAGAAAGCCAGAATCATTGTTCCTTCACAACATAGCCATTTTGAATTTGTAGATATAGAAGAACAATGTGCTGTTATGAAAAATGTACAAACTAAGAAACAAGTGTATTCACAATGCTTGACAAACTGTCAGCTAAATTACCCACCTAAGAGGCATCTAGCCAAGTAATTCTATTTGAAAGAATCTACGTCAAACTCAGTTCTAAGACATGAACCCTATAATTGGAAATCCACAAGGGGAAAAGATTAATTTTGAATAATAATTAATGAGAGTAATAAAAATGAAATACTTAAGAATTTTTACCTAAAAATGTCAGTTTATCAACATATTTTATGCTTACATACAGTAGAACAGCAAAAATAATAAATAAAAGCATATTAAAATGTATTTACAATTCCTTATCATGTTGGAAAGTTATAGTACAATCAACAGTATAAAATATAGATTAAAATTATAAACGCTTTTAATGACAATTCTTTCACTGGCTGACTTCATTAAAATGCTCAAAATAATTTTCCACACTCACAAAATTGTTTTGGTTGAATTCACTATCACTTTCACTGTCCTTCACCACCGCTCTGACAAAGTCTTTACTTCCATCCATACCATTGGAAATACAGTAGAAGTCCACTATAACGAGAGCTGATAAATGACAAAAAATCTCTCGTTATGATGCACACTCGTTATAGCCGTGGTCATTTAAATTCGCCTCTTTCGGCATTTATAACGGCACCAAAAGTAGGCAAAAATGAGCCATGAAGTAGTTGCATCAATCCATCCGCAAATTCATTGAAAATAGATCGTTTCATTAAAAAGATTTTAAAATATCATCACCAAAAGTCATGCACTCTTAACTAATGTACGTCACGCATCGGTATTATCTTTGGCTACGTTTTGTGAACAATCATACGAGGGCAAACTTAAAAATAAGGTCTCCTAAGTCATTGCGCCGCCGCATGAAGCACTAGGCGCAATCCAGCTACACCGGCGTGTTCCTTGGTTCCCCAACTACCACTCTGACCACCGCGAAGCATTGTCGACCGCTCAGTATTGGCATAGCAACCGTCCACAATGGAGCTTCCCCTCGTGTCTTCGTCCAGCTGTGAAATTCGGTCTGTCATACGATTTTTGACCGCGAAAAAGGTGGCACTTATCGACATTTAAGTTTACGGTGAAAAATGAATGGATGTTAAAAACGTTCGTAAGAGATGCTGCCAGTTCCTTTCCAGCTGCGCAAACGTCCACGACGAGGAAAGAAGTGGCAGGCCACAGCACCCAGATCACCGAAGACCAAAAGAGGCAGCGCGTGGAATGTGTGCCGTTTTGAAGAGGAAGGAGATGATTTTTTGGACTCTATCGTAATGGGTGATGAAACATGGGTTCACCATTATATCCCCGAGACGAAGCAACAGTCTAAACAATGGAGTCACCCGATATCTCCAAAACCGAAAAAGGTCAAACATACTCTGTCAGCCGGGAAGGTCATGGCAACAGTATTTTGAGACCGAAAGGGAGTATTGTAGGTTGATTTAATGCCCTGGGGAACCACTATCAATATGGAAAGATACTGCCAAACACTACAAAAGCTTCGCCGTGCCATCAAGAACAAACGTCTAGGAATGCTGACGAAGGGGGTCTCATTTCATCACGACAACGTGCGCCCACATATGGCTAATCAAACGCAGGAACTGTTCTCGAAGTTTGGGTGGAAAGTGATCGGGCACCCTCCCTACAGCCCTGACGTCGCACCCAGTGATTTACACATGTTCCTTGCCCTGAAGAAACACCTTGGAGGGATGAAGTTCGCGACGGATGATGAGGTGCAAAAGGGAGACAACGTCTATCTTCACAACGCGGACAGAAGCTGGCTTGACGACAGGATTCAAAAGTTCATTGTGAGGATGAGGAAAGTCATTGAGCGCCAGGGTGACTACATCAAAAAATAGCTGAAGCCATGACCTTTCCAACGATGTATCCAATAATGTTAATAAATGTCATTTTCTATTAAAAAAAATTGTAGACCTTATTTTTAAGTTCACCCTTGTAGATAAGGTATGGCCTGCGGTAAAAAATTACGATTCCATTATTAAGAGCAGGGTCGAGAGATTGACCGTCCTGCTAATGTCAACACAGTCCTGCAATGTCAACACATATGTGCTTTTCCTGTATTGTCCTCAAGTCTAGCTCACAGCTCCTTATGTTCTTTTATTCCGATCGGCTTTAAAATTGGTTCCTTTATTCCGATCGACCGGCTTAAAAATTTTACTTTAAATAATACAAAATGACAAGATAATGAAAATGTGCTTGGCAGACTTAACAAGGTCTATCTGCAAGGACTTTAGAAGAATTAACTTTCCTATTTCCACATAAAGATTTATTTCTCCCAACCATGGTTTCGTTAGATGGTAATTACAATATAACGAAACCATGGTTGAACCAAATAAATCTTTATGTGGAAATAGCAAAATTAATTCTTCTAAATGCCCTACTGAAACAATGTTTCATCCTGTTCCTTTACAACAAATGATGAGCATTTTTTGGATGAAAGTGATGGTGAAAAGGAATCTCTTTCATCCAAGAGTGATTCACTTGTTGTTGATGTTAAGGATTATATGTACACAGCAGGATAAATTTATCATAAGTATTGTTGGTGATGAATCCAAGAAGCACAAATCCTAACTGGCATCATTTGACTGGAAATGAGTTGATGAGATATATAGACCACATAGAATTCTGTTTATTGGACAATCCGGTCCCCAAATATTGGTAATGATATTTTGGAGAGTTTTACACAGTTAATTGATGCAGAAGTGATAGTAATCACAAAGAAATAGCACCTTTCTACTAGATATATTTTTTCTCGACTGGTTTTGATATGCAACAGAACCTGGTTAGTATGTTTTTCAAGGGATCGCAAAAAACATACATACTAACCAGGAAAGTAAATATAGCAACTCAGGTACAGTAAAATCTGGTTATAACATCTAAGTGGATGGAGTTTACAACTACATTATTACAGGAAACAATAAAAACCCAGTACTTCACTTAATTAAACTAAATGTCAACTAATTCATTCACAGAATACAATAAAAATTGATTTTTTATCATTTAAATGCATTAATATGTACTATTGAAAGTGTGAAGTAGCACTATTGGGAGCCGTCGGTAGGCATGTCGAGATAAAATTTGCTACAAAGTTACCTACTACCCCTGCTGCTAACAAAGAAAATAGTCAATGTAATTATTTTAGGGGACATGGTGATAAATAATCAAAATTTAGAATGTGCCCACGGTAAATCCAAACCACTGTAATGTGAGGCACGTTATAACACGATTTTGCTGTAGTTTCAATTGGTGGTAAAAAGTTATCATAATTACAGTTATTCTCGTATTTTTCTTTTCACATATAAGTTAAACAAAATGATCGCCAAATTGCTGAACCAATGAAAATAACTGTGTCTTAGATTTGCATTCCAGAGATGTTATTTCATCACAGTCTAAACTTTAGTTTACATAGACAGTGATTTCATCAAAAAGACATAACTTCACTTTGATTGATTAATGTAAATTTTGAGGATAGCTATTTAGCCTTTCTCTATAAATAAAGACCTAAATATAATGTCGAATGATTTGAAACTGTTTCAAAAATGTATGCAACATTTTATTTATTATATGTACAATCACAGCAGTAGCTTCTTTTGGCACTATTAGTTTGATTGATAACACAGTCAATTTTGCATTTCATATGCTTTGTTGCAAAAGGGTTTATATTAGAAAAATCTATAATTGCTAGATCTAGAATTGCTAGATTCTAGAATTGCAAGATTAATCTTAGCAAAATTTCACAATGAAGAGGTAAATGTTGCAGAGCAGCATCAAAATTTCACTTCGTTAAATGGGTGTTTTCGTAAAGTGTGAACTTGTTAATGGAGGTATTACCCAATGCATATACATAGAAAGTTGGCAGGACAAATAGCTTTTGTTCGTTCAACAGAGTTTGTGTTTAGCGTGACTTTGGTTAGTATATGTTTTAACACATTCCAAATTTCTTAGAAAAAAAGGAATTACAAAATAATTCATAACATTAAAAATGTTAACAGTTTAACCACCATATATTAATTTTAGAAATTAAGGATAACCAAGATTTCTGCATAAGGTTTAAAAAGTTTGTCTATGTAACTTATATACTTTATGAGATATTAATTTAAATAAAGATCTCACCATATATTTAGGATAAATTTAAATATGTACTACCTATGAGCTAAAATCCCAAAATATTAAATGACAGCTTGAAGGGTTAATGTATAATTTTTAAGCATATTCACAATTTCTTTTTTATATAATACATGGAAGTTGATAACTTTGTTTTTTATGCTACTTTCCGAAACCTTTGTATAGCTTTTCCAAGAAAAGTTTAGAGAAAAAATGGTGGTGAAATCTCAATCAACTTTCATGCATTTACAAAACATTTAAATATTTTCTAATTTGTTGGAATTAAGACAGAATAGGTCTTTAAAGCCCATTTGGGCATAATTTTCATTTAATTAGGAAACAATACTCAAGGTTGCAGTAATAATTTACTCAATTACTTACCGGAAAGCGCCTTTTTCTGTTACTCAAAGCTAATGCACTTTGAATTGTTGACCATAGATTCTCATTTCTCTTGCAAGAATCACCAAGATCTCTTCTGGGTGCCTTTGAAACCTTAGATATTGAACAGAAATTAATGTTTTAACTGGACTGGCTTTAATAACTACATATTAACTTAGGCCTTAAGTATGTTAAAGTTAATTCTTATATTGATCAAATTAGTTTTTTAGTAACTATAAAAATTCCTCTGCTCCAACTCTTTCAAATATTGAGTTTTAATTAATACATTAAATTTATAAAAATATTTTAAATGAAGTCAAATTAATAGACAGTCATAAAGAAGGCACCTAAAAAATCATGGTACCACTAATATGGTACTAAGTAGATTCTTTATTTCACATATACTCATTTTACGAAAAAAATTTGATGATGCAGTCCCAGCTCTAATGCAGTGGTTCCCAAAGAGGGTGTTACTTTGGGAATCCTTGGGGGTGCTGCTTTAGGATAGGGGGGTAAAAAAACAAGGAAGGTGAAAGGGAAGGGGTCCTAACAAAGTACCATATTTACAAGAATATAAGATGACCCCCCTTTTTCTGAGTCTAAATTTGGAAAAAAAAAACATAGTTTTACTTTATGGTAAATATGGTTTGACCAAAATGTAGAATAAATAGGAAAGGACACTATATTTTAATTGACATTTAGAGTAAATATGCACAAGTAGTTCAAACTTCCCCATATGTGTTGTGACAGATAAAAAAAGAAATAAATAATAACTGAAGAAATAAATTAATAACTTTTATACACTACTGAGTTGATACACTACCGACTTGGCCGGTCACGGGGGACCCAAAAAAAAGTTTGTCACTCAGAACAGCTGTTCAGCTATCATTCCTATACTTCCTAACTCAAGGTCAGTGCCTTCTTTGTAAGCAGTAGTTGTGTAGTATTTGTCCTAAATAAGTACACTATCAAAACTGATGATTGTATAACGTGGCAGTAATTTGTTGCCAATGAATTATGCAATAGTGTATGGAAATACTTAAAAATTTAATCAATGACTGACATTAAAAAGATTCTTATGGATTTTGCTGAAGCTTCATTAAGTTCTGTTATTTTGTTTCGTAAAAACGAATTAAAACATCCATTGGGAACCAAACCATCTTTATGTAAAACGTCAAATTTATGTAATTTCAAATAGTAACACCATAAAAAGTAATTAAAAGATCAGCCGGGACCATATTGCCACGTGTGTAAAATCGAACTTTTCAGAAAATCAGAACCTACCTTTTTTCGGAGCTAAATTTGGAAAAAACTACTTTATAAACTATAAATTAAAAACTATATTAGAAGGTCTAGGTTTTATGGAACCAAGAAGGCAGTGGCTTGAAATAGTTTGGGAAACTCTGTACTAATGGATCTAATAGTCTTACTGAGGAGTTATCATTTGAAATTATGTAAATTTGATGTCAAGATTTTACATCAGGCTGTTTTGGTCCCTGGCAGAAGTAGAAATTCATTTTTACAAAGCAACAGAACTTAATGAAACAGCAACAAAAACAGGAAGATTTTTTAAAAAGTCAGGTCTTCAATTAAAATTAAAGCAATTCCTGAGTAAAAAATTACTGCCTGACTACTCAAGAGTAAAAAATTACTGCCTGACTACTCTTAATAGTTTACATTATTATTTTACTCTCATGTATTTCATCACAGTATCCAGACATTAACCACTTTATGACACAAATACTAAGTTGGCTATGCCACAAACTAAGAATGATGACAAAGAAGGTATAGGCCTTGAGAAAGGAAGTTAGGAACAATCTGTGAATGATAGTTGGGAATCTGGGAATGTGTGTGATAGCAATCTGTGACGATAGGAACCCCATCAGCTGTTACAAGTGACAAGCTCAATTTTGAGTCTCCCATTAATGGTGTTGTTGCACCTTTGAGCATTGTTGAGCATAATATATGGGAAATGAATCTAAGAACCAATCAATATGAAGATGCTATCGAATAGTGAACTTTGTAGTAGAATAGTGTAATAGAAATGATGATTTGCAATAAATTATAATTACAATATTCTAAATCCCCACTTTGAAATACAAAAATTTTACAACTTTATGTCACTTAAATTTTTCTGTGATCTAATGTCACTGAACAACATTAGGGTGAAAAACAAATGTTATTCATCAAAACAGAAGAATTGAAGACTCTCATCAGATAGGTGCCATTCCATGAAAAAAAGTGTAATGTACAATGATATGATATTAATAATCAATTGCTACATGTGTAAGAATTCAACCATGGGTATTCAGCACATGAAACTTATTTTTCAGGAAAAGAAGCATGATTATGAGACAAAAAGCAAGATTGAAACCTTCAGCAGGGTTTTCATCACATCATTACAAAGCACTGACAATACTTCACTGTTTCATACGGGGCTGTGTGATAATTAAAATACTTTTTTTAGCAATTACTGAATTTTTAGAGGCCATTATCTTGATTTTACATAACAGTGACAATTCAGGTCCTTTGATGTTACGTAAAATCAAGATTCTAGTGTCTAAGAATAGTTTTAAATGCATTTGAAATTTCGAAGACCTGAATATTTATAAATATATAACTGATAGATTAGTTAGAAAAATAGAAATGACAATGTTAGAAAAAAAAACAGAATGCTTACCAGTAATAAAAAACAACAATACAATCTCTCTCATATATATATGAAATTCGATTATAAGACTGTTTGCCTTTAATTATGTACATATAAAAATCATCTAATCAACACATGAATTTTGAGCATCGAAACAGTGATTCCATGGTCATTGACACAATGGAAATGTTAAGCGTTTCCATTAATAGAGTCACCAGGTTAGAAAGTGAGGTTAGCCATTAATAATTAATTGAAAAAAGGTGCATATTCAATCACTAGAGAAACTTTTTGTAGGCAGCATTCTGTTATGTTACTATAAACCTTTTTTATTATCCCTTGATTGGTGCCTGTATTATAATAATAATATCAGTCTGTATTAGCAGATTGAGCTATTCTTAGTACAATATATATACAATTTTGTAAATCATAGATGGTACATATTTTACATATA
>WURS02000016.1:6760068-6774822 GCA_011762765.2 Rhinocypha anisoptera | reverse complement strand
GGGGAATTGTTGAAAAGTTATAGCGGGGATTGTCGAGTGCGGAGCGTGGGGAGTATTAAGTGAGACACGTGTGAATACAGACGTAAATTGGGAAGTGTGCTGCGTTTTCTTTGGTTTACTTCCCATGAGAATAATTGTAAAATTAAATCTGACGTTACAAGTTATTATTTGATACTACGTAAATTCGATATAACGATTTTACAAAAACCCTTTTTGGCCCCGGGCAGAAACAGCTTATTGTTTTTACAAAACAAAACTGCAGAATTTAAAGAAACTGCAACAAAATCAGGAATATTCTCGTTGATTTTAAGGGCAGTTATCAATTAAAGTAATTCCATATACTACTGCGCAATTAAACAGTAGTAAATCAATGCGTGGCTTCTTATTCTATTCTAATTTTTCTCTCACATACCTATTTCATTACATTTTTCCATCATGGGTTCTATGAGTTTACTTGTTTACGATCTGAATGATACAAATGTACGCTGATTAATCCACAACTCACCATACTGTCCTGGAAAAAGATTAAAATCTTTGCACTGGGCATTCGGCGACTGAAATCATTCGATTCTTCAGGTATCCCAGATCAGCTGTTTACGATACTGTGAATAAGTACAATGCTTCTGAGAAGTCTGGGGAACATTCCACCTACCCGGCGAGAAAATCTCATTCGAGGGACCGCGTGTCACGAACGCCAGCAGTCGTGGAAAGAGCTCAGGCGCTGATTTCGGAGGACCCGGGGCAATCGTTGAGGATATTGGCGTCAGTGTTGAGTGTCGGCGAGCGAACAATGCATTGGATTGCAGAGGAGGACTCACGTTACAAGTCGTACACAATAAAGGTGCCACAGATGCTGTCTGAAGCTGCCAAAAGAAAGCGGGTTGCTCGCAGCAAACTGTTATTGAGTTCATTGAAAAACGAAGTGGCCGGGCGAATCAGATTCTTTTCTGATGAAAAGATTTTCACTGTTGACGCAAAGATCAACCGGAAAAATGATTGCTGGCTCGCCCATGACCCCGAGAACATCCCAATTGTTGCACGAACAAAATTTCCTGTTATCGTTCATGTCTTGGGTGTTGTGTCAAATGAGGGTGATATCATGCCGTCACATCTCTTTGAAAAAGGACAAACCATCAATAATGAAGTGTATCTTCGCGTTTTGAACGATGTCGTGAAACCGTGGATGGTAACTGTGGCCTCGGGAAGGCAATATGTCTTTCAGAAGGACGGTTCATCGGCTCACACGAGCCATTTAGTCCAAAACTGGCTGTCAGATAACGTAAACATGTTCTGGACTAAGGAGTTTTGGTCCACAAATAGCCCGGATTTGAACCCCCTTGATTATTATGTATGGAGCATAGTTGAAAGGGTTACTATCAAGACGAGACACCCTAATGTCTCATCCTTACGCAATGCTATCGCAGCAGCATTTAGAAATATGGAGTTCTGTTTCAAAGAGAGCTTCAAAGAAATTTCTATGTATAAAAATTTTCTATTTCATTTACATTTTGTGTGATTAAGTTTGCTTTTTAAAAAAAATTTTTAAATTGTCCGGATTAAAGTGCCGCACCCTGTATGTGTGTTAATGATCTTTTTTAATTGAAAATAGTTATAAATGGCAAGCGTATAGCATTAGCTATTATGTATTATTATTATGAGATTGTATTATAATGCATCACAAAATAGTACCACATTTATGGAAATCGGCCATTATCTTGATTTTACAAAACTCAGAAAATTTGGGTCGCTTGGTGTTATGTAAAATTAAGATTCTACTGTAGAAGAACATCATCCACTTGCTTGTTCCTATGTCCACGTAATATAAATCAATGATTTATCATAAAATTTTCAACTTATGAAAACATTTACATTCCACCATTACTGATGAGTTGATCTGCATTCTTGAACTAAGATCATATATTGTTGAAATGCGGGAGGGATATGACCGTCGATCAAGAATTTGCTGATGAATCGACGGAAAAGTGATTGTCAATTAACATGAGGTTGGTGAAACCGGGCCTCATATATAAAAGAATAAGTGTACATCTCTATGCATTAGTTCAGAGATAAAAGCATAAGTGTAATTCACTAGCCTCTCCACTACAAGCTGAACAGGATTTTTGATAAACCATTGATCACTATAATACACTAGTCATCATTTGGAGACAAGTGCATTGAGGTCAATTACCCAAGAGATGAGGTGGTGGCCAGGTACACAGGATGCAGGGGGTGAATGTCGACTGTACGACACGAGCGTTTGTGACACCTCAAGATGGATTCGAACGGTTTTCTGGTGCGATCATCCACAACATGAACATTTCCGGTTCCTGAAAAAATGAAATCTGGAATTATGCACTACCGTTATCACATTCCCTCGACAGGGACATTCCTACAGAGCTTATAAAAGATATTTACAGTAGAAGTCCACTACAGCGAGTATGGCTTATAACGAGAGTATCGCTCTAGCGAGTGATCGTTTTGCATAGGTTGGTCCACGTGTTAAAACATCGGGAGTTCCGCCGGTTATTAGGAGTGGTCAAATCTGCACTATCACTATAGCGAGTAGATTTTGGTGCGAGTGCCGTTCGGGTTACATAACTCGCAGGATTCAAACACTCAAACATTCATTAAACGAGTCGTGATGATGGTTCTTAAGAGTAGCATAAAACATTTTCATGACAAAATAAAATTTTACGAGCCTACAAAAATATTTTTATTGTTGCACAAACCAATCTCTATTTTATCATGAAAGTGTAAGTTTCGATGCGGTGCTATTTCGTCCTTATAGTCGACCAATCAGAATAAAAGAACATATGGAGCAATGAGCTAGAGCTGTAGATAATGCAGGAAAATTATTAGTTGAAGGTTAGACGGGGAGGGGAGACGGGAGGTCCCCTTTTCATTGACAAACAAGAGAAGGGAGTTTAAAGTCAGAGGCAGGGGGGGGGAACAAACAAGGGGGAATCTACTTTCAGTGGCTCTAAACCGGAGTGAAGGAGATCCCATTTCGTGGTCACATTTGACTAAGTTGACCTTAGCTTATATCACAAATTGTAGTCCTTTGATTATGGCCAATCTCTCAAACCTCCTCTTATTACCATAATTGTTAACCGTAGGTAATACCTTATCTATGATTGTTCATAAATGTTGCTAAAGATACTACCGATGCATGACCTACATTAGTTACGTGTGGGTGAGTTTTGGTGATAATATTTTAATTTTTAAAAAATGAAACATACTATTTTCAATGCATTTGCGGATGGATTGATACAACTAATTCATGGCTCATTTTCGCCCACTTTGGTGGTTATAAATGCCGAATGAAGTGAATTCAAATTACCATTGGCTATAACATTATAACTAGAGATTTTTCATCAATTATCAGCTCTCGTTATAGTGGACTTCTACTGTACCTTGAAAAATAAAGGAATGACAGCAAGGGAATATCTTGAGAGTACAACAATTAGTGACAAATAAATGAGCTTAGAGTGATTTACAAGTCTCCCAAGAGACAATTACGGGATCGTTTTTTCAGTGATGACTCAAAACACATTAAAAGTTGAACCCCAAAACGCTTTCTCCCTTCTTCAATTTATATTCCTATCATTCCAGCATTTTCTAAGGATATCACTAATTTCTAAAGCTTGCAAACAAGATACCTATTCTTGTGTATATTCAAATGTTCCATAGAAAAACATGTGAAGAGCCAGAATCCAGAGAAGAATCAAATTAATACAGGTTTCCATGAGAAACTAAATTCATGGTTTTTGAATATGGATACTATTTTGTTGGATTGGAAACATTTGGGTTTCTTAACACTCCACTCATTCATTACAGAAACTGCTGATGGCATTTTTGGCAGTCACTTTCATGATGTGACTAGCCTACCACTCTATATAAGACAAATACATATTCAGTAGAAGTCCGCTATAACGAGAGCAGATAAATGACGAAAAATCTCTCGTTTTAATGCACACTCATTATAGCTGATGGTCATTTAAATTCGCCTCTTTCGGCATTTGTAACGGCACCAAAAGTAGGTGAAAATGAGCCATGAAGTAATTGTATCAATACATCCGCAAATGCATTGAAAATAGATTGTTTCATTAAAATGATTTAAAAATATTTTCACCAAAAGTCATGCACTCTAATCAAGTCACAACTAATGTATGCCACGCATCGGTATTATCTTTGGCTACGTTTCGTGAACAATCATACGAGGGAAAACTTAAAATTAAGGTCTTCTGAGTCATTGCGCCTCCGCATGAAGCGATAGGCGCAATCTGGCTACACTGATGTGTTCCTTGGTTCCCCCACTACCACTCTGACCATCCCGAAGCATTGTCGACTGCTCAGTATTGACAGTGAGTGCCGCGAGTTCCTTTCCAGCCGCGCAAATGTCCACGACGAGGAAAGAAGTGGCAGGCCATCGCACCCAGATCACCGAAGATCACAAGAGGCAGCACGTGAAATGTGCGCCATTTTGAAGGGGAAGGAGATGATTTTGACTCTATCGTGATGGAGCATGGGTTCACCATTATACCCCCGAGACAAAGCAACAGTCTAAACAATGGAGCCACCCGAGGTCTCCAAAACCAAAAAAGGTCAAACAAACTTTGTCAGCCGGGAAGGTCATGGCAACAGTGTTTTGGGACCAAATGGGAGTATTTTTGGTTGATTTAATGCCCCGGGGAACCACTATCAATACGGAAAGATACTGCCAAACACTATAAAAGCTTCACAGAGCCATCAAGAACAAATGTCCAGGAATGCTGACGTAGGGGGTCTCATTTCATCACGACAACGCGGGCTCGCATATGGCTGATCAGATGCAGGAACTGTTCTGGAAGTTTGGGTGAAAAGTGATTGGGCACCATCCGTATAGCCCCAACGTCGCACCCAATGATTTCCACATGTTCCTCGCCCTGAAGAAACACCTTGGGGGGATGAAGTTCACGACGGATGACGAGGTGTAAAAGGGAGTCAACGCCTATCTTCGCAACGTGGACAGAAGCTGGCATGATAACGGGATTCAAAAGTTCATTGTGAGGATGAGGAAAGTCATCGAGCACCAGGGTGACTACATCGAAAAATAGCTGAAGCCATGACCGTTTCAACGATGTATCCAACAATGTTAAAAAATATAATTTTCTGAGAAAAAAAATTGGAGACCTTATTTTTAAGTTTGCGCTCGTAGATAAGGTATGGCCTGCAGTTAACAATTATGATTCCATAAATAAGAGGAGGGTTGAGAGATTGACCGTCCTGCTAAGGTCAACAGAGACAAATGGGCTTTTCCTGTAATGTACTCAAGTCTAGCTCACAGCTCCATATGTTCTTTTATTCCGATTGATCCATGTGCAACAATTACAAAGAAAATAGTATACAAAAAGACCCCTTGTATGTTTAAAAATAGCATAGATATTTATAAAACACAATTCACATCTACAAAGAATAGTTAATATCTACAAAAAAGAAAACAATTAACATATACATGATTGAATAATTAATCAAATACTCCTTGCATTTCCACCTAAAAGTTTGTAGGGATTTGGGAAAAGGCTTAAGAAGTTCCTCAGGTAACATGTTCCACTCTTCAATACCTCTGTTTAGGAATGAAAACTTAGTAGTGTTTGTTTTTTGGGCCCTGCATCTTATCTTATGGCGATGGTCATTATTGTCGAGGTAGAGTGGTTTCTCTAGTTCTTGAAGTAAGTTTCACTAGTTCGAAGTTCTGTTTCTAGATAAACCACTTCTTAGTGGTTTCTCCAGTAAATATTTGTACTCATTCACTGTATTTGTTTCATGTAAGCCACAATACTAGAACATGCAAAGATATCCATCAGAACTTCATAAGGACTTGTAATACTGCACATGGCCCCAATTCTAGGAGACTAACTATATTTAACAGGTTACCATTCGTAATCAAGTTTGAAAAAAAGTATCCATATTTAAGAAAAAGCTGTTAAAGTGACTTCATTGCAACCTATTTTATTCTGTAAATGATTTTATGAACTAGTAGTTTTGTACAAGCCTATGTGTTTCAGTTATATATCATCTTTGTATTCTTACATGATGTGTCCTATATTTGTAATTCAAACAAATCTTTGGACAAATAAAAGTATTATTATTATTTCTGCAATTAAATTACTTTAATATCAGTATAGCTATTCCTGATGCTGGAAATAAGTATTTATCCTCTGCCTAGAAGATGCAGGCCGATTTCAGATAAACTTTTAGTCAAAAAAGTGCATGTTATAGGAGGGAAAATATGGTAGATATCCTTTATTTGTGGAGTCATGCTGATTCTATTTAGCAAATAATTGGAGGATTATTATATTGTTGAATTATTGATAATTTAAAAACCTTGAAAATTTACAGTTGAAATAACAGAAGTCATGACTGATCTTACCAACACTCCTTCGGCTTACAGAACCCCGACTGCCATAGTGGTCATAAGGAGCACCATATTGACCATACTGGCTGCTACTTCCACCATACTGATCTTCCTCTGGCTCACAGTTTGCAGGATCGTCATACTCGGGTGAAAAAGCGGAGCTAGGGCCATTGTGAGGGACTCGAGAGTAGCGCCCATTGCCTGCACGAGGCTGCATGCAACAAATTGTAAGAATTGTTATGTTTCTTTTACATGATAGTGTAGCAAAATTTTCAAAAATAGACATTGAAAATATATTAGTGAAATATATTTGGGATTATGGGCATTGGAAATGTAATGATTGATGAATATTCCTTAATTGAAGAAATTGTTTCTGGTTTACTTTATGGAACTGCTTCATGACTTTAAGAAGAAAAACACTTTGTACTTCCACATAGTAAATGTAATGCTTTCAGGCTTCACTACTTGGAACCGATCCATAATGAAGTAGGGGAAGTAAAAACACTTGTGATTCCACTCAATATTTTTTTATTTTAACACGACCTGGGTTTCAATACATAGTACTTCATTCCCCTACTTCATTCCACATAATAATTTATGTGGAAGTACAAAGTATTTTATTTCTTTAAAAATTCCTGAATTGATGAAGATTGGGAAACCAAGGAAACTTTACAATAAGAAAATTTTTCCCTAAAGTCAAGATATGGTGGTGGCACTTGAATTATTTCCACAATGTTTATTTAGAGCTAACACCCACCACCACTTTTTCAATCTACGTAAATCACTTCGTAACTGAATTATCAATGAAAATTATGTTAGCCATCAGTTCACATGATTTCATCAAATAAGCAGTTTTCTGAAGAGAAGCAACGATATTTCATTTGGCAGTTTGTCATCCCAGCTGAATGTAGTAACAATGCTTCATAACAATGAAATGGATTCAGTGTTCACACTATCTATTTCTCTAAAAGATGCATCATATTTCCCTAGCCACCAGATGAAACCGTAGCTACTAAAATTGCATACATTAGGAGATATAATAGAGAGCCACTATTACTAATATTAAATTTGTAAGCAGTGAAAGGTCATACAAGATTACCACAGCACACATTATTTTCATATTAGATACCTTTTAAGGATAGTTATTAGATCAAAATTTGACAATCCAGAGTTACTCAATCAATTAATTATTCTTGTCCTCATTATAACACAAGGCTTAATCATCTATTTCTTTCCAATTATGCAGTCATATCTCCCTTAATTAGACTGGTGAATATTGATAACAAGTACAATTCTATTGTCCTGTTTTGTAGTTGAATTAAAGATGTGGGGGAATTTTTCATTGGACTTTTTTCATTGCAATAATTTTATTTAATTTTGTGTCCACGATTCTTTTAACGTTTTTATCACATGAGAGATCAATAAAAACTTGAATTTTTTAGTGCATTTCAGTTTTGTTTCCATTTGTCACAAGTCAAAGAACGCATTGTAAATGAGCATGCTTTGCCCTCATATATTTGATGATAAATATACATTCGAAGAATGTTTAAAGAGAATAAATTAAATACTTTCTTCATCACTGTTACTTTAACTTCCAATTCGAACTGAATTTGTCCATGGAAAGTTAAGCAGAATTTACTTTCATTGTCAAAAATGAAAATTTTTGACTCATGCAAATCATCAAATTCATAACTGAGATCAAGTCAATAACATAAGAAGTAAACTATAATATCTCTGCCTCTGGAGAGGAAAACTGTTTGGCAGAGGTCATAAGTTTAGTGCGTACCATGGACTGAGATCCACTGCGGCTATGAGCATGGGAAGCACCACCATTTCCTCCAACCAAGCCACCAGTTGTGCCAGTACCACCACCAATGCTCCCACTTCCACCTCCATGGCCATTCTGATGAGGGAATGTCTGGAACTGCATAGCCTTTGAAGGATCCATTTCCTCTCTGAATCCAAGCAAGTGGAATGTTGCATAGGGACAAATTTCATCTTCCATGCCTGTTAAAAGACAAAAGGGAACGCAAAAAGCAACCCCAAAGTACATGCATGGACGCATATATATGATGCCAATTTAATCAGTATGTTTTTTTATTATGAAACTACAAATGAATTTGATGTTTGCTTTATATAAATCAGCACCACTGTTATGAAGAATAAGCACCATCTTTTGAAGTTGAAATTGACATAATATAAGACATTTCATTTGTAGAGTGAAACAATTCACAATGATATCAGCAGATATTCATGAGATTTTTTTTTCGAGTCCAAAGCCTCTTCCAATGCATTAAGAAGTTAATTATATTGAGCTGACAAATCAATAAAAACTTTTTGACAGATGCTTTACACACAATGCATTTCTCCATCTCATCTGTGATTAAAAAATCAGACATAATGCATGAAAACAAAATTCATCAATCAATTTTTCATATTGTTGATTTTAGGATATTTCAGGAATGAGAAACTTTTCTGCCATTATCGCAGTTTGTCCTTACAATTTTTGATCTTTCATTATAAGCAATTTACTGTTGTGCATAAACTACCATTTAGACTGTCATTTTTGCCCTTCACTGTTGAGTCTGGTTATTTCTCCATTTGCCAATGACTGAGAAGAATCATTAACAAGAGAACATTTTAACTGTCATTTATGGTGATGTGTTTAAATTTTTAAAGCCCAATAGAACAACCAAAACAAACCATCAAAGATGATGCTTACAACTTGCTCCTCATGTGGATGTGCCTTCTCTGACTAAAGTCTATTTGTATCTATCAGGCTATTTTCCTACTTCAGCTTTGTGTGCCATGAAGTGTACTGCACTTCTAAACAATTGTATGTCTGTTAAAAATGCTCTTTTCCTATCTCCCCTTTTGTATGCCTATTCTTCTTTGATAGTGGTGAGTGACTAAAAACCAGAACATCATCTACTGGCATATGAAGTTGGGGCAAAAGGCATATATAAACCCCAGCTGGTTCCTCAGTGAAATTTACAGTCAACCAGCAATCAAAAGGGCAAGGTTCAAATCCTGAAACTGAGGGAATATTTTTTCGCTTTGGAATAGGTGCATTTCCATCTTCCTCACCACACATTTTGTGTCCATCCTTTTATGAGTTACTATCCCTACTTTTATGAGTTTCTATTAATTATCCTATGTTTGCATGTTGCCCTTTGGCAGTTGTTATATGAATGAATGTCTGTATATGTGTATTTGTACGTATGTGTACATTAAAAAATGTGGCAAGATAGACAGCACAGATCTGAGAGAGAAAGGCAGGGGAGGATTAGGTGGGAGAGGTTGATGGGGGAAGAGAGAGGAGGAAGGAAGAAAATGATGGCGGAAGCTGAGTGTCGGAGGTGGGAATGGGGAGTTAAAGGGCAAGTGGGAAATATTCAAACTCGGAAATATGTTGATGGATTTTTCACACCATGTGTAGGCTAGTCAAGGGGTTTTTTGAGGAAAATGTTGCTGATGTAGAGTGCCCACAGAAGAGTTTTCAGATCTTGGGAGGCAGCAAGGAAAGCTTTCTAAAGCAGACCCATGAAGGGTTGGAACGGGCTCGTGCCACACAGGTGCCCATAACCATATCCTTCATCATTGCCTGTTGTTATAGAATAAAAATTTTTATGAGGACAAAGTTTGAGGAGGAGGAAATCAGTGGAGGGCATGCAAAGTGAAGGTCATTGTGAGAGGTAGTGCTCAAAGGCCTGCAGGCTCTCATTGTGGTGAATGGAGGTGTGAAGTTCAACATTGAACAATTATAATATTCAACAGCAATGCTCAAATAATAGAATTTTCTGTGTAACTAAATTGTTTGATCTATATGACAAATAATAATTTGGCAAGATCATTATATAATGAAAAAATGTAATGGAATAGCTTGAGATCATTAAAGTGTAAAAACAATATTACAATAAAATATAATATTTATAATCCAAGGTCTAAATTTTTCATATGACTCTAGCCAGCACTCAATTTCTTTATGAAAAAAGAGGGAGAAATACATTGATGCCATTTGAATGAATTTCTAATAATTTCACATACTATTGTTATAATCACAAAAATATACAAAATTAACTTTATTCACAAATGAATAATCAAAACTACTTCTAAACACCATATTTACCCAATTTCCACTTGCAAAAAACCTAGTAACACATGCTACTCTTATGTATATAATTTGGAAAAAGTTAATGCACAGGGATTTACAAGCTGCAGTCTGAGGATTGGCTTTTCACAGCTTCAGAATTCATGAGTATGCAAAGCTTAAAAGAGAACAATAAATACTAGAAATTGTCCAATAAGTAATAATTTGGAAATAGTTTCAATAGAATTACATAAAATATAATTTATAAGTTTACGACAAGGTGTTACCCATGAATGGCCTTTCAACAAATTTGGTTTAAAATTAAACAGGAATTATCTCTTTCTTACTTAGACCCCTACTTAAAATTGGAAGTAATATATTTCAAAATTAAAATGTCTACAGTGCACATTTTGCTATTCTAGTTTCTTTTCAAAATATTGCATGTGGTAAAAGAGAAAATATGGTAGCAAGATAAAAAAAATAAAATTGTAACTAGTGGGAACCTATCTGTCACAAGGTTTCACCAAAATCAGCTAACTATTAATCAATATTTATAGTACAATTTATAAAACAGGAAACATCTAAAAAAAATTGCATGCTTCATAATCTAGAAACACCCATGACAAAGCAAGATATACATAGCTAACTAAAACTTACCTTTTGATGATGTTAGCTTGCATTCAGTTGCTTTGACCAAAATGTGGGAACCTTAGGTTTAATGAATAGGTGTGTGTTTATGGGTCAGAAGTGCTATACGTTTTAAATAATTTTATCGCTGTCAATATGAAAATAAGTCAAAAAGTCGAAAAACTCAGCAAACTAATTGCTTACATCTGCTTTTAGGGATACTGAAACAGTAATAAGCTTACACAAATAATTACCTAGCATACAAATAAATTATGGCAGGCTTACCTGGTACTTCAGGCAACTAACCCAAGGGGTGAGATATTAAAAACTTTAAGGTGTGATAATTTTTATCACACGTTAAATCACATTCACAAATCTTTGAATCATAATTTGATAAAATTAGGAATATCTGATTATTACCAAATGAAAAAAAGTTTCTGTGAATTTTGCAAGGTCGGTTTTCTGAATACTAATACATCCAGTTCAGGTTAGGTGGTAACATCTTGTGCAGTATAGCTGTATGGGAACAGTATGTGCAGCACCACCAGTTTAAAGGGATAGGAGAAACTAAAGTAGAAAACATGATGCATACATATTCCCGGATTTTATCAATAAATTAAAAAAGTATAAACAGGCAAAAAGAGAGCTATTAACTAAGCTACCTCCTACTTGGCTGATCCATCATTATGTATTAATATACAGTGTTCATATTCATGTGTATTTAATATACATAGTTTAAATTCATATTATAAAATATGCACTTTAAAAAGATTGGAAGAAGCTAGTCATAGTACACTGATCCTATAAAAGAGTCAAAGTCGAACTTAATAAACCTTTTAAAAATTACATATCATTCAACCGTTGGAAAAGGTGATTCAAATCAAGGTTTTGATATAATTTGTAGTAGTAGTAGTATTTTTGTTTATAGGGTGCTTTGATGGCTATGGACATTTCGAACCTCTTAAAATCATTGAAAAACCGATTTGGGCAAACACAACACCCATACCCTGGGTGGGATTCGAACCCACGACATTTGGGTTGCCTGGCGAGTGCATTGCCCACTCTGATAACCAGGCTGGCTTCGATATAATTATCACCAATAATGGCACCTTGAATGATATCAGCAGGGAATGCAAGGCAAATAAATATAAGAATTTGAAAAAACCTAAGAAAATAAATTATGATGTTCCAATATAAAGGTACATTACTGTCTCAATAGAATGAAACTAATTTAATAAAATTCATAGAATGGTAACATTCTTATTTTTTCTGTAATTTTTATTATGACTGTGAATTTCTAAGATTTTTATTATGCTGTACTCACAGATCACTAACTCAACCAGCATTTTGTGATATCTACCATTTTTTATCAGTAGTACATCAACTGAGCTTTTATCCTTCAACTTTATTATCCTGCCTCCTCCATGGATCTTAGCTCTAGTAGAGTTACAACATCAGATACTCCATCATGTACAAAAGAATTTTTGACAAAATTCAGATTCTTTTTCCAAAATCCAAAACATATAAATCCAGAATTACATATTTTTTAAACTTTGTTCATAACTCTATTTAACTAAAAACATATACCTTCAAAATGTATATTATGTAATTTACATGTATTTATAATTAAGATTTCTGCATAATTAAATATAGTACTCCATTCAATAGACTACACTGATAGCCACTCTGTTCACAGATAATCACAATTTAATTTATTTTTAATACTCTGATACACGGACTCTGTATTTATCAAAAGGTGACATATGCACCTATATGACCCTATGAGGTTAAAAGGTCTTTAAAATGAACAAAATGCACCTTATATCCACATCAAATTAGAATAATTCATACATGTTCTTCATATGAATTTCTCATTGTAAAAGCATTATAATTCTGATATTAGCCTGGTACCTAAACAATATGGTGTTCTGAAAGGTTCCTAATGATAAATTAACAGAACTAATCCCAATAAAGAATGCCATAAGAAACAAAAATAAACTTTGGTGTCTTCTAATATAGTCTTTTTTTGCAGAAATTAAAAATTTATTAATAATATTGTGAAAAATTAAATTGATGAAATTTTTCCAATAAGTTCTAATGATAAAGAAAATTTTACTAGGAAATGTTTCATATTTTCACTATTCTTCTGAAAGGATTCTCTTCTGAAACCTTCATATACAACCAATTTCATCTAATCAGGATTTTATTACAAACAAAATGGAATAGCAGATTCTATTAAAGTATTTCGAAGGTATATATTTTAAAGAAAGAGATGAATTCCATCTCACATAAGATCCATCTTGTCTACAAAAGAATAACCTTAATTTCCACACAACATAACATTTAAAAAACTAATAGCATTAATCTGCACAGCGTTTAAAAAACCATCTCAAAAGCATGACTGGTACCACCTCCCAGCAGTCCATGGTTAAAACCTCAACCTCTAAGGAGTGAATATTTTTATCTCAAGGACGAGCAATTCTTTATCAAACTTGTACAAGAATGAACCTTTGGCCAGTTTAAAGGAACATTAGCTATTAATAATGATCCAATATTACATACATAATGTAACACCAGTTTGTTAAAGCCTTGCAAAGTTACACATGATGAAAGGGATGAATTCTATCTGGCATAAAATCTACCTCATGTTACCCAAAATTTCCACACAATATAGAATAAATAAAATAATAATTTACAATAAGTTTAAAAAACCATCTCAATAGCATGACTGGTACTACCTCCCCCATCATTCACAGTTAAAACCTCTAAAGAGTGAAAAATTTTATCCAATGGATGAGCAATTCTTTATCAAATCTGTATAAGAGAAAACTTTGGCCAATGAAGAGAAAGATGAGCTATAAATCAGGATTCAATATTACACACAGACAATGTAACACTAGAGTTTATTAAAGTCTTCCAAAGTTAAACATGATGAAAGAGATTAATTCTATCTCGCACAAAATCTATCTTGTGTAACCCAAAATTTATACACAATATAAAATATAAAGAAATAATGAAATAATAGTATTAATCTGCACTGTTTAAAAAAAAAACCATCTCAAAGCATGGCTGGTACCACCTCCCTACTTGATTCTTCATGGTTAAATTTTATTCATTAAACCTTAGAGTGATTCTATATCAAAATCTGTTTGATAGGAACACTTTGGCCAATGAAGAGAAACATGAGCCTACTTACCTCTGCGATGGATAGTCTCATCGGACCCGTGGGGGCGCGGGGGTAGGGGCAACCTGCCCCTGCCACCCGGAGGGTGCAAGGTTAACTCCTCGTACATGTGGCGACGGGGATCCCACGTGGCGTGAGGGTGTCCGCTCCGGAACGAGCCCCCTAACGGCCACCAACACCACCCCCAACGAGAGACCACAGGCAGCACAGGCGGCAGCGACAGAGTGGCAGCGTTGTGAGAGCGCGTGCAGGCCAAGCCAGGGATGGAGGAGGTGAAGTGAACGGAGGAGGAGGAGGAGAGCGTGGGTCAGGAGGATCCAGTAGAACGTGGCGGCGGCGACAGCAGGGGGAGGCGGAGGTTGGAAGAGAAGGGTCGGGGGTGAGTGAATGACTGGAATCGAGGCATTAGGGGGGGGGGGGGGGGGGGGGGGGGGGGGGGGGGGCGGGGGGGGGGGA
>WURS02000016.1:6744740-6755833 GCA_011762765.2 Rhinocypha anisoptera | reverse complement strand
TTATCAAAAAGATAACTCTTTTATTCAAGCATTACCACTATAACTTAAGAATCAGTAAAAAAATATAATACTGTAACAACCTTTTATGTGGTGTGGGTCATGTAAAGCATCCTAAAATTGGTTGTTACTAAGTAAAATATATAAGCAGCCAAGAAGGCTAAACAAGTTTATCATTCAAACATTAAATAAGAAGAAAAAACCTTGTACACATATGACCATGATATTGGAAGTTAAGCAATTAATTGACATAACATGAGGAAAAGAACTTTTACAGTAAAATAAAAAATAATTTCATGTAAAAATAGGATATTTAATTATAGCAACAAATTAATATAGAGTGCACAAGAAAGATTTGTAAATGCATATAATATATATTTTTAAAGTCTGCTATCAATTTAAATAAAAATATCTAGATTGAGCAAATTAAGCTCTTAAACATTTTCTTTAACATACCGGTACAGTAATACTCCTTCTGGATTCAAGAGGAGCTCCATCACTGCCTACTACTTGGATGACAATCTCAGGAGAATTCTCACGATCCAAAATAGCAGAATTTTGGACCAAAATCTCACCAGAATCAGTGATTGTAAAGTCTTCATGATGCTCTCCTAAATTTGAAATAAAAATATGCCCGACTGAAATTCTCTTTTTTCATCCTGGTTACATGGTAATGATGAAATAAAACCATTGAAATAAAATCACAAAATAATACATAGGTATTAGATATTGCTTGGTATATACCATTTCATACAATTTTGAAGGTATTTACTTGTCGCCTTAATCTTCATGTGATTTAATTACTCCGCTACATAAAAGGAAAAAAGTATTTCATCTTCCATCCTAAGACTTCAGTCTGAGTCTGTTGAGGAAGGTTTCGACCTATCTGTGCCACAGCTTCTCTCAAATATAATTACATTATGTCAAAAGCAATAACATGTTTCTATTTATTTGAGCATTTAGTAGCACTTTCATTTCATTAAGGTAATCAGAATTATGTGCAACTCCCACCCCCCAGGGATCACTCACTGTAGTAAACCTCTCTTCAGACATCTTGAGATCATAACTGCTGTCTATGGATTTTATATTTTCAAATGCCTTTGTGATGTCAAGGTAAACATTGACTCCTTTAAAAAAAGAGCTCTGGTTTATCACAAGGAAAGAAGACAACCTGGTGATAACCCAATGCCGATTATCTAAATCCTATGGATCATTTCATGTTTTAAAACTAAGGTTTTTAAAATCTTACCTCAACTGGCTACATCTGTATCAATTTCGAGGTTTAAAAACTCCACAAGTGGATATAATATTTAAAGCATTTTATTCCCTTTATGAATTCATGGATTGTTTGATCCCTCAGACAGTCATTTCTAATACCTTCTGTTAACACTTTTGATGATGAATATTGCAATTGTATGTTGTTTAATATTTGATAAAATATTTAAATTACATATTTATTTTAATTACTTTCGTTTGAGAGTTGACTTTTTCCAGAGAAACTAAACAAATTGAGAAGTAATGAAGATTGAACACCAAAGCTTAAATATCCCTTCATGCAATCATTTCTCTTAACACAAGATCTGCCTGTTTACTAAATAATTCCTAATTAACTGGAATGAGGAGTATCAGAGTGTAATGTTGAAATGGGTGATCCAAGTTAATTAGATGTGAGTAGGTGCCCATTTAAAAAAAGGATTTTACCAGAATGAATGTATATGACAAATGTAACTTTAAGATAAGCTGCTACAATGACCACAAAGCATGAATGATGGTACATTTATACTCACCCAATAAGGAGTATTTAATTTTTCCAAAGTCCCCATCATCACCATCTGTAGCATTCACCGTGACTACATGTGTTCCCATTAGAGAGTTTTCTGTTATACTTGTGTGGTATTCCGGCTGAGAAAAAAGAATTGAAATTCTTTGAATACAATATAAGGGGCAAAGAAGTTTTAAAAACTATTTTATGACTTAACATCCACACAAGGCTAGTTATTTAGTGCATCATAAATAAAAGATATTAATTAATATATATACAACAAATGAAATAAGTAAATTTTTATAAAAACTAAGATTAAGAAAGTATTTTCTTAATTTAAAAAAAGAGTTTTCTGTTTAGTGCAATCTTGTGCTTTGTTTTTTTGTTCCTTTTTGATGATGAATGATGCTAAAATTTTTTAGATTCTTTTGTTTGGTTCTGTTGCTTCATCAAATGTTAGTCACATCAGTGCACACGATTGTAGAAGAAAGTCTTCTGTTGTGTAACGTCTCAATCATGTTATTACAATCCAGTATTTGGTCACTTCTTGTAAGTTTTCTTTCAAGTTAGGCCACACATAAATTTCCAATACTTTAGAAGTAAAATAATTTTATGAATTCCATCTTCATTATAAAATTCTTTTAAAAATCAGAAAATATTATGTTTAGCTAGAAGTCTTACCTCAGAAAAGACAGGGTCAACATCATTGACATTAACCACATTGACTAGTATATCAGCCATGGCAGAGAACTGAGGCACTCCTGAATCATAAGCTATCACAGAGAAATTAAGTGTCTTGACTTTCTCATAGTCAATTCTTTTCTTTGTTTTAACAATCCCTGAAATAAGAATGATGACATATATAAATATTTTTCACTGGTGAAATTCATGCTCACTTATAAAGAAGACATGAATTTTAAAATGCTTATACTACAATGAATATACAGTCATTTGCAAATTCAATTCATCCAACTTAATTCAATGAAATAATGATTGCAAAATGCATGGAAAATTTTGGACATTCATTTGAGAGGAATTCATGTAATATTCATCTAACACATCCGAATTCATGGCAGAGATTTCTTGAAAACTACTTCCATATCTCTTGGTTATAATGATTTATGCCTCTTTTAGTATATCATTTCATTAACATACAAATGGAATGAGTTTGAATGGATTCATCTAAATTGGAATACTATTTCTCATATGTAACCATCCACATTCATGTGAATCAGAATGAAAAGTTAGTAATATTAGTTTTCTACTGCAAGCAAGTAGAAAATAAGTAAACATTACTCAGACTTTAAGTTAGAAAGTATTTTTGACAAACACCAGTACTTTTACTATCAATCAAAATAAAACAAATAATAATGTACTTAATATTTGGTGCTTATATTGTAACACTATGGCCAGGGGTGCTGATAAACATTTTAACTTTGTGAAAACTCAGTGGGGTACATATGTTTTAACAATACTATCAGACATCAGAACATAGTCAATATAAAGAAATAATTTTGCACTCACCCGAAGACTCATCTATCTCAAAGTAGTCTGATGGGGACTGAAGAGTATAGCGGGAAATTTTTGAGTCTGGGTCAGTTGCTTCATATGAAGCCACCACTGTTCCAATGGGCAGCTCCTCTGGCAATGACACTGGTGGGAGCATGGGGTTGTCAGGGGTCCAAGGTGGTGGGAATGATGGTGGTGAATCATTGACATCAATGACAGTTATAGCTAGGGTGCCTTTGCCCTCTTGAACTGTTGGGGCACTGACATCCCTGACAACGACAGTCAGTCGCACAACAGAGGCAATGTCACGACGTAAATGTTGGGCAACAGAAACTTCTCCTGTCAGTGGATTAACTGAGAAAAATTCCTGAAAATTGAAATTAAATTCAGTGACTTTTACTCTCTTCATTGCAGTAACTCATCAGTTTTCAAAGTCCAGTTAATATGTTCAGAAATTTTAAGTTCATTTGACAATTTTTCTGTCTTTATTTTCCATCAGGAATAAATACTAAAAAATACATATTTTTGTATAGTAACCAAATAAAACCCATTTTTTCCCAATAATTAAAGTGCAATAGAACAGAATGCTAAATGTATTTTTATTGACAATTCTTTTAGTGAACCCACTTCTTTCTGCTAACAAATTTGAATATGTATATTATATAAAAAGAAAATCATATTATTTTTTAAACAGAAATAAAAAATGGTAAAGTACAGTACAACTTATTTCATAGAATAAAAACTCTTATACATTATTCATTCTGGTTCAGGTAAAAAAATTATCTTTCTACATTAGCTACTAACTAACCTTGACTTTGTCAATTTCATGGATTTGCTTTCCATCTTTGTCAAAGGCAGTAATGGGTTCAGAAATGGCATAGTTGAGAGCATCTGTGCTATTGACATCTGGATCTTCTGCTACAAGGGTGTAGAAAACTGTTCCAGGATGAGCATCTTCTGAAACCTATGTATTAACAAAAATAATGTATTACCATATATTTTTACAGATGATGAAATCTACTGTTTTCACTTAATAAAATAAAAAGTGCGAACTAATGAAATTACCTCAGCCTTCTGTGTAGGAGGTTTAAAGTAAGGAGTCTTGTCATTGCTATTAAGTATATTCACTGTAATTGTTGTGGTTCCTGTCAGAGCAGGTGTTCCTGAAGAGGGATTGAGATCAAAGGGCGATTCAGTGATCAATGAATAATCATTACATTCATAAAGATTCACTAAACCAAAGGAATGAGAAGAGTGATATTGGTTACCTTTATCTGCTGCAATAACTTCTATTGCATAGGCATTTCTTCGATCATAATCTAACTTATTGGAGACTGTTAATATTCCAGTTTTTTCATCAATGCTAAAATCATCAAATGATCCTTTCTGTATTCTGTATCCCAAGTTAGCATTGATTCCACTGTCTTCATCAGTGGCAAAAGCTTGGTCAACTGTTGTGCCTATAAAAAAATTAATTCATGTTTAGTTATCTCAGCTTTTGGGTTCTGGGTTTTCTGACATTCATGTTTAAAATGAATTCTTCCTACAATATCCTGTAAGTAGGAACATATTTAATATCACAAAAAATGAGGCATCATGAATGGCATTCAATATGCTAATCATACTTGAATGAATGAGTTTAATTCATGTATTAATGGTAAAATATGATGGAATAAATGAATATGAAAATTTTACTTAAACTAATTTATTTTATATTGAATGTAACTAACCTAAGATGAAAATTAAATTTAAATGCTTAAATTTACTTAGTAATTTTAAATGAAAAAAAAAGATTTTACCAATAGGAGCATCTTCTTGAACCACAGCAACATAACTTTCCTTATCAAAAACTGGAGCATTGTTATTCACATCCCTCACTGATATCCTTACATTTGTCGTATTTGTGAACAATCCATCACTAGCCTGTAAAAAGTAACAAAGTGATACTAAGTTAAAAGCGGCCCACACTTAAGGCAATGAAACTACCTTCAAAGATTATAATTAGAAAAATAACTCAAGAATTATTTTTTACAAATTTTATTATTTATTTATTAAATTCATGATAAAAGGAAGAGGTTCAATAGGGGATGCATGAAGAAAAACAATCCTTTGAAAACTCCCATTATAAAACGTTTTGAGAAAGAGCCTAATATTATCAACTGTTACAGTATAAGTAAATGGCAAGAAAACTTGAGAATATATCAGAAAGCAAAACAACTAGAAATTAAAATAATTGATGAAAAGGCAAAAAATTGTACAAAGAATAAAATGTTCTGCGAAAGAAAAATGAAATGTATGGAAGTCAAAAAGTCTTAGGACTAAAAGGTGATGAAGATAATAATAAACCCAATTCAAATTATATATTTTCCCTTGATAACACCAAGTGATATCAACTATGATCACCCAATCTCTATGATTTAATTCTGTAAGTGATTATCACAATACAAATCTTGCTGTTTATGGATTTTTGATACAATCCTATCGACAGACATTAGCTAGCAGTTGTATGGTTAACAATGAAAACTTGAAGAGTGTACTCGCTACCTTAGCAGAACCATGTTAGTACTAATAATGTTTGCCTAAATTTGGTATTCAATATGAAATGAAATAAGATTGCATTTGATATCAAATATTGGATTCTCAAATATTATCACAGAAAAGTTGATAGAGGTAATTTTTTGGTAACTAAAAACAATTCCTTTGCAAAATAAATTTGGGGATGAAACTGGTTTATATCATAGTAATTTGGTCACCTCATGCTTTTCTGTCCCAAAACTATTTGTGCATTCTAATTAGCACCGTATTTAGATATGGTAGGTACTAGATTTCTTTGAACTCAATTTTCAATGATGGAAGCACTTTAATAACCTATCAAAACTCCAAAAATAACTAATTATAACCATAAAAACTTCTCTACAATGCAGCTCCTCAAATATGTTATAAGAGTCACCAGTTATGACAGTTAACTGAAAGAAAGGGCAGATCATTGACTGACACTAATTAAGGAAATGGTTTCAGGGATATCTGAGGAATCGCTTCATTGTAACAAGTAGACACAAGAAGACACTTTGTGATTCCACATAATATTTATTAAAACACGACCCGGGTTTCATTGCAAGGCACTATCATCAGGTAAAATATACAGGAGATACAGTTGTATAGATTGACACAAAGTTGGGTGGGTAGGAGGGAAGTTGCACAAAATAGCCCTCGTCAAGTCGGGCACTCCATTTCCAGTGACAAGTGAACTTCTTTCCCTGCTAAAACTGTACTATATGTCAAACAGAACTATTTTGTATTCAATGGCAAATATTATAAACAAATGGAAGGACTAGCCATGGGCTCTGTCTCTCCTTTTAGCAAATCTTTTTATGGGCAATTTAGAAAAGAAACTATTCCCATGTGATCACCCCCTTGTGAATAATAATGCAGTCTACTGATTAAATATGTGGATGACATCTTTTGTGATTGATCTGGATCTCTGAGACAGCTCGGAATTTTCACGAAGTCACTCAACAGCATTGACACATCTATAAAATTCATGAAAGAAACTGAAAACAAGGGGACACTAAACTTCATAGACATCGCCATTTCCATTATAAGACAAAAATTCTAATTTGCCATTTTTAGGAAGAACACCTACACGGGCCAATCATACACTTCAGGTACCACAGCTCACAGAAAATGGCTGCCGTATCATTTCATGATACAAAAGCTGATAACATAAAAATGCATATCATAATGCTTTGTTAGAGTTTTTACTACAGAGAAAAAAGTCATGTCTTATTTCGAAAGAATATCTGATGTAAGCCTAACCACCATTCATGTTATGGTAGCTTTCTCTTGCACTCATGGCAAGTCTCAGCTATGAGACACACAAGATGAACGATGATTGGTTGGAGTTTTGAATCATCAGCTATCATATCATCTCAGTCACTGTAAGTTAATGTGAAGTGAAGGCATTGCTTGAATATGTTTAGCCAGTTAAAAGTGCTAATTATTAGTTCAATTTCAGATTTAAAAAAAAACAATTGCACCATCAGTCACCGACCCATTACACTTGAGACAGCCTATCGCTTGTTGAGTCTCTTTTAGAATAGCATGTGCAATTACCTCTAGGGTGAGGACGACGAGATCGCCTGAAACTTTGGTCATGTTGAGTCCCTGTGGGTTCGCCACCTTGATCTCCCCCGAGTGAGGGTCCACAGAGAAGAGATGGTGAGTATTCCCACCCACGATGGAGTAGGAGACGTCCGATGTCTTGTCCAAGTCCTCTGCCTTGACGAAGAGACGGGGCTCGAAGTTGGAGGACCCCTCATCGATGACGGCACGGTAGCTGTCCTGCACAAACTTCGGGGGGTTGTCGTTTGCGTCGAGCAGCGACACCTTCAGGGACTTCACCGTACTCAGTCCATTGCCTTCGTCATCTTTCGCCTTGTTGTGAGACAGACAAAAGAGAAGACGGCTGTAAAAATGACATCTCAGGTCATCCAGGGGCGGGTGTGTCCTCCCAGAAGTTGACAGACAAACCATGAACAGTTGAAGGCATACTACAGTTAATGCTCAAATTGTCCTATTTCAGGTTCCATTCATCATTTTCATTTGTATTATTCCTGGGCATGGTCTGTTCAAATGTTCCTTGAACATTTTTTGTGCTAAACATAAAAAAACATGACTTACCAACTGATTATCAAGATTCACATGAATGCTTTATCACCACCTGTTGACAGGTGTGAATGCCTTCAAATGATCCTTACAAATGATAATAATTGCTTTGTTTTCAGATTTCATAGCTTTGATTTAAAGCAATGGAAAGTCCCACATTGGGAATATAGGCATTCCAACTTAAAAGTTGAGAAGTCATATTTTGTGCATTTTTCATTAATATTTTGTCACCTGGGAGGCAGTTTTATATATATTTAAAATCCTTATTTATAAAATTTAGGAGTTTAGGTGGGCATCCCTGTTTACAATTGGATATTTCTCGAGTTTTATATCCTTGTGGTTGGGGTATTTGAATAGGGTTGAACAGGGAAATGAACTAAAACCCAAACCCCTTCATGCATGAATTTTAATGACTCTACTCTTACTTACCGAACCCACATCTGAGTGGATCTTGTAGTAGTATATGCAAATTCAAAGGCTCATTGTGAAAGTAATGCCTCCTATTTCCTACTTTTTTTTGGCTCCAGTTCATGTCTGAGGAAAATGCATTGCCAATACTGGTGGCTATGCAAAAAGTGCTATGTTCCAAGTGTGTCCTATAGCTAAGTGTTATTGTGTTATATATATCAAATATCCTTTTAACAAACAAATAGGAGGAAGCACTTTCCGAATAATCCTCATAACATCAGAAAGCCTCAAACATGAAATATCTACTCAACAAAAATCATGAAAAAAGGAACAATTGAAAATCTAAACTATAATTCCTGGAAAGTTGGCCTGCCATCTGTATCAGATTAAACTTAATGAAGGCCCCTAAGTTTGGGGTACCATTGGGTGCAGAGCCTTGGGCCCACACCAAGAGCTAAGGAAAAGCATGATTAATTCCATTATTTTAGAAATGGCTGCCAATATGTGATGATCTTTTGAAAAATTAATTGTTTTTCAAAATGTATATGGTTAATGTACTTCAATAGTAGATTATTACATACGCTATTTCCTTATAGAAGAATTTATGTGAATTTTACATTCAACTAATTTGATTATTTTTTCGATCAGGCAAAAAAATCTTATTTTTAATTTTCTTTCGTAATCAAATGGATATTGTATTGATCCTATTGTCTTGATTCGTCCTCTGATGTTCTTAAATAGTCCCTAGACGGGGCAGTGTAGTACCTACCTTACGCGGACACAAATTTCCAAGGATCAACCTGCATTTCCGAAATACTCAAAAGTCAATTTAACGTTCAAATTAATATAGTGATAATAATGAAGACAATCTTTTTAATTCCCGTGTCCCTCCATGGCCAACTGAAATGACCTCTCTAGACCAGTGCTAGAGTCAATGAATACTGAATTGCGCCGTCTGAAGTCAATGAGAGCGTTTCATGGTGCTCTTCCGGTTTACTTCCACTCACGTTGTTTCTAACGTGTGCCGTCTGAGAGGAATGGCTTTCGTCGATCGCGCGCCAAAAGTGAAAAAGGCTTCATTTGTTTCGCTTCGGGCGCCAAAAGACAAAAAGGCGTGGTTTCATTTGTTTCGCTTCGGGCGCCAATGTTTCCCCTCCCCCCTGTAGCAAAGACGATGCCCCACCCGAGCGACACGCACGCATTTCGGCGGGAGTCTCGCGTCTGAGGGCGGGCGAACCAACTGTTGCTATAATATCTGCCCTGCCCGTCCCCACATCCGCCCGGAGCAATCTGTGGAGGGGAAGTGTGCTGGGCGAGGGAGGAAGAAGAGGCAGGCGGAAGGGGGGGGAAGAGATTACATGAGCGTTTAAAAGAGTGGCTGTGGGGGGGAGTGAGTAGAATTACTTTGTAGGAGAGGAAGTAGGCGGGTCTCTTCTCGTAGTCCAGGCAGTCGCCGGATCCAGGCGTCGCGCATTCAGCCACTGTTATCACCCCGGTCTTGTTGTGAACCGCAAACCTGTTGGGAAGTAAACGAGGAGGCGTTTAGAAAACAGTCGAGAAAATCGTCGCCGTGCTGGGGGAGGGAGGGAGGGGGAGGTGAGGAGGTGCGCCGTCGCAAGGCGACACACTACTTTGTTATTCCGCTTTATAAGTCGAAATGGACAGCAATATATTCAATCGGTTGAAAAAAATGTTGACAATTTCACGGCTTAATCGACAAGTTGCATTGAATTACTAGTGAATTCATTCGATTAGTAGTAGTATTTTTGTGAATAGGGTGCTTCGACGGCTGTGGCCATTTCGCACCTCTTCAACTCATTGAAAAAACCCATCTGGACAAACACAACATCCATGCCCTGGGCGGGATTCGAACCCGGGACCTTTGGGTTAACCGGCGAGCACGCTACCCACCAGGCTAACCCGGTCGGCGGGTAAATTTTCTTCCTCCACCTATGATACGGGTGCACGTGTCACGTTTATATTGTATTTTATTTTTCCATCGCAATTGGATCAGTACTGTGTGTGGACAATTGAATGATAAAACATAAGTAAACATCCCGCTCGAAAGGAAAAATAATAAATTCCAGCGATCCTGGAGATCAGTGATCCCCTTTAGATAGGGACGCTCAATGACGATGACGGATTATCCGGCGAAACCGGTTTTGTATCATTTTATCTCCTGAGGGAAAAAGAAAAGGTAGTTCTTCTTTTAAACCCTCACGTGTATATTTTAGCCTTTAGACAATCCAAAGATATTCCGAAAAGGAATAAGACATCCCTCGGGCGCGACCTCCATTGCATAAGCGGGACGACAAAAGAACCGAAAGGTTTCGAGGGAGAAAAAAATTCCGTGACTTGAGTGCATCGGAAGAAAATCACGAAGAGCACGGGGAACATAAATCAATCGATCGATCATTATCCCTCCGATCGCCCCGAACGATTCTCCGCGATCCCGGCGCGTATACAAGGCTTGCCGGGGAAACGGCCTTTCGCGGGATTATCAATCGCGATGCGCCACAAGGGGAATGGTTTTTAGAGTCACGAGCGCACTTACCCGTCGAAGAATCGTGTACTCGAGACCGAACCCAATCAGATTTTTAAAATAAATGAGAGAGAGAGAGAGAAGAAAAAGAGAAAAGTTTTGCGAAAAAAAACCTCCATCCCTTGAGGCAAGCGCCGGTCTTCCCTGACATTGGCCTTGACCTTGGACGGAGGTGCCCTCCGAGCACGCGCGCTTGACGGTCGGCTGTTC
>WURS02000016.1:6728223-6744640 GCA_011762765.2 Rhinocypha anisoptera | reverse complement strand
ACACCTTTAATAACAAGGACGAAACACACACATCCATGCCTTATGTAGAGATTGAAAAATACACCTAGTCGGGATTCGAACCCGCGACCTCCGGGTTGGCAGACGAGGAGGACGTTACCCCGGCCGCCACCGAGGCCGGCAAACATAACAACGGGAAAAGTGAGAGGGTAAGAAGTTAGAAGGATTTGAAGCCTGCCTACAGAGAAAAGAATAAAAAGTATTACGCGGAAGGGAAAAGTAATAAATAAATGACAAAGTGCCGGAGAGACTGAATGAAAGAAGAGGCATTATGAAATCCGTAAGAAATTAATGAAAGTGAACCGCATAAGAAACAGAAGTCGGAGAAGTGATTGATGATGAAAAGATTTACATAGTGACGGATCTGAGAGGGAGGGGGGGGATTGAGAGGGAGACGAGAGAATGGTTAAGTTTTATGACGGACATAAGGGCAACGAAACTGCTAATTGGGAAGCAGTACAGTGCAGGATGAGGGAGCAGTATATACGAAACTTCTAAGAGGACCGGTTGACCGAAAGCAAAACAATTTGAAGCTCTTATATAAATCGTATTGACAACGTGGTCTCGCCTGAAAAAAATTTATTTTTTAAAACACTTGAATAAAAAAAAACGAGGGTACTCTCGCACGCCTAACCTGTGCTTAGAAGGTGCGAACGTAATTGTTTATCCCACAGCCCCTCCCACTCACCCGTGGGAGGAAAGTAAAAAAACAAAATAGAGAACCAACGGTTGACGCGGCAACAAAGACTAATGAGAAAAAAAGCGTATTTTTTGTAGACGGGGGCCACAGGACCCTCGCGAAGAGCGAAGGATATCCATCTGCTGAGAAGGAAAATTGAAACCCACGAGGAAAATTCTTTGCCTGGCACGCAAGCATGAATTCATGAACACACACCCGAACGCACGGGAACATAACGGGGAAAGCGTTTGTCGTTGAGGCCGAGCGGAAGGAGGAGATGATGAGGTGGTGGTGGAGGTACCGGCGTGACTGGTCTCCCTCTCTCTCTCTCGGGGCCTCTCCTTGGAAGACGTAAAGACACGCGCGGACGTAATCAGGTATGCAGGAGCGCCGGGACCGTCGCTATCTCCTAAGGCGAGGATGACGAACGGCCGCGGAAAAGAGGTCTTACTCATAGAATTCCGTCTCTCTCTCTCTCACACACACACGCACCACAACATACCGAGAATGGATAGCAGAAGGAGAAAGCAGTCAACTCTACTTGGTCTAGGGAATTGAAAGCGAACGACAACCACGATCCAAGGAGAAGAGACCTCAACCACCGATGTACACCGAACGACGAGAGATATTCGAAAAAAAACTGTCGATGGGGGGGGGGGGGGCGTTGAAATATGCAGAAAACGAAACCTTAAAGTCTTTCAACATTTCCTAGAAGGCTTACAAAGGTCGACGGCGGTTTCCTGGACAAAATTTTCCGTCGCGAACAAATGAAAAACACAAATGTCAACAACATTTTGTAAGCACTCACCTGTTGAGATGACGACGGAACCTCAAAACCCCGGGGTAGGAAGAAACACTTTTTATCCGCTGGATCAACCGTTGAGAATGAAATTAATCCACACGGAACGTCGAACAAAAAGAAAGTTCCGAATTATTCCTGTATTGAGATTTTGGAGAGCACAGGGCGCAAAAGTTTGCGCGAAAGCACAAGGAACAAATTCTCCCTCGCACCAAGATTTTATAATCACACACCACGGCACAACAGAAACACACAAATGCTTTTACTCTTGTTTAAAACGTGAATGTAATCCCAGTTCTCGCGCGACGACTTGTTACCACGAAGCGACTCCGGAACTTCCGAAGAAGAAACTACCCTCCAGTCTGGCCGGAGAATTCCACCTTGCCCTTCCCCGCCCCCTCTCCGAATACCACCTGACTGCGCTTGGGTCCAGGACGTAGTTCTCGGCAAAGTGCACCAGAGGACGCACCCGGTCGAAACCAACGGGACATGATACGCCACGACATATTTCTCCCAACCACCGCAAGGTTGCCGCCCCTCGTAAAAAAAATTTCAGTATGCTCCCACCATCTTACGAGAAACTATAGAAACATTCATCTGCCAGGTTCGCCTCTCGACCGGTAGAGGGCACCACATTCGCGAACGGCTGAGAGCGTCATGCCACATTGACAGAAAATAACTAAGATTTACCAACGGATGGATATAAAAATTAGGAAATATAAACAGCAAAAATAAAAGCTGGATTACACAAATTACTTTTATTTCATATGAATGAACCACCTACATCTAATACTTTTAAGACACGTCGAATGAAATGCATCTAAAATCTAACGAATTTTCCAAAACTGGGTCATTCATGCTCTGCAACAATTTGTACTGCATTCATATTGGTCAATACCTTAATATATTAAGTCATACAACACATGCATTCTTTAAAATGAAAACAAGTATGAACAAATATTTAGCCAAATATGTTGTGAATAGTAAAAAAAAATAAACACTGGTTACAATGAAAAATTAGTTTGCCACGAGTTAATAGTTTCAATATGAATTATAAGTCCCATTACTTGAGTTTAACAACGAACTATGTCAACAACACAGCGCCGGATAAAACCCAACAGGACAATAGTCATTGGCGTTTGGATGAAACACACCATACATCTTCGTGTCACCACTTCAGTGCCCCTTAAGACAATCACAACTTCCCTGGTTAAAAACTGTGACCTTAACACTTTATGCAGGCTTCTGGGAACCTTTCTTGCCAATGAGCGACTTGTGGATGTGAGGAATAACACCTAAAAATAAGAATGGATCGTTAGATACCATTGCCATAATAACCTATTTAATTCAAGTTAATATTTTTAACTACCAACACATACCTCCTCCAGCAATGGTTGCCTTAATCAGGCTGTCTAATTCCTCGTCTCCACGAATAGCAAGCTGAAGATGACGAGGAGTAATACGTTTGACTTTCAGATCTTTAGATGCATTCCCTGCCAATTCCAACACCTATAACAGATGATGTAATACTCTCCATTAATACGTTATAAGGTCATAAATATAACTGAATAACTTAAACAAGTCTTTTAAAATCTACCGCAAGATACATAATTCACCGGATACTTCTTAATATCACTTAAAAGCACACAGATAAAATTCACAACAGTTCGCGCCATTTTTGAAACATGACAAGCCAAGCGGGGACTTCATTTCCCTTATCCTGACGTATTTATTATTGACACTTTCGCGTATTACACCACATGCACAAAACTAAGTCAAAAGTATCTGAGAAAACACTTTCATAGCTGGAATCTAAACCGATAATACCCGAAATTCACAATAGACCGGGTGTTGTTTCACGTAAATCAGCCATTTTGAATACAGATATAACTCACCTCAGCAGTTAAATATTCCAAGATCGCAGCGCTATAAACTGCAGCGGTAGCACCAACTCGTCCATGGCTTGTAGTTCGATTTTTTAGATGTCTGTGTATTCTCCCAACGGGAAACTAGAAATGAATAATTTCAATGTATTTAGAGGTTATCTCACTGGGCAAGTCAACTGCTGGTCTCCCGCAGGCAACTAGTATAACCCGTTAATTTCAAAAAGTACACGACGAACAACAATAGAAAAATTAGGCAATGATTAACTACGCTTAGAACTTCACGCATATACAATTTGAAAATAAATTACACCGTACAATCACAAAAAACTAACCTGCAAACCTGCCCTGGCTGAACGAGACACAGCTTTCGCCTTTGCCTTTCCAGAGTCCTTACCCGCTTTTCCTCCTGCCTAAAATTGTAAAAATATAGGGTTAATTTTTGAGCTAGAATCTCCAAACTTCAGGAGTCGATAGTTAAGACATCACTCTTTATGATTTAGAAAAACTTGAAAACGGATGGATAGAACTAACCATAATAACTTTGGATTCTTACCATTGTGCTACGACTAACTTGGCCAAACAGCTACCAACGCTATGCGTGCCCGCCAAACAAAACGATTTGATGAAAGTATGAAGGCTGTCACGTGACCACTCTCGACCAATAAGAAGCGACTCCTTTTGAAATGACTAGCGCGGGACGCGCTCCATCTATTGATCAAGCTTTCCGTTACTGAGTCACCCAAAATGGCGGCTGTGAGCTCCCCGATTTATTAAATATTATTTTGATAATTTATTTACTTTGCGGTTTTGTACTCTTAGTGCCAGTAACATTAGCTCTACTTTCCAAATTATATTTTTTTACATTTGTTATAACCATTGGAGCAATACACTACATAATTTGTGCAGTATAATGGCTTTATAAAAAATTGGCTCTGTAAAAATACTTTTCTGGCGAAAATTTGGGAACAGTAAAGGTACACCTAGTTTTAATAATGAAATACAGTTTTATTGGCAGTGTTTATTTCAGATGCAAGTACAAATACCGTTAATAGAAAAATTCTACATAACTAAATTTCTCTCATTCTCGCACATAGTAGTTTAACATCAATTATTTGAGTGAAAGTTGGTTAAATACATGAACGTTTGATGAATCGATCACAAGTGATGAGTGCTTTGGCACACGTGGAAAATTTTAAATAGCACCAATAGAATTACACATTCCTTCGTCTGGAAAATGACAGCGAGCGTAGACGACGTGCATTATAGCGACGGAATGCTCAGCAACATTTGTTCATTCTCCCCTTACGTCGTCACACTTCTCTTCTAAGTCACCCTGAAAAGAACACATGAAAATAAGTGCTGCACCTTGACCAATCAACCTAATTTGTCATTATCCTGGTTGTGATTGCTGTTCAGCAATGAGATAACCTAATTACTGCTGGTTCAAAGGTTTTTTCTTCAGTTTTGCAAAAACATGGATAATTAAACCTCTCCGTATGCATGCAATTAATCCATATCTGAACATCGGTAATTTTAAAGTCTTTTTCTCTAGTAATAGGTTTGAATAGATAACTGTAAAAGGTTGTGATCTTCCTTACATTATTTAAAATTCTGATTAAGACCTTGAGGTTTGTCATATGACATTTCATTTATTGTAGTGAAGGACTTATATTGCTTTGTAACTATAAATTACTCCCCAATTTAAATGCAAGCCAGTATAAATTAATATCAAACTGTTGTGAACCAACTTATTGAGTTATCATGATTAATGTAGTTACATTAAAATGACACTACATAATTATCCAATACATTAAATTCATATTTTCATTTCACTAGTTACTAAACACTTAAATTTCCTAGAGCAAGAAAACTAAAAACGAAAGGTACTTACTCTATACAACATTTTCAAAAGAACAAATTTCTATAACCGTTCTAGACATGTACTTAATCAGTTATGATGATTTTGACACAAACCATTTTCTTGATAATGTTGTGATATATACTTTGGATGAATATATTAATAACTTAGGAGGAAATAGCCCATCCCTCAAATCTTTAGTTTAAATAGGAAGTGCTGTTACTATGCTTCTTACATCTATTTTTTAAGATAATATAAATTCAGAAAGGGTCACAATCTGCATACCTACATGAGATATCAATTCAAACAATTATTATGATCTTTATAAAAACAAAAGGGTGACTTCAATTTTGGCAATACTAGAAATTGTCAGTTAACCCACCCTCAAAAGGGAAAGCATTTCACAGTCAAACACCAGTAGGAAGGTTCCAAATACACCCCTGGATACATCATATTAAGGGTGCATTCTCAGTCATACACAGACATTACCATTCATGGAAGAGTTTCTTCCATTATTTTTTTTTAATAATTGTGATTTATCACATTCCCAAAAGAATTTTGCAAGTAAGCATGACCTCCCACAGATGTTTAAGAGAAATAAAAATTTATGAATTATGATAGTAAACAAGCCATTAACAACTAGCAATAGGAGAATTCCATTTACAACATCTTTAATGTTGAAATTTGATTACGCAAATGTTGAAATTTAAATGTGAGTTACTTGACAATGATTATTTTATAGGCTGTTGCATCATCCAGAGATAAAAACCTTTTACTTAGAACTAAATGGTACTGGCCCTGATGAGCACATGACCCTTATTAGCATGGGACCATTTTCTACATTATACAACATTAGAAAAGAGTAGCCTTTTGATTGCATCTCTAACCACCCACAGATACCATATAATTAATGTCCAAATTTATTCAGTACCTCATATCATGATAAACTGATCAAATTCTGATGGAAATGATCAAGTTAATAAATTAATAACAAACATAAAAACTTAATATCATGTGCTAAAAGTAGTGAAGGTGAAAAAGGGTGGAACTCCAGTAACCTCTTCCAACTCCAGACATGTTCCCCACTCCTTGAGTGAAATTTTGTGGTCATCATTGGCATCACATGCATTCAGGAATGGAGCTATGCAGTGTTCCAAAGCCATCAGTGGGGCCCTTATGGGGAAGAGCTCGTGACGAGAAATGACTCTGGCAGAAAGAAAATCAAATCCATTAACATTCAGAAATCCAGTTTGTCCCTGAATATTGTAAATATATCTTTTAGCTATGATAACTGGGAACAATAATTCAACCCAAACCAAAAATTCTCAAGTTGGTAAAGACTCCTCTGATTCTGTTAAGACTTGTTAATCCAAACTCAGGGACAAATTCAATGAAACAAAATAAAAATCAATGAAAAGTCAGCCATCTTACATTCCATTGAAAATATTGTAGTAGCAACATTGATATCACAGAGTTTTTCAATATATTTGTTCTTTACTCCCTCTTTACATCCCATTATTTGAATTGTATAATTATTTAGCCTGAGTTTGATAATAAATTTACATGGAGAACCGATACAAGTACATGATACAGCTGCTTCTTCTATGGTAAAAGTACCTTTGGTAAAACCCTTACTTGGCGTAAGGGTTTTCATCATTCACTAGGATACAAAGGAAACACACACTCATCTTTATTTTTCTAACCTCAAGCCATATATATTAAGAAAACTTCTCAAATTAATATCACCTGATAATGCTACTTAGTTAACGAAACTGGTTGTACAATAAATTTTTATGTGAAAAATGCAACTTTTTTTTTCAACCCTCAATTTACTGACCTATTTATGTGTAAACATGTATTTAATTATCTGTATGTATTTATGTTTCTCTATTTCTACAAAGTGATATGTTTCTAAATTGAAGAAAGGAATAAGTCAAATTCATTTTAACAAATAAATCATGCGATATAACTATTGATATACATTACCAAATAACTGTTGACACTAGAATACTCCTTTGGAAATTTTATTGCATACATTAAACCAAAGTTATTAGTGCAAAGTCAGTAAAGTAGTAGAAGTATACAGAGTCAGTCTTAAATGGAGTTAAATTGGATAAAACAATACCCATGTTCATTAGGTACCAAACATGAACCTGTGTACCAGGGTATTCATTTTGTGTAAATGCAATCAAATTTAAGCATTTTAGGAAACTTAAACAAAATTGTTCTATTGGGTCACAGTGATACTAATGAATTTATCACATTAACACTCAATCTCACAAGAATTACCTGTAATTTCAGCTCATTAATATGAGTCATACGAACAAAAGACTTACCACTGTGGTAAACTGTTCCCACAAGTTTCCAGATAGATCAATATTATCAACTTACCACTTCAAGACACCATGAGCCAATCCCTCGAGAGGAAAACTCATCAATATGCTCCAAATACTTTTTATGTGTGATTTAAAATAAACATGAGGACTTATTCACAATTGTTGCAATAATTAATTGGGTGTAATAAATTGAACAAACATACTTACCTGGAAATTATCACTCAAACACGTTTAATTCACCTATGAGCAGTATTGAATAAATATATAGACCAACACCATTTTAACTAATTAGTTTATTTACCTAATTCTTCAACTAAAACTACTTTGGTCTAAAACTATATTATTTATTTATTATATACATATTGTAATTTTGATGAGGGATTGGGTGGAAGAGGAAACTGTTACTGTCCCAATCTTACCCCAATAAAATGTGTAATTATTTTTTTTAAAACATGTCACTAGTTGATACAATGACATCACTTTTTACATTCTGTCTTAATCGTAATGTTCAACTTTAATTATTTATCATATATCCTTTCTTTCACAAGAACCAAGATGTTGTAACCTAACAAACATTCATCGCCATTCATATACATTTTATGTTTCACACAAGCTGAAATGACAACAGCCTAGAAAAATATTAGCATAATCATTCCCTCTTTAGGCAGTATTAAATATTATCTGAGGCATGATCCTGACTGACCAGATATTGTGCCTAGGGTAGGCAATATTTTTATCTCCAAACAGATTACTATTCCTGCCATACAGTGCTTTGATAGTTTCAAAATGGTACAGTTTAAAGTGAACTAAGCATTTATCCTTTTGGTATACACAGGTTCGTCTAGCAATACCTGCTGGGTAACAGAATTTGGCACACTTGACCATCAAGGAAGCAATGTCCTATGAACGCAATACTTTTACTCAGAGCAGCTGCATTGCAAACATAATTTTCCACGTTTTTCATTCTTTCTTTAAATTACTTGATCATTTTGAAGGGATACAACAATTCAATTCATGATACCAAGACTTTTTAAACCCTCCATTCTTCACATGGCATGACCAACTACATTATCATAAATGATGGAAGAGATAACAAATCATTACACCTAGACGTGAAACACATAAGTCATTAAAAAATGGCCACTTCATTACTCAGTCATTCTTCTACATAACTTAATGCTGAAAGATGCTACCAAGTACTTGCTATGTATTTCAAAACACCTGTGGCTCACTTCATTTTTTCAATTTCCAAGGTTGTTTCACAAATGAGCCTTTAAATTGTAAACATAACACAAAGAATCTATTTTTGACAACTATGTATCCCAATAGAATCTCTCTTTGGTGTCCTACAATTCTTGCATGTAAAATTTATACAAAAAATAAATTCAGTACATGAAGTCGGTGAGTGACATTTCAATTATTACATTCTTATATTACATGCTGTAGCAAATGTAGTAATACCTTTGGTACACGAGCACCAATTTTTTTACATACGTACTTGCCTTTTTTATTGATTTTTTTCACCAAAATATGTTTTTAATTCAGTCATGACAAAGTTGGCATGTTTTCTGTGTTTTCATAAAATTAAAGGACAGCATCATCTGTGGACAATTAATGTTGAGGATGGAAACTACAAAGTAACCTTTCCTGTAACTTTCATTAAATCCTCTGAACGTTATTACCCATGTGTGTACAGAGATTTACAATTTGACCTCATGAGCGTAAGCTATTTCTTTCTTCAATGTTCACATTTGCAACTAATCGCACATTATTGACTTGCAGATGACTGAAAGAAAAGCCAAATGAAATGATAAAAATCCTCCCACTATGGAACACGCGACAAATACAACATGAAAAATATCAGGCTCCACCTAAATCTCAAGTTGGTTGTTTGGAGGTCTATTATCTCGCAACACATAAATCCCTGCTCCATATTATGTACTTTCATAAAAGTTTTCATTACACTTTCCTTGTTTTCTTTTTGATGTATCATCATCTGACCATTTAGAAAGATTCCAAACTGAGTGACAAAAATTTAATAATAATGACTATTTAAAACATATTCCACCTTGTTGAACTTTGATCATTCATTTTCACTTGTACAAATTTTGAGGTGCCAAACAAGGCAATGAAAAGGGTGACAGCAGACCCATTTGATGAATCCAATAGTCAGAACTAAGACTGAAACAAAAAAAATACACATTCGTGCCCAGTCTCCATTTGTTTTCAACATTAATGAAGGTAGAAATGATGAGACTGTTGATTGACAGTGTGAGGGAAGACCAAAAACCAGTAGAAGTTAATTCACTTATGTCATGATGTTAGGGCTCATTCACAGTTCATTAATTAAACTGAAGGATTTAAGAGGGTGACATGGCATAGGTCATTAAATAGCCACCCCCCTCACCAGTTCTAAAAATTCTTCCGTAAATCACCAGTTCTCAAGAACACAAGAATCCCTATGATGCGTCACTACTAATATGAAAATTATTTTATCTTTACATACAATGTAAACATGGATTTGCTAGCAAGTTCATGTGATGGAAAAGTGACATTTAGGCAATTTCCTATTCCTCCCCTTTACCACCAATGAGTGTAAAAGAAGTACAATTCAACATTAATATGAAAGACCAAGGATTTAGCCACACCTACTTCTTCACAATTCCTCTAAGGGTAAAACCACAGTGATCAACCCGAAGGTTGGTATGTTAAGGTAATGTATCCAAATTCACAGTCAAGCAAAATGGCTTTGTAGCATGGAATTTGTACAACCAGGAATCAATATACAACCGGATTCTGCTGTGTATTGAAATGATGTAATAACTTGTCCAGACCCCTTGAGACAGGTTTATAAGGACATACATTTAACACTGAGGCAACGCATGGACAATTGGAGTACCAGATAAGAGAACATTGGAAGAAATGTAAATGTGGTACTAAATGAATTAATATTGAAAATTAAATGAATAAGACTGGATGAGCAATGAAAAAGAGAAGCTTATGAACTATACTTACAAGCACAAGAGGGAGGTTAATGCGACAAATCTAGAGGCATGATAGCGCAGCAAAGAGTGTACAGGGAGGGAGGCTAAAGGTGGCATTAAATGATAAGCAAGTGATGTAGGACTTTAGAGTTACGGGCAGCATAATTTTGAAGAGGTTGACTCATGCCTGGAGATCAATTGGAGAGCTGTTGCTACAAACCAGTCTGATTTAGATTGACAACCTCCTCTCAACAAACCTGTCGTGTGGGTGGCCATCCAAGTCACACCACTTCCAAATGGCAGCATTGGTCCAGCGCCTGGTGAGGTTTGTCTCTGCCTCGCGCTCCATCTTAAAGTAGTAAGGGGTGAGTTCCTGACGATCGGCAAGATCCCTCATGATGTTGAAGAGCCAGTCACGCATCCTGCGTGGGAAGTCGGCCATCTCCTCAGCCTTGCAGGTCTATCGGAAAGAAGAAGTGAGATCAGTGGCAGGCAGCTGGGTGTGGGCAAAGTTTCATTTGTGTCCTGGGCCAAGCATGATTATCAAAGTTTACATGATATGCCATGCAATGGATGGTTTTCCACACATGGTATTGCCATGCAAAAGGATTTAAACAGAAGTAGGGGAATGCAGACCATGTCAACAAAAGATAATTTGCAGAATAGTTAGGAAAAATGTCCTATGGTGATGTCCCAAGCATGCCATTTCAAGACAAAATCATACAACCCTATCTGGAAAGAGCATTTATTAGTTCGAAAACATATATCAGTTCGATTTTGTGAACCTGATCATGCCGTGGCAGCACACAAGTGAAGTTAAAACAAAATAAATGCATGCTAGAAAGACCTGGAAGTGTTTACAACTTCAAATAATGACAGGCAGTGAACCTCATATCTTTGTCTGTTGATATTTTTGCTCACAATTATGGTCATTCTTGATAAGTTTAAGGTAGGTTTTGTAATGAACTCCAAGAAGAACCAACATCCCCCACCCAACAATTAATCCCTCATCATCTTAACATCCTTCCCACCCATACTCTTAACTAAAATCCCTGTCCCTTTTATCTTTCTACTCTGCTTACCCAACAATATATCATCATCTATATCATAGTTTTCAATAATCAACTCTGAATACTGTTTCATTCAATTTTATTGACTTCTAATTTCCCTTCTTGTTGTTTATGGATATATGAATTAAATATCATTTGGAATCCACAATTTGCCTTGTTGAGCATTGAGTTAGAATATGGTAACAAAAACAAAGACAGCTTTTTGTAAGTGATATGATAAAAGTTTCCAGATGAGAAAGATTGACTCACTGAAAATGTCACTGCAATGCTTTCAGACATAAGAGAGAAAATTGTAAAGGAAAACAGCGATCCTGAATACTACAACATAAATAATAATAATAATTTATTGTTTGACATTAAGAAAAATACAATGCAATAGTCTTAATCATGTGCAAGAAAAAGGAAATATGGCACTGGTTAAAAATTAATAACAGGATTGGCACATTCAAGGAATTCAGTAGTTGAATAAAGGCTTTTGATAAAAGCCAAGATTATAATAGCTTTTTAAATTTGGAAAGGCCTTACAAAGGCCTTGGAAAGGTCTTACATCTTGGGGAAATTTATTGAACAAACGTATTTTAACCACATTGAAGGAATCCCTAGTTATAGATTGGGGCACAACTATATTCTCTCTCATTCGGGACATGTGGCGATGCACATTTACTCCAGTAACCACAGAATTGAGATTTTCTTTTATTTCACACAATCCTCTATAAACGTAATTGCTATAAAGTGTCATAATACCCAGCTGAATAAAAATAAGTTTACTGTGCTCCCTTGCTTGTACTCCAGAGATAATCCTCACAGCCCTCTTTTGCATTATAAACAGGTCTTTTGAGTCTGAGGCATGCCCCCATAGTTCTATACCCTGAATCAGATGACAATGGAAAAATGCAAAAAATATGGCTCTTAGATAGTCTTTAGGGAGTAACCTAACTAGTTTCCTCAACATATATGTTGCTTTTGACAGTTTAGAGTGGGTTGATGCCATGTGTGAATCCCAAATAAGTTTAGAATCAAGTTCAAAACCCAATAGCTTTAGTGAGTCATGACTCAACAAGGGGATCAGGGAGAAACTCAAGAATTGGGTTTTTTTTCTCATTTATGGCATGCCCATTTGCCGAAAACCGCTTTGATGCCACTGACATAACCTTATTGGATGTTATTTGTATTTGATAAATCTTTTAAATCGTGAATGAATGTAATACCATCAGCATATAGTAATGACCTACATGGGATGTTTGAAGGTAAACTATTTATCATTATTAAAAACAATAAGGGTCCAAGTACAGAGGCTTGAGGATCTCCACGCTTAATTTTTAGGGGCAAGGATTGATTTTTATTTACATAAATGCATTGGGAATGAACAGAAATATAGGAATCAAAGAGGTTTAATTCATTATTGTCAATGCCATAATGTTGCAGTTTTATAAGTAGATGAGTGAGACAGTCAAAAATTTTACTAAGGTCACAGGCAGTCAGAGCAGTGGAAGTTTCATTTCAAAGGAGTTTAATATGTCCTCAACAACTTTTCTGACAGCAGAAAAGGTTGATCGATCCTTCAGAAAACCAAATTGTGATTGTGAATATAGAATGCTGCTTTCAAAGTGTTTGTACACTTGGGATTTGTTAACTGTCTCAAAAATTTTACTAAAAATTAGAATGATTGAAATAGCGTGATAGCTTGAGGGAAGATTTCAATCACCTTTTTTATAAATAGGAACAGTTTTTGAAATCTTTAGGATTTGGGGAAAATGCCAGATTGAAAGCAGGTATTGAATATTATAGAAAGTGGTACATCATTATATTACTTAGAAGTTATAAAAGGAAGTTAAAGGAATTCAGGTATTGGAATGGTACAAAGATACAGAAAACTAGTCCAGAACTTAAACACTGAAAAGAAAAAATCAAAGGAAAAATACTTATTTAATTTGACTACGAAAGATAGGGCCAATAAATTTCACAAATACTTGGGGGGAGGAAGGAGAAGAGAGAACATGCTGTAATGTTAAAAGGCAACAATGATATTTATTTACCAACAATGAAACCGTAGCTAACGCATCCAATGACTTTTGCTAGTGTATTTAAGGGTCAAGATATAAATGCGGTGAATATAATAAACTCTAACGATCAGAGACTGCAAGGTGCCATAGAATTCATTACAATTTGACACATTCACAGTCAACATATCGGACACATGTTTTGTTAGGAAAATCAGGAAGATGAGAAAAAATAAGTCAGTAGGCAGGAATAAAATTTCAATTAATATCCTAAAAATGGGTGGAGCCGACATAGAACCATATTTGCGACATTTATTTAATATAATGAGCACACATTGTACTGATTTTCAAAACAGGAGAAAAGATAATTCAAAAAACTATAGACTGGTAAGCCTAACATCCGTATAATGTAAATAAGGTAACAGCGGATTACATATGTGATTGATGGAACAGAGATAACTGGTTATTCAAAAACCAGTATGGATTCAGAACTGGTGATTCTTGTGAGATGCAACTTCTAGGGTTATGTAAAGACATCGGGGATGCAATAGACAAAGGGAAAGAAATTGATGCTACACATTATCGTAGGTCTTTCCACAGCCTTCGACAAAGTACCTCATGATCGATAGCTCTCAAAGATGGAGTCATTACCACTTGATGACAGGGTAAAACGAAGGGTAGCAAATTTTCTTGCTGGTGGGAGACAACATGTGAAGATTGGGGAAAATTCTCGCGGGAGGCAAAGGTTACGTCAGGCATCCCTCAAGGCAGCATTCTGAGCCAATTGTTGTTCTTAATCTATGTGAATGATCTTCCAGCTAACATGAGTTCCGAGGTAAGACTTTTTGCTGACAACTGTATAATTTATCGGAGAATTGAGCACGATTATGACCAGGAAATTCTCCAAAAGACATTGACTATCTCTCAGAATGGGTGAAAAATAACGAGATGGATATCAACATAAGTAAGAGCAGTCACGTCACCTCACCGAGTAAACATGTGCAAAAAAGGCAATACTCATTCCGAGGAAAAAATATAGATATTTGCAACAACTGTAAATACCTTGGCGGGCACTTAATAAGAGATCTTGGGTGGGGACAGCAAGTGGAATATGCAATGAGTAAAGCTTTTAGAGCTCTCCACTGGGTGATGAGAAACTTAAAGGGAAGTAGCATACCCACAAAGGAAATCACATAAAAAGTGCTCGTGAGGCCAATCCTAGAGTATTCAGCGATTGTATGGGATCCATTTGGAGGAGGGGCACATTAAGAAGTGGAACAAAGTGAAAAGAAAGGAAGCGAGGTATGTTTTTATAATAGGCATAAGAGGACTGAGAGTGTAACACAGATGCTGAGATCTTGGGTCGGGAGAGTTCACAGAGCAGGCGAAAAAGGAGTAGGCTTTACGGGTTGTACAAGGCAATTGGTTACGAGTCTCGGGACGGAGTGAGCTTCGAAAAGCCAGCCTTCTTTGGGAAGAATGACCATAAGTTCAAAATTAAATCAAAACTCCAAAGGGCTAATTTCAATAAATTTTCATTTCTCTAAATGCGACAATCGTCGATTGGAATAAACCACCGGAAGAATTGTTTAGCCCCTTCCCAAAAAATATGAAGGAATTCAAATTCAAATATAATGCAATAAATAAAATACAATTTGCCAAATTGTTCATTAATTTTAACATTTAGGAATTTGCCACAAGATTTCAGGGTAAGCAAAGTAAAAGAATTCTCACGCTCCATCAAAAGTTATCAACTTCCTCTTGGTAGACATTCTTATGATAACATAAATATTTTTCTGGCCTTGTGCTTTATTTGGGAGTCATCTGGACCTCAGATGTGTGACTTTAAGAGCAAAAAAGCGACTGCTATTTTATTTTCAATGGTGTTCTGTATACATTGACGGTGGGTTTTTATGAGGAAGGGACACTTTCTTCTCTTTCATGAAACCTCGGTACATATTGGCCTCTATAACACATCTTTTCCTGAAATACTTTCAGTGGAAAAACATTGAGATTTGGAGAAGAAAAATATCTCAACAACTTTTTTTAGGGTTTATTTTATGCTTGTGCAAAAAGCTGAATGCTGAATATAACACGTAGCAGATGTTGGTGTGAGAATGTTTTCAGAATTAAAAGGATCACTTGTGAAAGTTGCATATGAGTAAATCAGAGGTGCAAAGAGTCCTATGTTAGGCATAAAATTTCAAATTTGTACATTAATAATTAGTTAAATTAAAATGCATTCTTTGTATCTTTGTATGTATCTAGCATTTCATAAAACAATCACATTAGAAAAGGCAAACAACACAAGAGTAAAGTTGGCTATTTGTAGAACGGTTGTATAACACAAAACACACTACTAAGGGTGTGTAAATATATGCCATGCACTAACAGAATTGGACATAAAGTGGTATGGGGCCTAAGTATACATGCTATTTCTATGGACAACTTGCATTATTATTTTTGCTTTTGTATTTTTCATAATTCTCAATGTATAGCAGGATTTGCTGATACGAGGGTGGTCTGAAAAGTTTCAGACCTCAACGTGAAGATGGCATCACTCTTAAATAAAAACTAGCGAATTTCGTTGTTCATCTATTGACAGTTACTCACCAAAGTTTCAGCCATTTTGGACGGACAGTTGTTATGTAATAGTCGTTTGAGTGAGTTGATGAGAGTGTTTTTGAGAAAATGGTCAAAATCGCGTATAGAGCTGTTATTAAATATTTGTTTTTGAAAGGCAATACGCCTATGCAAATCACAGATGAGTTGGATTCTGTGTATGGG
>WURS02000016.1:6691113-6714800 GCA_011762765.2 Rhinocypha anisoptera | reverse complement strand
TCATCAATTGCTAAATATTCTTCTATACTTGACATCTGTGGTGCACACAAATGATTTAAATATAATGCAAAATCACTAGCTAAGCCAAGTCTAAAAATTGTCCTTGTTCTTCTTCAATGAGATTACTTCGGCCTTCTGTTGCAGGATAGGTCCATTCAAAGGAATATATGCTTCACGACATGTGAAAGAACTCAGATTTTTTCCTCTAATTCCTCAAACTTGGCTCCCTCTAAAGTTTTCCTCTGTAAAGGTCTCCCTGAATTCACTGTTGTTCAGTCATTCCCCTGGAAAGTCCGTGGCATAAAATCATAGTCTCTTCATGTAAAATCACCACTAAGTCTCTCAAGTCTGTGGCATAAAATCATCCTCCTCACGTAAATTCACCACAAAGTGTCTCGCAAAGCCTTCCTTACAATGTAGATTCGCAAGGCATGACAATGTAATGAGTGGTTTAATCCCGCGGGTTATGCAACCAGAACAGCACTAATGCCAAAATCTACTCTCTATAGCAGTATGACCACTTGTAATAAACGGGGGGGAATTCCCTATGTTTTAACATGTGCACCAACCAACGCAAAACAATCACTCACTATAGCAATACTCTCATTATAATCCATACTCACTATAGCGGACATCTACTGTACTTCAATCGATGGCTGCCACTAAAATCGACGTGACCGATTTTGTTGCAGTGTCATTAAGTTCTGAGTTTTTGTTTTGTAAAAACGAAAGGCTACTTCCGCCGGGGACCAAAAAGGCTTTCCGTAAAATGGTTATATCGAATTTATGTACATCAAATAATAACTCCATAAGAATACATAGAATGACGGTCGGGACTGCTTCATTTGCTTAAAATCAAATTTTTCGTAAAATCGGAATACGTAAAATCGAGATTCCACTGTATTCGGATAAATAAGGTATTTCCATCAAAGTAGGAGCTACTGTGGCCTTGAGACTAATGAGATGTGCTAAACGATAATACTCAGTCTCAGAATACATTCGATGTGATGGTGGACCAAGTTCATAAGATGAGATCGAAACAAAAGTTTAACATTAACTACAACCAGTTGACAAAACACAAGAATGCCATTACAAATTATATACAAGTCACTCCAGAGGGAATTGAGGGCAAGATATGAGACACTGATACCTGGCAGAAACCTAATCTACTGAAGTAAATGCCAGCAAAGAGGATAAACTAAAGTATCTATATGGATTTCAGCAAGCAGTGACAAGATTAAAAGAATATGAATTTTTACAATTGCTGTCACAAAGTAGAACCGTAATGAAACGTTAAGTAAACCATTTAAGTTATCTTTTAAATATGGTAATAGTATTGTTTTTATAGGGTGAATCAAATTACTCTGGTCATTTAACACCCCTTGAAAATCACAGAAAAAAACCCGTTTGGACAAACACAACACCCATGGCCTAGACGGGACTCTAACCTGTGGCACTTGGATCACCCAGTGAGTGTGCTACCCCCTGCTAATCTGACCAACAAAAAGGATTTATAATGGAATTGTAAGGAACTTCTTTCATTCACTAACTTAATGACCACAACTTCCTACAGTTAGTCTAACTGTTGTACTTCTGTTAAGTGACATTTCTTGTGTGTACACAAATTAACATCACTTGTTCCTTGAATGTGCAGAATGTATATTTAAATGCTGTTGTAGCTTCCATGGAACCAAACCAACAACCACTGGGATACATACCAATGGTGCCCAAGAACTTTTCAAGTTATCCACCGAGAAATTTACCTGGACAACCACTCCATCACCAAGAGTAGCCTGGGAATCCATTTGGCGTATTTTGGCATGGCAGTCCCGGAAGTTTAGCTGTTGAATCTTCTGATGAATTTGCTTCTGGCCAATTACAGGTTCAACCTCCTCATGGGAGTCCAATCCACCATGAACAAATGAGGAGTGGTGATTGTAAAATCTAAAAAAAAAACAGAACAGAAAGCACATGTAAGTACAAATATTCTCTTTAATAACCTTTAATGACCATACACACTGGACATGCCAATGGCAAGAGTCAAAGTTTATCATAAATCCTGGGTCCACATGTTCCTATTACAACTTCAGATGACAAATAAGAAAGCTTCTTCTAGATATGGCTTCCTATACTAACCCTGCAGGGATATGCAAAATCATGGTTATAACAGTGCCAACAAAACCACTAGGTACCTTCAATTAATTGGTGGTATCAGGCATAACTTTGTGAAATTGATCCATATTGGAAATGAAAGAATTTCACTGGTGATCTCAGAGTCTGAGATACAAAAATGACCTGGGTTATATAAAAAGGATATATAAAAAGGATATATTAAAAGCCATCGTCTGATAAAAGCCTCTATGAACGGCCACCACCACTTCTCCTTTACTCTCACCTTTCATTTCCAATTTGTACCTTTCAAGTATTTACACCTCTCGCGATAGGCAAACTTCATGGTAATCATTGATAACTTTAGACTGGGATGTAATTTCAGACACATTGAAATGAATCTGCAGAAAAGGGTCTCAACCTACACAAACTTTTAAGAAATCCCCTAGTCTCAGGCAAGGGATGAACATTAGTTGGGACGCAGATCCAAACCAGAGTTAACCGCACCAATATTTGTGTCTGGAAAAACCTAATCACCATGAATAATATAGTTACCCATTTCCCACCATACACCCTCATTGTCGCTCAAGGGTGTTAGCTATTGGCACAGATCTGGTTGAAGGTAGAAGAACAATAGTATAAAGGACATTTTCAAAGGTGTAAACATGGGATATGACTGCCCTTAATATACTAAATGGCATTTAACAACTTTAGGTATATCAACATAAATGCAAAACTTACAGAGAAAAAAATATGCCATTTCCTAATTTATACTGAGAATAAAAACAGCACTTTTCCACAGAAAAATAAAACTTTAATATTCGGTGAAAATTATTGCTAAGTTATGTTTACTATTATGTGTTCTAATGGAAAATTAAACATTTGTGTTCCATCCTTCTTATATGATCTATTGAAATTAATCTGCCATATCCACAGTTCATATAAAGAGCCCATAGATACTCGTATGTTGTCTATCTCTCCTTAATTCTCCAGGAGACAATATAACTACAATTGAAGGTATATAGGATACAATAGTATAATATAGGTAGGTGGTATATAGGTATTATAGTATAATAAACATACTATAATCCACAACACACTATAAACAGAATCACAACTATAATTCAAGGGAACAAATTAATTTCAGATATATTCTGCTACTGTATAAAAGCATTGTTTATTCAATTTCCTTTAATTATTTGCCTATCATTTAGTATTCTAAATATCATAAAAATATCTATGTAATTTATATATCTCCTTAGGAAAATGATGTATAATTATTATGGTAACATAAGTGATGATTTTTTGTGATAGAATTCCATTTATGATATCTATTACAGTTCTGAAATCAACATTTAGTCCAAGTGATCACAGCAAAGAATATATAATTGACAGGAATACAGTTCATGTACTGTCTCAAACTTAATAACATATTCATGGCATAAAACCTCATTGCAGAGTAACAGCGAATATGTATACCTAAAATACCATGACAGCTTGAAATGAGCAAAACAAATTCTTTCATAAAAAAAATAAATCAATACTCATATTATACTTGAGGTCTAATACATAAGCAAGGTTACACTGAAATACTCTAGGATATGGTAACAGGAAAAAATTTTCACATTCAAGCAACAGGTGTGGCCTAAATACTGGGCCTCAAACTATGAGCCCTCTTTAATTGATAGTCATGCCCACTGAAGTAATGCGACGATGATTCTGCAATTCCAGAGAAACGGAAGATCTTTAACTAACACGAGGCTACAGAATAGGGCTCAATGCTAAATGAGAATGCCAAGGTACAATGACCATAGAATACTTCAAATCCAGGGGAACCTTTAGATTTTTCCCATGCGAAGCCTACAAATGTTTACTAAGAGCTCTTGCAATAAGTATAGCATATAATCAACTTGTATGGACTTAGTCACAACTAATACTAAAGTTAATCATGAGCTATTAATAATTTCCTGATTTGATGCTTTGACTGCCTATTCTATCATCAACATCAGATTTTTGGCATTCGTGTGATGAGCCTGAAATGGATACTTTAGGGTCAACTGACAAATGCATGAGGATAATTAAATCATTTACTGAATGAGCTAGCACAGGTTAATCGACACCATGTTTGCATATACATAAATATAATCAAGCATACTCCTATCAGATGAATTCCTTTACAAATACTCTGAAATATATTAAACACTTTAGTAGTAGTCTCACTCTAGTGAAGTGTGTGGCAAACCCATGTATTTTTTGAAAACATAAATAACTACAGAAGTATTACGACAAACAGATATGGTCATTTCTATTACAAAATAACAAATAAATAGAAATATTCCTAGAACCAATCAATTCAGCAAATAATTCTAATAATAATTCTTTAGCCCAACTTTTCAATTGCTTAGCTTAAATGTTCTCCATAAATCCACTTTTTCAATCTTGATTACTGAAGAATTAAAAAAAATATTTATATAATCAAACTAGAACAACTTTAAGTTCGTTGTTTGGTAAATGATGGCAGAGCACACCTACCACTAAGCCCAATGGCATGTGAAAATCCACACATTAGGATGGAGGAGCCCTTTCTGCCTGTGGCTTCTCGTGACCATGTGGGACACAGAAAATCACTAAGCTTGGGTGTTAACTAGGAGTAACCAAAGTCATCATCAGGCCCTGAACCTGGGTCCCCTGTACAGTAGCCAAGCACTCTAGCCACTGGACCAACCAAACTTAATTTATAAAACTAGATAGAAAAACTTATGAGCCACCTATAAACACAACAAAATCTCAAAATACCTGTATGGAACAAACAAAGATGTAAATCTTATTTGATTTAGAATCTTGCTTATGAATAACACTATGCATATATGCTTGTTGACATAACATTCAACTGACAGGATTGGAATTTGGGGATCGAAATTCAGGACATTTCCAGTTTGGTACAGGAATAAAAGTGGGTGTTATGTCAAATGTTAATCTCTTCCTCTATGTGGGCATTAGCTGAAAGGCTGGTGTTGATCCATTCGGTAATCTGACCTTCATGCAATCAATTTTAAGAAACATCTTTAAACGAGTGGATAATGTCAAATAAAATATAACATAGTAAATATTATGCTAATGCACATGAAGGTTTCAATGGTTTTGGCTCAGCCTCACTAAACCACATTGCAAATATGTGGAAAGGGCTAGAAAAGAGTAACAAAATAAAATGTGTGTATAAGGTCTGTCACTCATTAAAATAATATAGAATGCTAAACCATAAATTTTTTTTTCAGAAACTGTAAACAGAAATCGGAAGAAAAAATCCTTCAAAAGGATGTTTCATGGTTTACAATAAAATCTATGGAAAAAAGATTGTTTTCAAAGTGTTCAGTTCCTTCGAAATAATGTTTTAACTAATTAAAAAATTGGTCCAACATTCCAAAAGAAGTACTATTTACCTTTCAAATTCTACCTTATTATGGGCCTACGATAAGCAATTAGGTCTACCTTCTGTAATTCACGAAATTCGTCCACGAATTGCACAAAAGTTGAACAAATGAGTTTGCTCCCACACACACTAACTTGTTCTCGCCTTTATTGCATTGCTAATATTGTATAAAATTAGGTACAGATATAAAATATATATGAACCGCATTCTTGAATATAAAACCAATAAAGCCAGAACAAAATGCATCCTTACACCCATCAAACGCTAGCACATCTTTCACTTCAGAAAAATTAATCAAAGATATGGAACAATTTAATACCAAAATATTTAATTCCTCCACAACTGACAAAATCGTAACGGGAACTATGAAACAACATGACCATTGACAATATTGAAAAGAAAATATCGAAACGAACATTAAATAACAAATAAATCCCATTAGTAGTGACAAACAATAATAATGTCTAATAACATATACTATGTCACGATCATGCAAAATGGGGCTTCATTTAGTGTAGTAAAATACTTTACTCAATGGAAAGAAAAACTAATCTATAAAATACTGTCATGCAAAATTTGTGATATTGTGAATATTTTTTTCTGGTCTCCTTAGACGAAATCTCCTAAGTCCACGCCTGGACGTATTAGATACATATATGATCTGGTGACAATGACCATATACCTCTTACAACAAATAAGACAAATGTTTCCTGAAAATGAAACACTCGTGGAATCGACGAGTCAAGGAGACTCAGTTCATCGATTCCTCTTACCTATGCAAGTATGATGGGGCTTCATTCAAAAGCGTGTAGTACTGCCTCACAAACTCTCGGCCAACAGTTTGCGGGGATGGGGTGGCTTCCATGACCATTTCAAGCTGATATACCTATAATCTAGCAAGTGATTATTATCAAACTTAAGGATCCGTTACAGGGAGTGTGGTGGTAGACCTATGGAAGAAAAAGAATGAGATATAATTACCACAAATTCAGAGCTACCAGATTTATTTCACATTCATCTCATAATCAGTACAAAGAGTACAATAACAACGACAAAAACAGAAGCGGCAGTGAAAACAAATCCAAAAACAATGCTGCTCTTGTTAAAGTCGAAAGGAAATAAATAGCATCTTAAACTAGATTTTGTTAACTTCATGGGATGTAAGAACAGCAAACGAAGTGAAATAATGGTCAACAAAATAGGCATTGAACACCTGGTGAAAATCAACACTCAGTTAATTAACTATTCAGGGTAAATCTCAACAGTTTTGAACACAAAACTAAATGGACGACGTGGTCCCAAGAACTCATGGCAAGAACTTGCTGCATACTATTTCAACGGGAATGCTGATACAGCTCTATCGTGAATTATATCACTAAACAAAATTGGTATCTTCTCCTGTGATAAGAAATACACCACACAAAAGAAACTATTTAACCAATATTTACATCGTGGGTCGTGAAATGAAACAGCTCAGGCCTGAAAAATACTACGAAAGGTCTGAAACAAATAGTTGGCTTACGAAAGATAAATAGCACATTATTACTGAGAGAGAAAATGAAATATATATGAATCTCCGAATTGGGGTGAAATATATTGTTACCTTGAACTTAGTAAATCAACAAAGATAACTGAAACACGTGAACTACTTTAACAAATAATATGAGATTTAACTAAGGCAGTAGATGTTAAAAATACCTCCCGAGGGACAATCAAGTTTCACCAAGTCGTTTGGAATGACTAAGGAGAAAATAGCTCCGTGAAAGAAGCACGTGCACCAAGTATCACAGCGGTTACCTTTTGTAAGCAGAACACAATAGTAGTCGACATGTTAGCAAAAGCAATCGAGCAATATTAGCACACATTCCGCGAAAGAAAGCATAGTTGCCTTACTTACGGGGAGATTCAGGGTGATTTCTTGTACACTAGGTTCGCTGTGCTACTAATACGGGCCACAAGTCTCAGTATTTATGGTGGAAAGTACAACCGCATGTCCGAGCAAAATCACCTATGGGGTGAACAATGAAACACTTGAATAACGCATCATGGCGGATGGCGGGGAAACTATTCGTAACACCTCCATACTCCGTAAGCTTCTCGCTGCCAGCGCCAATTATTCGTATTTTATAACCTCGTGACTTTAGAATGCCACTAAACCTAGTTCTTTAAAAATTCTTATTTTCCGTATACTTTTTTGAGTATAAGTTATTTTAACGTTATAAATCTTATTTAATTTTAATATTTTGTTGAAGGTATAACAATAACAAGAAACCATTTCAAATTTAACTTTCTTTTTATTAATAACTTAAGGTTAGGTGCACAGGAAATTAAAAGAGGAATTACACAAAAATGATTTTATTAGAAGCCATTTGCTCCAATGAACATGACGACAACACATCCCCACAAAGTCTTGCACTTAAAAAAAATTTAAAAAGATTCTTGAAGGTTGAAGGTCCAAATTCCTGAAATTTGTGAAGACTGTTCTAGCTGTGACAATTTACAAAATTGACTGCACAGAACAGAACACAAGCATCTGGACCAAACATTCACATTGTCTCATAATTTATAAGAGTCTTGTCCATTTCATGCAGGGCTGCCGTTGCACTTATAAGTCCATGTCCTTCCTTGCTTATGTAACTTTCACTTGGCAGCCCAAATGACACTTCACTGAAGATGATGGATGCTCAAGACAGGGAATCCAATGGAATGATGGAGTTACACAGATGACGCAAAGGATGATGTGCAACATAAGACTAATCTGAAAAAGATAAAAACCATGATTATATTGGTGAACCAAAAAGAAAACTTTAAATGCTACATAAAATAGACATGCCCTAAGAGACACGGCTACAATAAAAAATGGAGTCCTTCCTGAGCAGTCCTACTTTCATAGGAGTAATTGATGCAAAAATAGAAACAGCACAAGAAATAAATTTAGTGAAACTACAACACAAAAACCTAAATCAGTATAAATTCAAACAGAATTGAGAAAGGGGGAGCAAAAAGTTTCCCTAATAACCACTCAACTAAAGCATGCATTACAAGCTAGCAACAAATCTTTCCCAATCTTTACTTACCAAGACAAAATACAACATACACCACAATCAGGTACAGTGAGAGACCTTAATATGGCTGGGGTCTATGGGCCTGACGGCTACCTCCCCTCTGCTTGCCACCACCGTAACCTTGACTACCTGCAAAATTTAATCTAAATTAGCTTGCACACTCCCTACGCGAAAACATCTGAAATCACCGACTGCAGCACATTCCTGGAAACAAAATGTCATTAGGCCACTGCATGCTCAGGAACTGAATTCCCCTGAAACAAAAGACATAAGATCACCTTCCTCTTGAAGGGAACCCATCATTTTTCTCCCCCTTTCCCTTATCATGAATTTATACTGACCAAAAAGGAGTTGTATTCTTCCTTCAAGAGGAATAGTAATTAATGCAATTTCATTTACTATTTATTAGTAAATTGACTGGTACTACTGCTACAGTCTGGACACCGTGCCATTATAACCAATTATGTCATAAAGCAATTTCAAAACCACACCAAGTTTGTTATGGGTTAAGATGTAATTCTTTTGTATATATGAACATGCAAATCACTGCACTACTTAATTGGGACCAAGAATTAAATAGAAATGGTAATTGCACAGAGTAACAAGTGCTTTAATTTGAATGTAATTATTCGCATGCTCTAACAGCAGTAGCAATGTAACTGCTAAGCTCAAGTGCAAATAATTGGGTTTAAGGATGAATAACTACAATGACAATACAATGGGATAGGAATTATATACCTTTCCCACGGCCACCTCTTCCGTATCCTCCATCATAATTATTCCCATATCCGTAGTCTGTAGTGGAAAATAAAGCCCATCAGTTAAATTTGTGGTGTAGCATTTGTAAATTATATGCCCAACTTAAGACACGACGCCACTCACTACAGAATTAAAAGATGTCTCTAACAAGTCTTCTAATGGCTTTCTAAAATTACATATGCATTAACACTAGTTACGCAGACTAAGCCAAAACCAAAGCATCAATGAAAAATATATTTTTATAATATCTTAAACCATCTGTGCACACATTACTTTGCTGATGAAATCCAATTCTTGAGTCTTGTGGCAAGTGGAATGCATGGTTCTCAATTACAAGATTTAAAAACATGCCAATAACGTTCCTTCCTCTTGGGTCCCACATGCACGAACATGCTATGTGGGCAGCTCTAACTGCTTATCAATGATTTACTAGCTCAATTGATCAAACTCATCAGAACTGTGTTGATGTTCACTGCCCTGACATGCGTTAATAACAGCAATAGCTTTCATTGCCCTTTACCAGACATGCATAATAACTAATAAGCAGCCTGAAAGTACTATTTTACACTTAAGCGAGAGCCAACATTACCGTAGTTTCCATAGTTGTATCCAGTGTAATCATATGCTCCATAACCATAGTTGCCATATCCACCTCCATAGTAGTCGTAGTTTCCATATCCTACCAAAAACAATTTTTATTGATAAATAAATATGCCTGACAACACTCCAATGACGAAATGTAATTATCACAATGTACCCTGCCATCAAACAAACGATCTACGAGTCAAGATAGCGAGGCAGTGCACATCTCTTATATGCTACCATAATTACCATAACCACTTCCGTATCCTTGGTTGTAACCATAGTTCCCGTAACCCTGGTTCCATCCTTGGTTTCCCCAGCCTAAAAATGAGAGCGCTCTATTATAACAATTGCAATTTCGGACGACTAGACGAAATTTGATTGGCAGGGTTTTATGGCTAAGCAAAGATTGAAATAAATACATACTTCCTCTGGCACCTCGACCACCCCTACCCCTTCCTCTGCCCCCTCGGCCGCCACCACCACCCGCACCACCTCGCCCGCGGATTCCCATAGCATCGGGTTTGGGAGTTGCTTTCTTCACATCAACCTTCAACAGAAAATTGTAATTAGTTGAAAGAAAAAAAGGTTCCCTCAGCGGTGCTACCACCGTGACATCAGGAAGTAATTGTCTATCAAAAAAATTCAGTAGCAGAACTGACTTATATGATCATCATGATATACATTAAGACATTAACACGCTGTCCTCATTACCTCCTTTCCACAAATAAGCTGCTTTGGTGTCTTGAGCAGCTCTTGCACTACTTGTTCTGAATCGAATGTGATGAAGCAGAATCCTTTCCTCTGATTCTTCTGTTTGTCGAAGGGCATTTCCACCTCTACAATCTGTAACGCAGATAAAATAAATGAGAAACGGCAGAAAAAACAGACTTATGTGTAGTATTTTCGACTAAACTTGTCTTACCGAACCATACTGTGAGAAGAAATTTTTGATGTCATCGTCAGACAGATCAGGAACAAGGCCGCCAACAAATATCTTTCCGTGCCTGGCCTTTGCCTTTTTAGGGTCAACCTTTTTGCCATTGATCGTATGATCACCCGCTGACAAAACCTGAAAAATTAACTCAGTATCATTCGCTCGTCCAACTTATTAGAGAGTTTTTCAATGGTCATCTCTATAATACCTTATCAATAGCTTCGGCCTGAGAGAAGACAATAAATGCGAAACCACGAGACCTTCCTGAACCCGGGTCAGTCTTAACATTTACGCTTTCAATGTCACCATATTTACTGAAGTGTTCTCTCAAATCCTCTGTAAATGCAAAAAAGAAACATGAGCTATTGACCCACTGGTCATAACGCAAAATAAAAATATCAAAAAGATACTTACTGTCAGCTGTCTCCCAGCTCAAACCACCAACAAAAAGTTTCCTGAAAATAGAATTAATTTCATTAGTTACAATCTCATATATTGACAAGAATGACTAACAAAGGGAGCTTTAAAGCTTAGACTCAATTCCATTCAATGAGTCAAAAACGCCTTGCTCATGTTACATCAGCAGGTTCAGCATTGACAAATGTCAACTAACTGAGCCACAATAAAAAAGGCATCTGAAAATTCTGAGAAAACAAAGCTTACACACCAATCTGTAAAATTTAAATAAAAGCTGGAGAAAATGTGGAAAGGCAAGGGTTATGAACATTTAAATTCTATATATTTGGTCATTATAAGGTGAGGAAATACAATATTGTGGTCATATTTGTGGCCAGTGCAATGGACTTAAGCACTAATTGACCATTTTATTACAGTGCTGAGTTACTTGATTGACATTGCCATTAGAAAGAGCCCAGGAATAAATACCATGGGTCAGCGCCAGGATGTCATCAGCATTGCATCTTGCTTATGTGCGTCACACCTGAAGGAGGAGAAGGTAAGTTACTTCACATTGAACACTAAAGACTAAGAAAGGAACCTTGAGCATAGAAAGCAGCTCATGTAAGCTATTTGCATGAAAAGGCTCCACTGCCAGATGACAAATTGTAAACAGGACTCTGTAAGCTCTGCTCTGAGTGAGGCACTGTAGGAAATCAATAAAGGATTTTTCAAATTTATATTGAAAACTGACTTTACATTTTTAAAATGAAAATGCTTCAAGACATCTGTATCTGAAACAGAATGTGGAAATTTTACATGACATGTCTTTAAATAAATCTTTAAAGTTTGGCAAATACTAACTTAAAGGAGGGCGGAAGCACTATTAACCAGTAGAAGGATAAACAATGAACGAACATGAAGTGCAACTACCTAGAAGCTCTTTGCTTATCTACAGCTATGCACTGAAAAAGAAATAATTGGGCATTTCACAATTACACAAAATGCTTTCACAAAACACAGTATGACAATTTACTCATCGGGTAAACAAACACGTTCGTTATCGAGTTAAACAAATTTTAAGTTTAATGCCACCAACATATTGCCTCATAAGAATACAAGGATAACACTACAGATACGAAAAGGGTATTCTATGAAGTATAAAGAGTGAACATATAATCACCGAACCATTTACCATTAACTTCACTTCCATGATCCTTACCTTAACTGAAAGCATTACCCACTACGGCAACACACAGGAAAAAGTTAAAAAAATTAAATTTAAAGTTTCATAATTTTGAGAAAAATATGAAAACCCAAAGCATTAAATAAATTGCAATATATCATTAAACGAAACAGTAACGAATAGCATCGCCATCATTTGATGAAAGGTAACTGTTAAGACTATTTTCCAATGAATCTGAAAATAACAGAAAATTAGCTTTTAAGGTCGACTTCGATATGAATATAGCAGCAAGCCGATAAGTAGTTGCGTAAATCTTACGTTATTAGTTCATCTAGAAAATAGTGCCTCGCGCCCATTAATTGAGGAGTGGTTGGCCATTACGCCAACCGTAAAAATTTAGGCACGCCATGACGCCGCCATTTTCCAATATCGTTGATGAACGCGTCAACTTTAATATCTTACAAAATGCATACTGGTACGCTGAATACTGAATTAATGACTTCAGCTATACGCCTTCGTACGAGCAATTTGGAAAACAACATCGACTAATGTGATTTCCGCATAAAATCAAAGGATGCTTAAGGATTAAAAATCAGCAATTGGGGCAGGCCGATAACCCGCCATGTTGAAAGAGGGAACGCGATGACTGACTTCATGGCACACCTAAATATGAACCTCGGGGAAAGGGTATTGAAAACTAAGAATACAAGTTTTCCACCATACCTGTCATCATCTCGACCAGGGGCTTCCGCACTACCACTATCGGTGGGTACAAGTTGTCCTCCGGCTTCATTTCCTTCTTCACCTCCTTCTCCCTCAATGCCTTCGCCGTTCATCTGTTCTTCTTGCTGTTGTTCAAAATTTTGTTCACCAGAATCCTGAGCGAATTCACCGTTTGCCATATCATCGTATTCCTGATTATCGGCCATAGCTACGACTTAGACCAGACTTCGTGATTAACACGTCCTCACTGAACAACGGCGAATGGCGGAGAGAGGGAAGCCAAGCTTACGTCAAGCGTACCTCGGGAAGGGTATTCTGGGAAGGGTGAAACTCGCATCAGAATATAGCCGCAAGCCAGCTTCCTATTTCATATACTTGTATTTTAAATATCTATATGACAAAACATATTAATACTTTTCCAGGAGTCGAAACCTATTTATAATAAATTTAGTTGCATATACTCCAAGAATTCAGTATATAATATTAGTAATATCAAAATTTATTACCACTATCATTGCTATTTTTGAGGGATGTTGTATGAGGCGAGTCTATACGAGGCGGTCGTGTGCATGCCTTTCTCTATTTCCGTAGCGGGAAAAGGATAATCCGTCGAGCTGTTGTGGAACGCCATTTTTATTTGACGTTTTTTTTTAGTTCCGCATGCCGGCGTTTACTTACATGCGATATGTAGTCGTATATGAATCACATGAATGAATTCACCGGACTTTGGCTTACGTTATGCTAGCTAAATAAATAAATGGTAAACAACCCTTAACAACCTATGGTTTGATAGTTTGGTGCGTGGTCTTATAAAATTTTACTGCCAAGAATCCCACTCATGATGCCTGGAAAGGTTCATACGTTGTTTTATGCAATTAACTGCATTTAAAAACTGTTGACTAATACATTCAATTAAATTCCTAGGACCTTTTCAATGTTTGGCGAGCATGTAACAAAATACGAGCAGCAATTTTTCGAGTTGGAGTTGATCTGGTTAAATATTTCCGAGATTATGATGTTAATTGTGACGGGTTGATATCTGGTACATTGAAATGTTGCTCGAGTTACTAATATACAACAAACCTTCCCCCTCAAAATAACTTCTACTACTCTCCTAAACAGAAGCAAAGTTTTTATCGGTCCTTGGAGGTTCTCTCAAACTTGTGATCGGTTTAAGTGACCAGGAAATTTCTGAAATATGCAATTACTTTCGAGTACAGGATGGAAGAGTAATGTATTTGAGTTTTTGCGATGTAATTAACGGAGAAGGTAAGCTAAACAGGTGTAAAGTATCTAGTCCTAGATTTATCATAATCTATTCATCTACGTTTTTATTACTTGGCATTTTTTCAGTTCCTAATTTTAGCCAAAATGATTCCCTTTCTTCCGGTTTGGAGTGGAATGACCCGTATCATGTGAATCAACTCTCCCAGTACGAGGAAAAAAGAATTCAGATTCTTTTGGCTAAAATAGCGACGAGGTTAACTAAACAATGCAACTCATTAAGACCATACTTTCAGGATTATGAATTGGTATTAAATCTAACATTACACGTTCATTGTATTGGTTTTTCAATGCGAATAACAGTATTTTGCTGGTTGAACACACTTCTACTTGAAGTGATACTTTATGATAATGCAATGAAATGCTCAATTCAAACCATGATCAGATCTCTGCTGGAGAAATGTAACTTTGATTTCATATTTGTAAGCAAATTAAGAACCTTGGAGTAATCTAGCTTCTCTCTCATCAATAAAGGGAATATCGATCTCAATGTTGCGAATGCGCATTCACGTTGAAGTTGATGTATAGTAATTTCAAGGTGTTCCCTCTCGTACCATCCCAAATTGATTATTCTTCCACCTCTTAAGAAGTAATTTGTTGAAACTAAAACTTAATTATTCAAGCTACCCATTCACTCCTAAACAAAATACAATTAATACGTTGGTAGGCGTGTTTACTCAATGAAATATTTCCAATATGACCTTACATGGTATACATTTCTTCTTTTTTTATGTAAAAGCAAAGATGAATAATTAATTTCCAGCTATATGATGCCTGATTCCTCACAGCGAGCTTTTCAAGACTCAGTAATATTGTTTTCCCTTTCAACTGTGAGCAATGTTACATTGTAACCTCTACAGTCATAACGTGTTATTTATATCTGTAAACTGAAGACTTTCTGATTCCACGAGTTCCTTCCAAATATTATCTTAATACACTAGTGAACATGATCCTTTTATGGAAATATATTTATAGTTAAGTATAAGAAGTAGAATTTTACAACTTGGTACGGAACTCTGACCAGCTGTAGTGGAGGGAGAAATTAGTAAATGAATGAATGGTTTTTGTGGTAGTACGAACTTTACTAAGAACTGATAAATCATATTATTTTCCTTTCCTACTTTTGTGACAGATTGCAAAAGGAAATGGGACAGTGACCATAACTCACTTTGCTCGAATTCTCAATTTTTATGGCTTACTATTGTCGTCAGAGGATTTCAAGCTTTTGTTAAAGAAATTTATAAAGGATTCGTATACCATTAATTACATCGCCTTTCTAGCCGCTCTATCCGACATTGATGAATATGTGGACAGGTATAACTTGTCTGATAGTCATAAGGTATGTATTGCTTCGACTACACAACTTTGCCTCCAAAAGAAAAATATGTCTATCGCAACAATAAATTTAAAACATACGATTTGATTGATTCATTTTTTAATATGGAAATAAACCTTTCACCGATACTTATTTGAGTTAAAGTACCCAAATAAATACTAGTGGAAACGTACCTAGTGTTATCATTCCATACAGATAGGTATATGGAGTTCATGAGTTCTGTTCAAATATATCAAATTTACCTATGCAGTGTGGTGAATCGTTTTAAACACCTAATTTTATCCTACTATAAATGTCTAACCAATTTTTGGACTCTACAGACTTAGAAATTCATTGCTTCTGTCAAGCACCTAATTAATGTTACTACATCTGTTTTATTGTTTTCGAAGGGTCCATGCTATCTGTCAAAAGCAGGGCAGGTTCAACCAGAATTTGAAAAAAGTCAGTCTATCATCTGATCGTTCATTCTTAACCCCAGTTATGTGTAAGATGGCAAATGTTAAAGTATAGGTCAAGAAAATAGGTTTGTCATTATAGCCATTAATTTAAACTTTCATTATCCCCATAAAGAATACAATTACCACAAGTACCATAATGCTGTAAAATGTATTGATAATTGACTATCTTCAGGAATATAGTGTATGAATTAATTCAATTATAATAATAATTAATTTGATGCAAGAATGGCATTGTAACATCTATATTAAATTTAAGAATAATTCATGGACATTCATCTTAATACTCTGTTCCTCAAAGCTTGATGTTCACAGTTTACCAAAAATGAACAACATAGAAATTGCTCTTTTTGAAACTTTATGTTGAAGTGAAGAAGGAATGGATAATTTTCTGGCATATTGTGTTTGCATAAGTTACTTGGGTGTTCCACCGGGTCATACTCTACATTTCTGTTGACATTTCCATTGGCGAGTCATCCATTATCCCCATCAAAATGTTGGCAGAAATGCAGCCTGTAACCTGGTGGAAATTATTACTTTTTTGAAACTTGCTTCAGATATATATGTATTATATTGGGTGAAACATGTAAAAATAACTAGTAAAAGGTAGCTAGTTATATAGCTAGCCACAGCATGAATTAGCTGGCAACCTAAAAAATGAATTGCCTGCATTTCATTCTATTAAGAAAATATGTTGGCATGTCACCCATGAAAATGTTTTTTTTCCACTTCCAGTACAGGAAGACCATTTTGTTTTTCAAGATTCTGTCAAAAGTCAAAAGAAATGTTTGTGAATAATATATACACTCAAAGCACAAAAAGTTATGTAGGTATAAGCTGATAATAAGGCTCTCTGCTATGTGGACAGCATCATTAGGTGACGATTCAGTGCTATGGAGAAACCCGGGTAGTGTTAATAATTATTTGAATTGTGGAATTGCAGTGTTTTATCTTATCTCCATAGAAGGAAAGAGTTTGGCAAAAATATAAAAAACCAGGTAGTATAGTTGAGACCGGGATTTTTTAAAAACCTGAAAAGGCATTATCAGTTAAGGTAATTTTTCTTTGTATTTTTCAAACAAAGTGCAACAGCTACAAAATTACAATAATCTATTGGGGTTCTTGCACCTCATAAAAGGAAAGATTCATAACATTTGTGAATATTATGGACCTGTATCATCATTCAAAATTTCATTGAGATTTCTTAGGTAAAGTCCAAAGCATTTTTGTAAGAATTTACATTTATTTTTTAATATTCTCAGAACTCCAAAATTTTATCTCTCCATTACTATTATTATGGCTAACAAACAAACTTTTCTTTGAAAGTAACATTGGTTCCTAAGAGTCTTTATATACCATTTAATGTTGTTTGAACTGGAAAAAAATGCTTCTGAAAATCCTTTATTTCATTTACTAACATACTACCATTGACATTTACAGAAAATTTTCTTTTGATCTATTGATTTTGTCACTTTTGCTTTTGAGATAGTTTTTTTCTTCCATTTTACATCTTTTGTTTTTTATATTTTTTTGCTGACTTTCCCTAATGGACACTCAAACTTCATCCTTGTCAAAGATAGGTAAAAGGATTCTCCATAGCCTGATTAAGGAAATTTTTGAAAATATCCTGTCTCAAGAAGCTAGGTTACATTTTGTAAACAGGTAAGTACTTGCATGTGAAAAGCTCCCCTGTTTAGGTGGAACCAACTTACCCTACTCTCCACCTCCATCCATACATTTTCCTTTCCAGATTCCTGTTTACTCATGTATCCCCACCAAGAATCACTGCCTTTACTACTTTCAGAGATGGACTAGTTCCATCAGCACACAACACGATTGAGTTTTTGCCAGATTAAAATGCCAAGTGGGGAGTCTATTCCATCAGTTATATTTGTGTATAATCAAGCTTTAGTTAACAGTCAGCCAAGTAACTAAGTTCCTTACATAGTTACAAAACATGATTAATTAGATAAGTCTGGGAATTTTATTCATAAGAATGTGAAAATGTAAACTGGAAAACACCTAAATTCACGTCATAGGAGGATGGAATAAGTTACAATTGGAAGAATGTGTATTTGAGAACTGTCTTTGATTCAAACTAACTCAGTAATGAGGATATTAGAAGAATTGACATTGGAGAGGAGAACATTGGTGGCAGGCAAAAGTTAGGACAAAAGCCTGTGAAGAACTGGATCACAACATTGTGTGGTTCTGTAAATTTGTTATTGTGACAATGAGAATAGAGTATTCTGGGATGTGGGTATGAAGAATTATATATAAAATGGACAAAGATAAAGACAAATGTAAAAGTTGTGTTGTAGGGTTCTCTGGTTTCCATCCGGTAATGGTATTAATGGGCACTGACATTTCAGAGGCTAAATCTACCATCAGGGTGAGTCCAAGACTCCTGAGGATGATGGCACACTTGGCCATCGAAACATCAGTTCCCACCAATTTCATTACCCGGACAGAAACCCAAGAAGCCTGCAATGCAACTATTTGCAGTGAAAACCTGAGATACCTTAGATGTAAAAGTGTCAAGCGTAGTAATAATAATAATAAATTTGTCCATATTGTGCCTTAATTAAGACCATCAGGGCCTTTCTTACGCAATACCTTTTTTAACATAGCCAATTGATTAAAAAGATAGGCCTAAAGGTTGTCTTGGACCCATGAACTTTAGCAGATGGACACACTACCTACCAATCTTACCTGCATGGCAAAGTAAGAGAAAAGAAATTGTTAGGGGAGACTTAGAAAAGTGATATTGAAATATCAAATATGGTAATAGAAATTTAAATGTCAGTCAAATATAGCCATTAATCTGTCTCCTTGAAACTTGACTGCGGTCGTCTTCTCTACCATCTGTATAAAAAAATTGTTGGGGTTTCCAGGAGACATTGAAAGATCAGGAGAAGTTTTAATAATGCCTGCTTCTTTTTCAATTATAGTCCATGCTGCCTTAAGTTTATTGTTAGAATTGGAGATGTATTCACAGTTAGCCACTCTTTTGGCTTGGGTTACTTGCTGTTTGTACTCTTTTTGAGCATTGGTAAGATCTTTGTTTGGTTCATTGCTGTGAAATCTATAAAACTTATGGGCATAAACTAGTTTCTCCTTTAGTAGGAAAATGTCAGGAGAGAAAGGGGTTATCTTAGGAGTTCTTTTAACAGAACTTAGAAACTTCTTTGGGAAACACAGCTCAAAGAGCTTAATTCTGTAAAGAAGAGTTTGAAATTTTCCTCTCCATTATTTTTAAAAAGTATAACCAGGTGATACTAGAAAGAAGACACTTAAAATACCATACACCATCAGGTGTAATAGGTCTGGCTAATGCACATTGAGTGTCTTTCTTTGGGATGCTACTGAGTGAAGAAACGACATATTAAATGTTAGAGCTAAATGATCTGTACATTATATTGTCTCTTTAAAGTAAGTAATCATATTGTCTAGGCATACAACCATTCTAGTGGGTTCAAAGTTAGAGCAGTGAAGGTTGAATGAGCTCGATAAGTTAGACAATGTGCAGGCATTATTGGAACTTGAGACATGTCAACATTGAGATCAGCACATAGAATGATATTAATATTATTCCCTCTACTCAGACATAATTCTAATGCTTGTTCTAGTTTATCACAAAAAAACTGACAATATCCATTAGGAGATTGGTATAATGAGGCTACAATTACTTCATATTTTCTAAGATAGATAGCAACCATTTCAAAGTTTAGTTATGAGCAGTAGCTAGTCACATTAATTACAGAAAAGCATATGTTAACACTGCGATGTAAACCTTTTAGTGAAATACACGATCGCCGTTCACAAAGAGAATTATGACATTAACGGCCACAGATCCCATATAAATAGTTTTCATACTTGTATGGCAATTTATTTTCTCGCGTCATTTGTTAATAATTGTGAAAATAAATCGGACGAAGTGTGCCATATGTCCAGTCTGGGAAACAGGTTTTGGGGCCGAACCGGTGGAACGTAGGTGATTGTTATTTCACAAATATATACTTTTCGTTTGGTGATCAAATCATGAGATGTTGTCAGATTTTATGACGTAATTTTTGTTCCTTTTTTAAGGCTGTCATTATCTCTTACGAGTTTTTTGACTCCACATTCGGCATCCGACGAGTGGTAATCCGAGAATTTGATTCAAGGACATTAATTTTATTGAGGCGGAGTACCAACCAAGGGATTTTAGGTTGGTTACCTCTTGACTTCTGTTCCGTTCTCTTGAATCCGTTCACGTCTACGTTATATTGTTAACAGCTGTGCGGTATTCCAGAAAAATGGCGGGTTTTGCAACAAGATTATTGCAGAAAGGTGTTGATCACCTGAAAAGTAAAGAGTTTCGTGAATATTTAATGAGGTAAAGTTTAGAAGGAAGATTTTTATTTTATCCTGTGTTCGTGATCAATTAGATAACTCTGAATTTCATTAAATAATTAATTCCAATATTTGTTATTATAGTACCCATTTTTGGGGGCCTGTAGCTAACTGGGGAATACCCCTAGCAGCTATTGCAGATACACAGAAATCCCCTCAGTATATCAGTGGTAAAATGACTTTAGGTAAGAATATCTCTCTTGAAATTTTGTGCCGTAATAAACCAGAGGATATGGAGACTTCTCCAAAAGTTTTTCTTGTTAAATGCATCTCTTAAGAATTAGTAGGAGTATTATGTTTTTCCATTTGTTTGATATTCTACTTCTTTTTTTCACAGCGTTAACACTTTATTCCATCATGTTCATGAGATTTGCTTGGAAAGTACAACCTCGAAACCTTCTTCTCTTTGCTTGCCACTTCACCAACACGACTGCTCAGATAACTCAGGGTGTTCGATTTGTAAAATATAACTATGGTGATGCGAAAGAAAAGGAAGAAAATGTTTAACGCCATCAAGATTTAATGGAATATATTTAGAAACCATGATAGAGTACAAGATATATTAAGTGGATTGTCGCAGTTTGTTGTATTTCTGCCCATTCCATTAATGCAGTGCACAAAGGTGTTATATAAATCAGCTGGCCACAATGTTTTGAGTGTATTATGCACTCCAGGAATGTGGTTTATAATTTAAAAGTGTGACCAAGTACTACCTATTTTTTTATTGGTGACACAGTCACCATATTCATTATGTTACCTAATTGTTATTGTCGTTGAATGTGACAATTTTGTTGGCAGTAATATAAATTATCAGACCAGGCAACACTGCCCGTCAAGTACATTTTAATCGTTCGTGTCAACACAGGCGCACACTAAAATTATTAACATTTAATTTTGAAATTCCTGTCATGGTCTTATCAACATGAGAGAGCATGTCAACTTAAAATTATCGTTGTCTAAATTCTCATTTTAACTTATTTTCACAAAAACTTTGTTCATTTTCCCTTTAAGAATATTGGATTTTGGCAGTGATATGTTGTTATTCAACAGTTGTTTTTTTGTAAATAAAGTTGTACTCTCAAAATAGAATGGCAGAGCATGTAATTTGGCAGTTTGTTTACAAATTGTTGCCTGTTGATGTATGAAAGGAAACATGATTCCCCAAAATAATTTATTCTATGACCGACATGATTTAGATGCAAAGCATCATCACTGATGGATAATGCATTGCATCAAAGCCATGGTTATAGTATAAGCAGTCATTATTTTGTGGAATTGCAGTGTTTCCTTGCATACATGATGAAGCAATTCCACCAATAGGTCTCAAATGAAAATGTCTGCCCCATTCCTACATTCTCATAAAGCCAGACACTTGAACTCCGCAAGGAAATGGCAAATTGTAGCGACATCTGTATTGTAGAATTTGGAAAGCTTATCATACCACAACCAGAGCAATGATAAAAATAGTCATCTTCAATTTGCAGAAAGAGCTCTGAGAAACTGCAATGTCTCAGGCCCCTTTATTTACATAATTACCTGCTTTATTAGGTTGAAATGGATACTCTAACATTTCCATAAGATGGAAACATTTCCAGCTTCTTCCATAACGTTAATTTGTATGCAATGGGTGTATAAATATTGGGATTAATTTTTTTTCAATTTTTGTCCTTCTGTTCAGTCTTTTACAGAGATTGTCAAAATATGCCAATTGAACTGATATCTTCTCAGTTTGCTTTATTTCATCTAAATGACCATTGTTTTATTGGCAGTCAGTGAAAGATATAGGCTATTGATGAATTTGATGTCATTAAATTCTGAAATCATGAATTATTTTTTCAGCATTCACAGTGTTGAAAATTTTATTAATTATTTTTGCATGTTGATGTAATGGTAAAATTGAAATCTTGATAATTTAATCGTTATACCTTTGATAGTGCTTTGGTATGGCCCATTAGGCTTATAAATTTTAAGTTTTATTATACAAAATGTAATTTTATTTAAAAAAATGATTTTCTTGGTATTTACCTTCAGTTTCCTATTGCTACTGTAATGTTTATTTAGTTTTTTAAACTATGTATAATTACTCCAATTCATAACAATGACTTTAGTAATTAACATTCACAATTTAAATTCAGCCAAAATATGTCATTCTGTTTTATTTATAATATTATCAGCTGACTTATGAATTGATGATGAAGGGTAATATACCGGTTAAGATAGGTTTTTGATGAGTCTGAGCTTAGGTTGGCTGCATAACATCTAACTATCTTCCCACTTCAAATCTATACGTCCATTTTCCTCTATGATGCTACCCAAATAAGTCAATTTTTTTTGTTTTAATTTATTCCCTTATAGCTTGATATTCAGCCTAGCTTTCCTACTTCTTGAAAATCTCATTACTTTCATTTTCTTAATATTAATTTTCTTCCCAAATCTCTGACACTAGTCATGTAAAGCATTCATCAAGGTCTGCAGTCCTTTGGCAGAATCACTGACTAGGGCTTGGTCGTCGGCGAATCTGACTGACTTAACGAATTCCCCACCAGTTTTTACTCCAGTCTCAAATGTCTCCCATGCCTTTTTTACCATATCCTCCGAGTACATTGAAAAGAACAGGGGACAATGGACACCCTTGCCTTACTCCCCTACCTAACTGCACCCATCCAGACTCCCCGTCTGCCACCCTTACTTGCACGGCCTGGGTCATATTAAGGTTTTGGATAAGACGTCTATCCTTCCAATCCATTCCTATTTTTTGCAACATTTCCATTAGTTCAGGCCACTCTATTGTATGCTTTTTCAAAGTATTCAAAACAGGCAAAAATATCCTGATTATATTCTATATTCCGTTCTATCAGTGTTCTCATTACAGCTATCACATCACGAGTCCCTCTGCCTCTTCTAAAACTGAACTGATCTTCACCTAGGTATCCTTCTGCCCTGCTCTCCAGTCTTTTACTGATTATTCTTAGAACTACCTTTGCTGCATGCGGGATCAAACTAATTGTCCTATAGTCCTCACACTCAGCT
>WURS02000016.1:6678746-6691013 GCA_011762765.2 Rhinocypha anisoptera | reverse complement strand
GTGGGCGACTTGCCGCTCCCGCCGACCCCTCCGGAAGACGGCGAGGATGACGATGCCCCAGCTCCCCTCATCTGCTGGTGCGGGGAGGTGTGCACCACGCCCGATGGGAGGTGCCGGTGGACCTCCGGGTGGAGAGCCGAGGATGGAGAACCCTGAATGCCTTTTGTGGGAAAGAGAAAGGACGATTGGCACTTGACCACCACTTTGACAATAGAAATCTTGGATAATATAATGTAGATGCTAGAGGCACCCTCACTGGAAAATAAATGTCGCCTGAATAAATCGTCTATTTTGGACGTCAGACAGGGGACGGTCTGTTAAATCCTTACGGCAGGAAGTGATTTTTTAAAAAAAGCATTTAATATATCTGAAGGCTTTTTTCATACTGAAAATAGCATAGATCGATGTTATCGTGCGTACGAGAAACAGCGGTATGAATGGAATGCCAGAGCTAGCATAATATAATTATGTAAATGTTTACACTTAAAAATAAAAACTTTGCAATTCCACATATACAAAACACACCTTAATACATGTCCGATTTCATCACATAGTAAAATCATCAGGTCGGTCGTGCATTAAAGTGTTTCGTAATGAAGTGCAATGTAATGAAACCGGGGGTACATTAAAGTATCTTTTGTTTATGTGGAATTGCAAAGTTTTTATTTCTAAGTGTAATTATGAAGGATTTCCACAAAGTTGTGCCAGAAACAGTATCAGATGAAAATGTTATAAAGTTAATTTCTACTTCTATTGGCTATCGTATTCGTCGTACTACAATACCATTTTAAAAAAAGCTCGATTTCAAATTTCTCAAATATTTTCAGACTCTCGATTGTAAAACACCTGTATACATAATGAATCCGTCCCCTGTATGACGTCACACCCAGCAGTTACCGTGGCGACAAGCCCTTGCAAAAATACGACGGCCACCTCTAGTTCATTATATGCTCGAAGATGAAATAAAAAAACAAATGCCCTCTAGGGAAATGGAAAAAAACAGAAACCCCGATTCCGCAAAAGCTGGATATTGATTGCTCCTGGATAAAAAAAAGTTTTTCCGAAAAAAATTAGCAGACTGACTGAATCATTAGTGAAATTACATGGGAAAATATTTAACTGGTTGACAAATGGAAAAATCAAAAAAGGCCAAGAAACCAGTACGAGAAAAGGGATTTAGAGAAGAAAGAAAGTAAGATTACACTGGAGAAGAGCGCAGGAGTAGGAGTATACGTAGAGCATGCCTGCGAAAGAATAGTTGCGTCATTACAACCCTAAAAGAAGAGTGTGTTGACGGACACAGTGGTGGCGACGAAGAACACAAAGAAAACAAAAATATATAAACACTCACAAATAACAGGGTCCGATCATTTCGATGGCGCTAAAATCTTTTTCGAGGCGTAGTATTCTTTAGTCTACGCTACTATCTACAACCTCTTGTGCACTCCCTACCTTCATACATAAAACACACATACCACTTTCTCTAACGCCTACACTCCACCTCCATTCCACCGGATACAGAAATTTTAATGGCCATAATAGATGTCTCATCCCTGTACGCATTCATTCCACACGCAGATGGCCTCTCCTCTCTCAAGTGCTTCCTCTCCAAACGCTCGACCCCACACATCCCCATCACAGAATTCCTCCTTGATCTATCCCAATTTATTCTCACTCATAGCGCCTTCTCTTTTGATAAAAAATTTTCATTCAAAACAAATTTCATGGGCAGCAGATTTAGTCCCGCTTACGCCAACCTCTACCTATGATATTTAGAGGAAACTTTCTTCACTAACTATCCTTTGAAACCCCTCCTATGGTATAGGTGAATAGATGACATATATATTCTCTACAACAGGGATCTCCAAACTACGCCCGCGGGCCGCATCCGGTCCGTGGAGACCTTTTTATCCACGGAAAATATAACGAAAAGTTACGTGTATATTGCCTACTGCGGCCCTCAGGCTGAAAAGTTTGGAGATCCCTGCTCTACAACATCACATCACTAAAAAAACTTATTTCCGACCTAAACGACTCTTCCTCAGTCTCGTTCACCTCTAGCATTTCTTCCACCGGCATAACTTCCCTTGACGTTGACATATCCCTCACTAAGAAGCAATTCCATACCTCGGTCCACATTAAACCCATAAATATACAGTTGTAACTTCGCTAAAGCAGTTGTCATCCGTCCCACACCAAATGTTTGTTGCCATATTCCCTCTCCACCCGCGGCCAACGGATATGCAACAACCCTGATTGCCTCCGCACTTCCCTTTCCAATCTTCACCAATCCCTCCTTCACCCTGGCTACCCAGAATCCCTGCTACATAAAAAAATCATAAAACACACTCATACTCCACCATCTTCCCACACAAACAAATCCCATCCCCTTTCCATTTGCACCACCACATACCCGGCATAAATTCTAAAAGATTTATTCCCAATCCTCAAAACCACAATACTACAGAGAACCTCCTGGATAAATGTCCCTCTGTCACTTACAAACGCCACCCCACCAATCTCTCTGATATTTTGAAATGCACCAAGCCGCCCGATAAAAATACGCTCCCCAAAAGTTATGATTGCTCCCCATGTAATAAGCAACTCTGCAAGACATGCCCTATCCCCCACCTCCCCTATGAAGATTGAAACATTACATAAGATTTATGCAACCCTCAAATAATAAAAATTATTACTGAATATTCATTCTGACTGACTGGGCTTACCTGCCAATATCGGGAGTTAGCAGGCGTCAATCGGTGAATCAATTTTCGCATCCCTCCAAACTGTTTTTCACGTCATGTCAATCTCAAATTCCCCCAATATTAACCACCATCCTTTTGTGAAGAGGTGTGGTGTCCCACGGGGGACGTCGTCACGACCAGAGGCGAACAACACCTACCATGGAAACAACAGTCACTCACATGTTTATTCGCTCGCGTCCTTCCTTCCCACCCCCATGAAAAATATTGAAGTCGGCCATAAACCTCTCTATTCACCAGAAAAAATTCTGATCGCATAAAACTGTATAGATATGGATAGATTTCAGTAATGCCAAGTCAGTGACTTCCGCAGCAAACTCGGGAATATCATATTTGGTACGGGATTCAGAACCCGAGTTATTTCGGCCGAGTCCGGGAATCCTCAGCATCATCCCCTGTCTTTGGATTGAGACAGAAATTTTGCCTCCACAGTCCCGAGCCATTCTCTCTCTTCTCACTCTTTACGCTACCGTTCCTCCCGCACGACTGTTAGCACAAGGGCGTGCAGTTTGTTGGGTCGGAATAAATTCTGCACGGAGTGGGATGAAATTTAATCATTCCGTCTCACTTTATGATGAGGAAACTTACACGGCGGTGAATATGGGAAATTAAACCTTTGATGGCGGTTTCGCAGAAATTTTGATTAAATCACTAAGGGCCGGTCGAACAGTTACGTCGTCGGGTGATGCCAACTATTCGACGGAATCGTTCGAGATGATTCATTAATAAAATTCTCTGAAACCACCGACAAAGTTTAATTCCCCCAATTCATAATGAGGTTTCACCAAGTTGAGCCGATATTATTACATTGTATGGCAGTACCCATAGTGAGTTTAGTTTGCTGCTGAACCCCTCAGTGGCGACCGACTCAGGGAATGATATTCATGGTATAGCACTGGATATCATTATCTTTAGTAAGCTACTTGGAGTGAAATGGAAACCTGCGTCTGGTATCTGTTAAGTGAGATGTGTAAGTTGAGGTGAAAGGATAACTGGAATGTAACGAGGAAACAAACATTTTGTTGATGCTGCCATGTTTTCCAGGTTTCACCTGAGGACTATCTTGATTTTTGCAAAATATTTCAAGGAACGTTCGTCTTGTCGTTGCAAAATTAGATATTCCGACGCGCCCATAAAGAGAAAAATTCGAAGACCTTTCGGCGAAACTTCTCTGCCGCACCAAAATGGGTGGAAAAATAAATGGATCGTCCGACATCTAAACAATCAGGTCTACTATATGCGACTCCTTTGCGTTCTGAAATTGTCATCATTCCACTCCGGATGGCACTGTCCTTGGATAAGGCGGCTAAGAGTGAAATTCAAAACTTAGGGTCCAACAACACTATGTGCCTGGATGGATATTTTTAAACTGCGACAATTCAAAACCTTTCGCCATTAAAGATCACATTCGTAAATTTGTGTCCCAAAGGTGCTGGAAATTGCGTCGCGTCATGAAATTTCTTGGTTTTAAAGACGTATGTCGTTTGTTCTTCATTTTAATCACTGCCAGTTTGCCGGTGGCGGCGGGGGTAATGTCCACGTCGGCCAACCCGGAGGTCGCGGGTTCGAATCCCGACTAGGTGGATTTTTCAATATCCACCCAGGGCATGGATGTGTGTGTGTGTGTGTTTCGTCCTTGTTATTAAACATTTTATAGTGCCCACTGTAATTGGCTGTTTGTGGGCGATTGAAAAAATAAAATAAAGAATAAAATACGCAACTCAAGAGTATTGGTCTCTCGCTGGTCATAACTAAGGTTAGTGATATAGGATGAAATGTGAAGGGAAACCAATCTGATCCCTCAACTGAAAAAAATCATCTGTAGAAGGCGTGCCTCTGAGGAAGCTTATTATCGCCACAACATTTATTGAACTTGACGCATGCATCGTCATGTCGCGATTTGTCGACGTGTAAGTCTCGATTTTACACGTCCTCCAGATCTGTAAGTCATTTGAAATGACTCGGAGCTGTAGCAACTCGGTTCGTGTTCAATGAATGGGACGTGGATGATAAAGTTTTGCCTTTTAATGGCCGAAGAAAACAAATTCAATTTTGAAACATTTTGAAAATGATCAATAAATAGGAATCAAAATTTAATTTAGATTTATTTCCATTTTCATATTCTGATAACTGCTCGGGAGCAAATTATTAATCACTGCATACGGTACCTGACATGGAAACTCAGTTACAGGGATTGACAATCATTATTTTGCTTTAATTCGGGTAATTTCCTGGTGGATTCCATTTTACCGATGGTTTTTCTGTATTTTTGCTCAATGAAAATGACGTGCTCATGCCGTGACAGATTTATCACACAGAAAAAAGCTATAATTGAATGTCGCAGCAAATTTCATGGATCTTTTTACAGAAAAGTTCCTCGCAATCATTCATTTTAACTGCCATAGATGGATAATTTAAATATTGAAGAGAGAGATTTTCAGTAAATTTAATAGTTATTCTAACATTTCACTTCACATGACTACTTAACCCGGCAAATTTCAACAAGGCTTGTAACTTTTATTTTTAGTATTTATGATTATTATGAATATTTTGACATATTTAAATTCTGTGCACATATTTATACATACATTTATAAAAAATGAGTGTTTCCTTTAAAAATAAGTGTTTTCTGGACTTTCCACATTTTTCGATATTTATTAAAAACTCAGTAATAATATTTTCAACACTTTTTGCCTTCTTAATAGTTTAAGCATCCTTCTAAATATGCTATAAAAATATTTTATTAATTAATCAGGTGAAAATAGGACGTAATGTTCCTCTATTACATTTACCCTTTCGAGTAATTACAGTTCTGGACAACGCCAATGAAATTTGTGAACCTGAATATTTCTCATGGACGGGAAATCTTTATTTAGGCATACTTTATTTATATATATATTATCTATTGTCCATAACGACATATATTTAACGAAATAGTGTTACTATATCATTAGCTGAAAATGTATCGACTGACCTAAATTTTAAACTTTTTGAATTCAGATTAATTTGTTCTCTTAAAAAAAGGAACGAAAACTGATTTATGAAAATAAGTAAATGAGAACACGACCAACTCGCCGACGTCACGCGATCAGATTAATTGATATCATTGCTACCGCTTTCGTGAAGGAAAACTTACAAGCCAGAATGTTAGAACTTTTCCAAGACACGAGGAAACCCAAACACAAGACTTTCGTTCCTTATCTAAATCACTTTACTCGGAAACACTGCCCGAATTATCAGTCAAATGCATTCTACGAGACGGCGTTCGTATTTTTGTCCACTCGCGGTTATCACAAAAATATTATTTTTTTTAGGCGGAAAGAATTTTATTAAGTAGCCTCACTTTCAGTCGAAGGTGGGTTTTCGACGGATCCCTTATAAAAGCACTAAAGCACAATGCCGCGAGAAAACACAAAACTCCGAAAATTCAAAATTTCTTCTATGACGCTCCGTTCTTCCCCCCTTTTCTTTTGTTCCTGAACTGATTACGTCTAAAAATGTTTTGTGTCATCGACTTAGGTGGAGAATAACTATTATTTTTACCTCTGGGAATGGTGGGTACCTACTTCCTACATCCCTTCGTGTTCCCTCTAGAGGCTACACTTTTCACCCCTTTTTATTGCTTTCCCAACGCCTACAATACGGCAAACCGTGATACATTTCGTTACCTTTTCCACAATCAACGTACCTTCTCTCTGAATTTATCTAAAAAGACCGCCCTCCCCTCCCCCTCACGTGTCCTGCTCCACAGCCTTCCACCCCGCACGTTCTTTCCATGTTTCGTCACATTCATTTCCACACGAAAAATGCTTTGATGTAAATCACAACATCCTTTTTAAAAAATCTAAAGAGTTCCATTTTAGGGAACTTATCCCTTAAAATACAGCGGCTACTCCCTGGGGAGTCTGTTAGTGTAGCCTTCTATAATAATACAACGACAAAACATCTACTGGGATCCACCATGGATAAGGAGAAGCGAGACACCAACAAAGCGATGTCTTGCTTGCTGGAATGCGCGGACTGCCCAGCCATTCACGTCGGGCAAACGGGGAGGAAGTAGTGGAAGAAAAGTAACACAAAATCGTCAGCAAGGAAGAAGACATCTCAGCTGTTGTGATTAACTGTTGAAGCTTGAAAAAATAAAGTAGCTGACTACTGTCACATGCTTAAAAGTACTGAAGCTGATGTAATCATAGGAACAGAGAGCTGGTCATCGCAAGACATCGCAGACGAAGAGATTTTCCCAAAAGGTTTCAGAATTTATAGATTGAATAGAGTGAATAGAAGCGGAGGAGGTGTCTATTTAGCTGTTAAGGAAACTCACGATGAGTCCTTCTCTGATAACGTGATAGAATGCATTTGTTGCTCCATAAAGAGCCCTAGGTAAAAAAGTCTACATATGTGCGTACTACATACCTCCCGATTCTGACCATATATCAATTATTGAACTAGAAAGAGAGGTCGACCATATAATTCTCCATCAGAGCAATAAGTATATCATAATTGGTAGAGATTTCTATCTTCCTTCCATAGATTGAAATACCTACAGTTTTATAGCAGGAGGGAAAGCTAAGGAGTCAATGCGAGGCTCTCCTGCGTGTTTTTACATCACACTCGTTACACCAGCTATTACTAACACCCACGAGAGGAAATAATATACTCGATCTATTAGCAACTAATTTATCGGAAGTCATCATTAATATTGAAACAAGTGAAGATTTTATGTAGTGACCATAGAATGGTAGTAGGTACCTGAAGATGACGCCGTAGCGTTGAAACTAGTCGTACCAGATTAAAAATCAAGTGGAAAAATACGGAGTACGTCATTCCTCTTTCTCAAAGATATACTTGTTTGACAGAGCCGATCATGATGGATTACAACGTCGGTTGAGTCCATCTTTCTTATCCTTCCAGGAAAGTAGTCATAATAAAAACAGTGAGAGTCTATTGAGTGCTTTTCTCGCCGTCGCGCGCGAACCTAGATGGTGCAGCGCGGAAGTAAACCCGCTTCTTCTTTAGGGTAAGCTGTTCAATTTCATTCATCGTTCGATAATGTGTTTTGGTTACAATAAGGTGAATTAATCCAGCTTATGGTACAAGTGATACAGGACTTTTATTCTCCCGGAAGTAGTGGAACCATGGGAGAGATGGTTACTTGCCCATTGCCCGTGTCTTCGTGGTGGGTGGGAAATTAAGGGAGGGTTTTTAAGGGCAATACGGGTCCTTACAGTTGGACAACATATAGGAAACGTTCTATAACGAGTGTTTCGCACTAAAGAGACAAGCAAAGTAAGTAATAAAGTAAGGGCCATTAACTCAATGTGTTACTGTAAACTGACAAGAATAAAGTAAGGATCCTTGACCCAAAATGTCGTTCCAAACTCGCACAAAATTAAAGACACGGTCCGCGATTACATTAGTAACGAAACCCTCAATATGTCTCATCACAATTCGTTCTTAATTTACCAAATAAAATAAAAGGAAGGATAAAAAAAACTCAGATACGATAAAAAACAATGCAAATTCGTGGATACACTAGTGGAAGTTATAGATCAATGGTTTTCCCCCGGGAGCGGTACAGGGGTTCCGAAAGAAACAAGGAATAAAAATTATATTTCAAGTACCACCACATAGCCCCTGAAACTTCACTGTTTGTGGTGACAGGGACGCTAAGACCGGTTGACTTTGGTAATAAGGTTATGGAACCGGGGAGGGCAGTGCCTAGAAGGAGTCTGTGAAACACCATCCCGACCAGAAGACGACCGATTCAAAGGATATACAATGCAAATACATAGAAATACCAGTGGCACTTCTAGCCATAGCCATAGACAGAAGACGCGCGGGACTACGAGAGTTAAATCGAAACCAGGACGAAGACCCCTTCGGGGCGACGGGGATGAAGACTCATTAATGTGTAAGAGCAACGAGTCCTCACCCGCAGTCTTGCCTCCTCCGCCGCCGCCGACGTCCTCCGTCGCCGCCGCGTCCCCCGGCGACGCCTTCCTCTCCTCGTCCGCCTTGCCCCCCTTGGGGCCGTCGAGGTCGACGGAGGACCCTCCTCCGCCCCCGGGGGCGGGAGCCCCACCACCGTTGCCCTTGGGCTTCCGCTTCCTCGTCTGGATGCCGTCCTTGCGCATTGCGAGTGGCCTGTTGACCCCGTGGAGCTTGAAGTAGAGGCCGCACGCGTTGCAGACCGGCTCGCCCTCCGCGTTGCGCCGCCAGAGAGTGGTCGTGCGCGTGCCGCAGTTGGTGCAGCACAGCCCCAGCCTTCTGGTGGCCGTCTGGAAGGCAAGGAGGATCGCCGGGAGGTTTGAAATCGATTAGTGTTTTTCGGAGACGACGACGACGACCACGGACAAAACGATCAATTTCGAATGAAATGCGATGCTGAGGGAACGACCGTAGAATTTATTCCGATGATCAAGTTGCTCGCGTCCGATTGGATTCGGTTTCGATCGGCGTTTGAAGACGGGAAATAATCACTTTCGAAAATCGAATTAATTTACAAACGAAGATTCGATCACACCGGATTGGGATTCTCCAGAATTGCAAAAACACGATTCGATAACGCTCTCGGCAGATGGCTCTCACACTAGGCCACCTTGGAAAGCCACACATTTTTATCCGGTCCCCGATCGTACTACTTCCTTACGGGTAAACCGTTGAATTGGTGACGTGGCGGTCGAACTCCTGGTCGCCATCGGAGAATATTTCCAACACTTCCGTGGAATCGTTTTTAGGTAGGATCAACAGTAAACGCTGCCAGTCAGCGTCCGAGCCGGTATGAATGGAACAATTAGACCGAATGCACCGATGCTGACATTAACTTCGAATTTGTGAGAATTTTCAAAGCTTATTTCACTTGACAGGTCGAGTCGAATTGTCGTTCGATTTTGCGGATATCCCTCAGCTGACTCATTCTTGTATGTAGTAGTTTTTTTTTTAAATATTGGAAGATGGAGAAGACAGGCCGCTGTCATTGAGCACCTTCCCACATCGAATACAAATCCAACTGGACGAACTCAACATTCACACCCTAGACGAGGCCTTCACGTCTGCAGGCGAACGCGCGATGCGATGCATCAGGCTAGCCAGGTCGGCACTCATATCCACGTTTTTATTATCCTTATCAAATCAAATTCGATTCACTTGAGCGACGCTGATCGACTGAATCGCAAATGAAAATAGAGAACTCTATACGAACGCTGTCGTATTCCAAAACTTATTACTAACACACCAAAATGACAAAGTTCACGGGGGGGCAGTGAGAGCCCTCGATAAATATAGGTGTTGATACATATGGAAATCGCTCATTAGAATTTTTAATTTCATTCAAATTCTATGTTAATACTCAAATATATGCAAAAAAATAGCGGGTAGATATTTTTCAGTCGTAAAATGCCCAAAAGGCGTGGACTACACTCGGAAGCGCCTTCCCTTGTGGTCAACTCTTAAGTCAAGTTTATAGTAATATGTTTCTTTAGTGGTGATATTCTATGGCCTTGAACTCACCTCGGTGGAAGGAGTTCAGTGTGGGCACTGCTATGGACATTCTTTCGGAATAAAGGTCGATTTGAGGTTTTTAATTTATGGAACGATTGAGATTTCGCTTGATTAAATATTACGATAAATGAATATCGAGGGAAGTTGGTACCTTGAAATTTATAACTCAGTGAACAAAAATCCCTTCAATATAGACATACTTATAAAATAAATTTTTATTTACACTTGTTCCACAATACACACGAACTAATTGAATTATTTGAACTTAATCGTCTGAAAAATCTAACGCCTATCGAGAATACAACTTTGATTCGAAAAAGAGAAACTTATAGAAAAGGTACTGGGACAACACGAGTCCCGCAGGCGTATTGACATTTCGAAGAGATATGAACACATAGATTTGACTATACACACTGCGGACAAATCATGACAAACAAATGCATTGATAAAATTCACTGAGGAACTTGGTGGAATTCCATAATAACACAAATTTTGTACGTTTTGCTTTGTTTAACACAAACAACAATTAAAACCAAAGAAAAGCCTACAAAACTAGTGTTAAGATGTATTGATATTTTAAACAGATAAAACAAAATAGATTTCACTCTATACACTGCGGAAAAAACATGATAAAAATCTTCCCTATTCCATCACATATTTTGAACAATCCACATTAAATAGGGAAGACAATAAGTTAAGCAATTAAATCTTAATAGTAAAAAACCTCCTTTGATTTAGCTCTGATGCTTTAGAATGTTTCAGGAAAAACAGTCACCCTTTACAGAATCGGGTTCTTTGCGAGAGCCTTCTCATGAGGCTGGTCCGTCACATGATATTTGAATCAAGATGCTGAGATAACATTCGGACGAGATTAAATTAAAAAACACATTTAAAAAATGGACCATTCTATGCGAGTTGATTTCCATTGCACCCGACAGGGAGCACCACGGATCCTTCCTCTCACCATCCAATCAAATCAACAGCACCGCAGGGAGTTTATAATAGTAAAGCAAATAACCTTAGTGATAACAGTGGGCCCACTCGGTAGGAATGAAAGCGTGTCTATTGCGTCAGGATATCGTACAAGTCTCTTTGAGGGCTTAATCAGCGGTCTGTTCATGCCGTTCATCTTGTGGTAGAGACCGCAGGCGTTGCAGAGGTAGTGACCGGTGCCGTCGCGACGCCACAGGGGCGTCGAAATGGCGCCGCAGTTGACGCACTCTCTGCCCTCGGAGAACGGGTAGTCGGCCATCTGCGTCTCTGTCGGGAGAGAGAAACAGAGGGCGGGGAGGATGATGGGATGAAGTTTGTTAGTCTCGCTGCGAAAGATATACATACGTCGACCTCTAAAACTCAGGACATGTGATTGCCTCTAACGTGCAATGAATGAAGGACAACATGGGAGGCAATTTCATTGATGTAACGCGCCTTGGAGCACACGTATAATCACAAATTCTTTAGGCAATATCTCTCTGTATTTTCTGACGTTCGTCAAAGCGACGAGGGACTGATCATTTCATAAGTACATGCTTCACATAACTGATTTTTAGAAACATCTTTCTGAAACACTTGGAAAAATATACAGAAAGGTATCGTTTCAAGTGTTTCAGCGTTTATTTTCATATTGTCGCCTGGTGGGTGTCGAGAAGAGTGTACTTAAATACTCGTAGAAGAGCAAATCATGAGTAAATATTGACAAATATTAATGGAATAGAATAGAATAAATTTATTGTGTTCTGTGGCAACGGGGCCACTTGAGAACAAGAACATTTTTACATTAAGAAAAAAAACAACAAAAACAGAGACCAAAGGAAAATAGTAAAAAAAATTGAATTACGCACACACACACACACGTGTATTATATATATATACTTATATAATTTAAGTATATATATAAGTATACATATACTCATGCATACATATTAAGTTACATAAAGTACATCGTGGTATATGCAATAGATTTCAGCTGGTGAGCTAGATAGAGGAATTTCTAATTAAAGTA
>WURS02000016.1:6654587-6678646 GCA_011762765.2 Rhinocypha anisoptera | reverse complement strand
ATCTGGGCATTTCTGGTGGATTGCTTCGTGCAAATTACGCATACCTTGCAGGTAATATTCCTTATTGACTGTTCAACCATGTGGCAAGAACTCATGATGCACCACGCCCCTGCAATCGAAGAAAACTGTGAGCAAAAACCTTCACATTCGATCGAACTTTCCGTGCTTTTTTCGGTTTTGGCTCATGCAGCAGCTTCCAATGCGACGATTGAGCTTTGGTTTCCACGTCATGACCACAAACCCATGATCCGTCACCAGTTATGGCCCTCTGGAGTATATTTGGGTCATCACAGACTTCGTCCAACATCTCCTTAGCATTTTTAACGCGACACTGTTTTTGTTAAAAATTGAGCAATTTTGGCACGATTTTGGCACCAACTCGTCTCATGCCCAAATCATTAGTAATTATCGAATGGCACGAGCCAATCAATATGTTTAGGTCCTCAGAAACTTCTCTAACGGTGATTCAACGATTGGCCAAAATTCTTTTCTTCACTTCATCAATGTTTTCGTCTGTTGTTGATGTGCTTGGGCGTCCGGCATGCTTTTCGTCATTGACACCTTCTCGGCCCTCTGAGAACATTTTGTACCACTGATAAACGTTGCTTTGGTCCAAGGTGCTTCACCATATGCAACAGTCAACATTAGGAATAAGTCTGCACACTTAATTTTGTTTTTCACACAAAATTTTATACAGATTCTTTGATCCATTTTTTGGAATAGGCAAAAATCAAAGACAAGCAAAACACATCCAACCAAAATAGCTGTCAACAATTAACTAAACATTCAAAATGGCCGACTTTGTCAGCATTAGAGAGGGACATGAGCACCAACTTGCTTCAAAAAAGCCGAAAATCAAATATATGTAGCCTGCGGAAATTCAAAATTCACGATACATTTTGAACAGACCTCGTATAGTAAATATATTTAAATGTGTAAATCAGCAAATTCTAAGAAAAATGTCTGGCATTTTTTGTATCCACCAGGTGATGGGGCTGGCACTATTAAAGGGTTAATCAATGGCATAAACTTGAGGCTATATTTAATCTATTTGTAACTTCCTAAGTATTCCTAAGAATCTAAAACTTATCATGAAAAGACACTGCCTAGGCATGAAAGCTTCACAATTTACAATGATTCATTTTAAAGTTAATTTCTGTGTTTTTCCTACTGTCACCACCACTGTGTTGATTTTCTTCAACTAGAATTTTCTGATACTTTCATTTCCTGGACTTCAGAGTCAGAGTATCCTCAAATTACTATATGACCTGCAAATGCTATATTATTCCATAGCATTGAAATCTGTATACATCTAAATTTTAACTTGCTTCATTCCTTCATTCATTACAACCAAAAATAATATCAGAAAGATAACTATGTACTCCTCTGTCTCAGACCACATGGAATTGTCACCTTCTCCTTCTACAGTGGTTTTGCAAGTTGTACAACACTTACATTACATTTTTAAACTTGTTGATACTCAGTTTTTTTAGGCATTGCCATAAATTTTCTCTTGGGGTACTTATATATGGCTTTTCTATATCTAAGAAAACTGTGATGGCCACATTCTTCCGGGTTTTTCACAGGATATAATATTTGTTGTGACAACAGTTTCACCAGGATTACATCTGGCAAAACTGTTGTCACAACAAATATTATATGCGGTGAAAAACCTGGAACAATGCAGCCACCACGACTTTCACTCCACGAGAGCCTTCACACTGTTATCTAAGAAAACTAATATTACTGATTTTTCAGAGGATAGAGATTAGGGCCATGGTTACCTGTTTGCTTGAAAACCATGTTGTTCTTCTTCAAATTGCTTCTTCTATTTTTGTAGTTCCCTTTCGATCTCTTTCTCCAATGACTTTAGCCCATGTGATAACAAATTAATGCCCCAGTAGTTTTCACATTTCTTTTAAAGGTAAAACATTCATTTTTAATGATAAGCACTATTTGTTAGGTTTATCGTTTTATGGATGTTATTTGAAGGGTCCACAGTCATTTTTTTCATATTTCCCTTTAGGGTTAAAAAAATACTTCATTGAGGTTTATCTGTTTGCTTGCTTATTGATGCACAGTCATATACCTGGTATTATCTACTAATATCAAACTAGAATGAACTGATTAAAAATCTATGGTAAAAGAAAGTCCTCTGAGTAGTGAATTGTACCTCACCCATGCACTAGAATCATAAAATAATGGAAGGGCTTTTGTGCTCTGATTAATTTTTAAAATGTGATTGTATGCTTTCATAACCAATACAGGAATACTGGCGATTAAGATGAAATCCTTTTATTAACCCACTTTCTTGGCTGTTTTTTGTTAGTTTATCTGTTCGGGTAAAAGTTAGGAATCGACTTTAAACTAACTTCCCTATGAGCTAAGGACTTGGAACTTTAAATATAACTCAGAACGGGATGGAAATGCAATCATATACTACTATGTATGTCCAAACAATAAGGTGAATTTGTTTTAAAAAATAAAAAAATTATTTATTCTACCAAATCAATTCCATCACCTTCAAAGTAATTGCCCACCCGATACAATGCACTCGTGCCAACATTTTTGCCAGTGGTCGAAACAGTCCGAAAAGTCCTTTTCCGGTATGGTCTTCTATGCTTTCGTCGATTCGATTTCCTCGATGGAATTGAAACAGTGTCCGCAGAGTGGTCTTTTGAGTTCAGGGACTAGCCAGAAGTCACTTGGTGCTAAATCAGGCGAATACGGTGGTTGCAGAACCATATGAGTTTTTTTTTGCATTTTTGGAACCAAACGAGACTTGTTCGTCAGTTGAGGTTGCTGATCGTCCAGGACGCTGTTCATCTTCAACACTTTCTCTGCCTTCTTTAAAGTCTTTGTACCTCTTGTAAACATTTTTTTGCGACATAGCTTCATCTCCAAAGGCTTTCCGTAACACCCTCAACATTTCCACAGCAGAATATTAATTCTCCAAACAAAAATACTCTGCTCAACAAAATCAGACAGTGAAAATCGACAAACTAACTTTTGTATGTTTACAGAAACACGAGTAGCTCTCCAACAATTGAATATGTTGACTTGAAACTGTGTATAGATATCAAGGACAGTACTACCAACTTTCAAAAAAATAACTGCATGCTTTCATAATACCCGTGAATTTTAAATATGTAATTCACCTTAATTTTTGGACACAGTAGTATACCAACACACTTGCATATGTTAAGATATATACATATATCAGTGCGAGGTGGAAAGCAACGGAAGGCACTAAACACGGTAAATTCCCTGTTTTAGTCAGACATCATGTTGGATCTGCGGTAGTGAGTAGGATTACCATCCGGGGGATATGGGTTCCATCCTCGCAGGGGTCAAATTTTTTTAGCAGCAACCAAGCTTGAATTTTTCAGGTTTGTTGAGTGACCATTCAAAGAGTTGGAAAAAGTTAATATAATTTTATTTCTGATACCTCCTCAGCGTCGCCGTAAGAAAATTGTATTCCCACGGCGGGAAACTGATTACCTCCAGGAGAAAAATTATAAAAGTGTAAGATCCCAAGCACGTCCTCCACCCATGTGGGGTCTGTGTCTCAAGCGGTGGCGGTGACCAAATACGGGGGTAAAAAGGTAAGGCCAGCGAACGAGAACATTGTAACAATGCAATGGCTACAGTGTGGCCAAGGAGAGTGATGGGGGAACGTCAACGGGAGGTGAGAGTTGGCAACGGCAGTTGGGTTTGGATCGTGAAAGCACGAACAGCAAACGTGTTCTTTGGTCATTTTTCCTCGGTTCCCAGATTCTCCTTTAACGGACCCGGCTGATGGAAACTAGGCATTACACAAATAAAAATATTTAAAAACCAAGCTTTAAAATGAACTAAAAGGTATGATATAATTATATAAATTTTAAAAAAATTAAAAATCACGTTTTTAAAATGGATGATGTATGAGATAAATTGTTCTTATCCTCATACAGATTTATAACCCCATACACAGAGCATGCTGAAAATTTGTGATTGTGAATTTTAATAGTTTTGAAAATAAATGTAAAATTTTAAACGATAAATGTGGGGAGAATGCAATCAATAGTAGTAGGGAGTGTTGAGGGTGGTTGTCATTGAGAAAATGGACACACAGACTTGGGTAAACTATTTATGCATCAATTATCTGTAGTATGCACTCCACCTTTTTCATTTTAAATTTTACATTTATTTTCAAAACTATTAAGATTCACAATCACAAATTTTCAGGACAATTTCAGTGGGGTTATAAATTTGTTTAGGATAAGAGATGAGGAGAGTTGTTTCATGCGTTTTATTCAGTTTTAAAAATGTGATTTTTAATTTTTTTACATTCATATAATCATTTAGTACTTAACACCAATACAATCAGTTTGGATATCTGGTCTTCTATATATGCGTCAATTCACGAGATGTTGAAATAATTTACGCTGATACATCCTATGCAAAGAAACACTGGTTTAAAAGGTACATGACAACTATTTCTCTTTCAAATCTATTAATATGAAAGTGAAATTTATGATACACAGAAACAATAGTTTAATATCTTTCTAATTAAATGTTTGCTAACATATCAGGGAAATACTTTCACACACCTAGTTTTAGCATTTTCATAAAATTAATATTACAGATATATAGAATCAAGGGACAGTATTCATACTGGATATGTAATGTATCATTGAAATGCTCAAAGGAGACAAATACTATTATAGATCAAACATTTTTATATTCCACTTTATCTATTCCCATGATCAAGCAAAAGGTAGTCTCTTGAGAAATTTCCGAATAAAAATAATTTGATCATGGAAGCCATCAGAGAGAAGATTACCTTTGCATGTATATATCCCATTTTCCTGCAGAAGCCCCAATCTTTCTTTTAATGGCATACTTCCGCCAACCTGCTGGTAATCTTTTATCAGGTACGTGAATTGGCTCTTTTATTTGTTTTCCTGGAAAATAACAATTATTTAGTTATAACTGCCCTTACTTTTAGGCATTTATCTTTAGCATATGGTATTACAAATCACTCAGTCATTTCAATCATTGGCTGATTGGCACAAATTAGAGATGGGCCGAATACCACTTTTAAAGTTTCATCTATAAAACATAGTGATCAGCAGTTAAATATTAAGGTCTCTTTTGAGATAAGTAAATTCGCCACAACACTATAATTATTACATGCTGATTAAAGTTTATAGGAAATTTAAAAATTATTTTACTTTGTTGATTTTAAATGTCACAACACTCAAAATCCATATTTGTCCTTTGGATCTGCGTAGTAAATAAATGAAATTAATTAATATGTGGATTTTCAAGTAATAGTTATTAACTAATCATTTTTAATATAACAAATAACTATTTCGTGTCATTCACTTTAAGACTTTTTAACCCGATTCCTGAATTATCCCACCAGTTAATGGGGGTTCTAATGCATTACAAATTTGCAAGAAGGCTATTTATATATAAATTAAATAAGGCAGCATTTAAACAACATTCATCATATAAAAAATCAGTATTTGTAGTAGAGAACCTTTAGAAGAAATGGAATACAGTCAATTTTCTTCAATTCACGCAAGAATCGTGCAACGGACACCTGGAATAACTAATAATGACATGTTTCTATGCACTTACTGTGCTGCACGGGTGACTCCTGTGGGATGACTTTGTCTTCAGCCTCCTCTCCTGGGTGATCAGGTCGTTTCTTGGCCACGGGTGTGGTTTTGCGACTCTTGAACCGCAAGCGAAGAAAGTCAGTGCTGGGTGATTCATCCAATGCTTGAATTTTCCTCTTCCTCGTCGACTCTGTTTCCTTGACGTCTTTTGATGGGGGCTTGAACTTGGTCCTCATTCCTTTGCCCCGCGGTGGACTCGAGGATTCGGGAGGAGGTTCTGCAGGCTGCGGACTATACACATTTTCCTAAGGATACACAAGGATTGAGAGACCACTGTAATGTACAATGATATTATGACTACCTTCTGAGAGGTATTGAGTAATACGTGTCTTTCATACCTTGCAGATATAAGCAAATACACGTGAAAATTAAAATAAGACTGACATCCTCCATCTTGCCTTTGCTTCTCAATTTGTAAAGTATGGTCACACATTGTACAATGGGATCCAAAAGTCTTCTGACAAATTGAGTGGCACGACTTTCACTCCCAAAGGAGATTTTAACGTTTCATCTGCTTCTATATGATTCTCTGGTGAATACTGTGACTAGGGAAATTCGACTAGGAAGGCAGAAGCCTGAGTGGAAAGTCAGTCAATTTAGCTCTGAGAGCTCTCTGCACTGGCATTGGGTGCGAAACAAACGAGTGTCTCAAGATTTTACTAAATAAATTTTTACCCCTTGTTCAGGAAATTGAAGTGGCGATCCTCGCAAATGCTTTAGAAGATCGATCCTGTTTCCAAAAATCGCACTAGGTCATACTTTCTGAGTAAACCAATGACTGAAATGAGAAATCTGAATGTATTTAATTTTGAATACTCTCATTTTGTGGACTTTCTATTAGTCTCATTCCTATTTGAATTTCCCTAGCCATGGACCAGAGAATCATATAGAAACAGATGAAACATATTTTCCTGCGGGAGCAAAAGTGGTGCTGCTCACTTTGTCTGAAGACTTTTGGATCCCACTGAACATAAATGTAAGCCAAACGAACGTTCATTGTGCTGCCAACCCCTCCCTTACTTCGCTCCCCCCACCCAAACCTTCCTCCCGTTCCCCGTCCATCACCCCCTTTGCCCGGCCCACTCTCAACCAACCCTCCCTCCCCTTCTCCCCTCCCCCATCATTTAATAAGATATAGTGAGTATAATATAATCACCCTTTATAATGGATATCATATAATAAGATATCCATTCTGGAGTCAGTATGGCATTACTTATTTTTCTAGGTTGAGGAAACAAGATATTGACAGGCATCATTTAACCACTTGGCTGGGGATGACGAGATATCTCGTCATGTGGGCGTGATGAGATATCTCACGTGTCTAGTTTTTGGTTATTTCATTTGGCTGTGACGAGATATCTCCTGGGAGTTTCATGGGAACCTTCCTTCATCCTTCAACTATGCTCTCCAATTGGTAAATGACAGCATTTGTGAATATTTCGTTTAGAAATTTCGTTTCCGTCGAGTTCTGCATTTGTGTGTAGGAGTTGCATAACCTCCCCTTTTCATTCCTATTTCGAAGGTGGCATAAAACTATTTTTTCTTCTGATCACAGATAAACATTACAGTCTGTTTTACCAAATAAACAACAGACATAACCTTCTATAAATTTCAATAACAGAGTGGTTTGGGAGGATTTTCTCTGGAAAAGTCACTTCACTTTCAAATCTCGAGTATGTGGTTCTTTACTATCTTTCTAACGTTATAATATAAGAATTTCATGTTTGACACTGAGGCAGTAGTATTTCCATAACATGTCAACATTGTCTTTCAATTAATTTTTTTTGGAATTTCATTTATTCGTATACCATTAATTACGATTTCATAAACCTGGAAGAAAGATCCACAGACGGTCGGAAAATACAAGGGAATTTCCAATTGCCGACAATCTAGCCTGAATCCCTCCTCCCTGAGTTTACTTAGGATAGTGTGATGCAGATGCCATCTGCATTCCCTTTGCCACAGCTTTTTATGACGCCACCGCAGTGACACTTTTCCGTGAGGTCCCCTAACCTCATGCGCCCCAGACTTGCTGGGAAGGGTGAATAGGGGTGCCAGTAACCCTTTTGTCACCATCTTGAGGGACCATGCGCTTTGATGAAACCACGACTAACAGTAACAGCAGCCAGAGTATGTTTGGTCGTTTGTTGGTCTTGAGCAAAGTGTCTACCGGCAAGTGACAATCGCAACACTTAGTCGCAAAGCCTTGTAATAAACATTTTTTCCCCTTGCACGCAGCCAGACTAGGGGCGATCGGATTTAGAGCCCGCCTTTGGGTCTCCGCATCTACAAAACAGCTAGAAGCAGTCACTCAAAATAGTACAGTGGAAGTCTGCTATAACGAGAGCTGATAAATGACGAAAAATCTCTTGTATTAACGCACACTCGTTATGGCCGAAGGTCATTAAAATTCACCTCTTTCGGCATTTATAACGGCACCAAAAGTGGGCGAAAATGAACCATGAAGTAGTTGTATCAATCCATCCACAAATGCATTGGAAATAGATCGTTTCATTAAAAAGATTTTTAAATATTGTCACCAAAACTCATGCACTCGTAACTAATGTGCGTCACGCATCGGTAGTATCTTTGGCAACGTTTCATGAACAATCATAGATAAGGTAAGGCCTACGGTTAACAATTACGATTCCATAAATAAGAAGAGGGTCAAGAGATTGGCCGTCCTGCTAAGGTCGACGCAGACAAATGGGACCACCTGATGGGATCTCCTTCACTCTTGAGTTAGACCTGGTGGAAAGTAGATTCCCCCTTGCTTGTTTGCTCCTTCCCTCCCTCTCTGACTTTCAACTAATCCCTTCTCTTGCTTGTCTATGAAAAAGGGAGCTCCTGCTGTTTGGCAGTCTCCCTCCCCGTCTGACTGTCAACTAATACCTTTTCCTGCATTGTCTACACAGTCTAGCTCACCACTCCATATGTTCTTTTATTCCAATCGATTGGCTATAAGGACAATATAGCACCAGCAAATGACAGACTGGATCACAGATTCCAAGATATATTGTTGGATCATTCCCCAGGAAAATCTGTGGCATAAAATCACAAGGTCTCCTCTCGTAAAATCACCACAAAGGTTCTAGTAAAGGCTTTCTTACAATGTAGATTCGCGAGGCATGACAATGTTACGAGTGTTTTAATCCTTCGAATTATGCAACCCGAGCATCAACCACGGCAAAATCTACTCGCTATAGCAATAGTGCAGATATGACCACTCGTAATAACCAGCGAAACTCCCTATGTTTTAACACGTGGACCAACCAATGCAAAACGATCACTTGCTATAGCGATACTCTCATTATAAGCCATACTGGCTATAGTAGACTTCTACTGTATTCCTTTAACTATGACTAAAATTTTTTATTTATATCAAATATATATTTTTACCCAAACAGAATGCACCTTTTCAAAAATAAGTACACCAGTTAAACGGCTAAGTCAAAACCATTCTTCAAGAATAAATATAAAAACTTGAGTATTATCATGCACAACTTGAGAAATTCAATTTTTCACTACGGTAATTCATAACATGACTAGGGATGAAGGAATAATTCATACAACTGCGATCACCGATAAAACTGCCACACTAGAACAACACACTAGAAGATGTTACAAAACCACACCACTCACCTCCACCTCATCCTCACTATCATAAACCAAACGTCCCTCCTCGGGGCTTTCATCATCATTCTGGGAATCAGTTTTGCTCTCACTCTTCACCAGCGAACTTGTTTCCGCCTCTTTCAGGCTCTCATCATGGACTTTCTTCACTTCTTCATCTTCTTTCTTGCTGGCACTCTGGCGATAGCTTTTCGAAAACAGACCAGCCACATTAAGTTTCCTCTTACGTCGCCTCCTGTCTTCCTTGGTGCCGATATCGGTCTCGGTGAAAATGTTGGTTGGTGGTGTTGGGGGAACACTGCTCCCTTGACCAGGTAAAGCTGGCAAAGGCATTTCCTGGAAAAGGATGAAAACACACAATTATCACGCATAATAGTGTAACTAGGGATGGTTAGAGAGCATCTGTCGGATCCACAGACCCATACATCTTTCATTTCATTTGCTACACTGAAATCGGATCTGAGGGCACAGAAGGCGAAATCAAATCTGGAACAGGGATTTTAAATTTTGGTGGCTTAGAGAGAGGGCACCCCACACAGATACCAAGTGTTAAAGTCACAATTTAATAGTTAAACGGCTTGAAATATTTTATAATATTTTTTTCAATTAAAAATCAAGTACCACATTTTGTGACAAAGGAGTGAATTCGGCAGCTATGGCCACCATTGTGTTGTTACTTACTGATCAATGTTTCTGGCTTTGGTTGACAGAAGGTTGAATGATGATAAATTTGAGTTTCATCTTATATTAGCTTTCAAAGCATATAAGCTATCAAAGCATGTGAACATTTTTCACTGAACCCCAAAAACAACACAAGTTCAGGTGGTGTGAACTGTTGAGTAAAATACCTTGCAGAAATGCCGAGTATATTTCGCCACTATTAAACCATCTGTACACAGGGCATTCATTAATTTAAAATAAGTGTGAACAAGAAAAAATACAGTTTCAATAAGTTGCAACCTGATCTTTTTTATTATTTTTATTATTTTTTTAGGTCAGATTTTGTTTTTGCTGTAAATCTAACATAAAAAATGAGGTTCGGGAAATAACAAAAAATCTAACATAAAAAGTGGGGTTTGGGAAATAAATTAAATTTTACATTTGAAATGTCTGATATGCCATGAAAGGCATTCACTTTCCCCTTTAACATACACATGTTTTTTAATGATTTTTTAATGTAACTAAGTGAAAAATCGACCAAGATACTTTTTTACCTACACATATGCTACTTCATAATGATTTTAAAAATCAATTTAAAGATGGCTTACCAATGATGATCATGATGATGATAGCCAAAATAAAAAACCAGACCTCAAAACGTAAGGTCCATTTGATAAGTTAGGCTAATTCTCACCCAGTGCCCAGCCTGACAGAATTTAAAAAATTCACTAAGTAGGGTAGAGGGGTCAGTCACTTTCTCTGTGGTATAAAAGCTTTCTAATTTTTTTTTTTAATTTAGCAAGCAAGAATAGGAACCTATTTAAAATTTTAACATGTTACACATATCTTCACTTCCAAAACCAAAGCATAAAATTGAGCAATGATATTATGTATAAATGGAATTAAGTCTTATGCAGTTGTCTGCTGGGATCTAGACATGATACAATACTTTAATAAACCTACAATAAGAAACTTATTTAGGCATTCATATCCCAATATATACTTCAGTAAATCTTGAAAATCAAGGTGATAAATCCCTAAGGATATTTCCATCCACGGTTTCACCACATGCAAAACTCCTTTTGTGACACTTCATAATGCATATTGTTTTATCAAAACAATATAAAACATACCTTTTTTGCTTTCTCTATCTCCTTTTCAGTTGCTTTAGCCATTCTCTTTCCAGAAACAGTCTTTGTATAGCCATCATAAAACCTTATTTCATAATTATCTGCAAGGAAAATTTAAAAAATATAGAAGGCATGCAAAAAGACTGGCAAATTAACTGAAGCAACATTTTTAGCATATAAAAAAATGTAATTACCATTAGGAAGAACCTTGAGAACTTTGGCAGGATACTTTTGGCGATCGAGCCAGAAGGCCATCACCTTCTCACCCTCCCTGAATTGATTATTTTTTGACCTAGAGCTGTGAAAGTACAATAGAAATATTAAATACATACAAATAAACCTTTAAGGGGTGATACTGTAACTCATTTATGAATCCCAGTGAGGTGCTTCCAACAGAATTGACCATTCTAAGAAAGACTACGAAACTTCACCAACACACAAAAGAACAAAATAGAGACAACACATTTTAAAGAATACCAGAGGACAATATCACTAAAATCAACAAAAATGCTTCAGTCCCAATACAATTAAGTTTCAGATCATCAAGTATCTACACACAAAAATATTTAACAATCAAACTACACTATAACTATTAAATTTATACTGCCGATGCAAGAAGCTTTAAATTTAACAAAGCTGATATAAAAAAGATATATGTTAACTGTAAAAGGTTTTAGTGGTTCAAACAAAAATCTTTGAGCTTAGAAAATACATTCAACTACCCCATAAAAAATTAAAGCAAAAAATAAATTAATGGTTATATAACCAAAAATTATACAATAGTCCAAATGATAAGACTCCACAATTAAAAAGTGGTGATTCTTTATTATAGTCCAAATGTTCAACACATTAGTTCACAAGAACTAAAAGGATTAACTATTCTAATGAAGCAACCTAGATATGAAGGTATTACAACCATACTCAATTTAATACACATATAAACTATTGATTATGAATTAAAAATAAAAAAATTCTGCCCTGCTTGACGAGTTTTTAAGAGGCTGCAATCACCAGTTTTATATAAGATTACTGCTAAAAAAGCAAATATTTTACTCTTGAGTTACTATCATTCTTGATAAAATGAATACACAATGAATGAAAAGCTACTATCACTTACTCAGAACAAATATCACTCTGAGACAAAAATAGCTGTTGAATTGAATTCTCAAGATAGTAAGGGACAAGGATAAATGATGAGAAAGGATGGGACCGGTGAAACAGATTTTGGATTTTGAAAGAAGTAAAATGGAAGTCCTACCTGTTAGAAGCTAACGTGGGGGGTCGTAACCTTGGGCTATCCATTGAAATCCACTCATCAAATCTGGAGGACCACTTTTCAAAATGTACTAATACTTCTTCTTCTTCCCAGTCAACTTCAACAACTTTGGCAGCATACCTTGAACAGATGCGTTCCATATTTCAATAAACTTAATGGTGTGGTTTGAATTTTAAGAAAAATTACATAAGGTGCATTCAAGTGAATGTGATGAAAAGTACGAAATTCAGGAGCCTTATTTTAAAATAGTAAAGAAAATATATTTATACCTTCCAAAAAGCACTAAGTATTTCACCTTTTAAAGTACTTATTGACTACCTAATACAGAAGTGAGATCACTCATTAGAGGTCTTACTATTTTCTGACTTCACACCAAAATACAACATTGAGAATCCAGTGGAATTTGCATAAACTTTCATTTTGTAATTATCTTGAATAGCATTCTTACTCTTGAATTAACAACTTGGCTACTTCCATAAAAGCTTTAATGCCAAATGCCAAATTATTCGACGATACAATGAGGTGAGTACTTTGAAAGAAACATTACTCATATCAGTTCAGCGATAATACAAAGTAACCCATTATTTAATGGAACATTTCTTGTGGCGTAGAAAGGATATTTGAAACCACACATTCCATTCTAACAATTAATTAAACTGTCCAAGGAAGAGAAACAATCCATTTTTATGAAAATGAAACTGGTTTCCTGCAGAGGAAAAAATGCAAGAATTCAATAGGTAAAAAAAATTCTATTACAAATTTCCTCACTGCATTTTAGAGCAATGATACTTTTTAAAAAGTAAACACATGGCCATTCCACTTGGGCCTTTCTACTGTAATATAGACTATGACTTTTACAATGACATGCATTCAGTGTCTTTTGATTAATGAGCAATATGTAGTATATTTTGCTTTCATCCATTTCTCAAATGATTAACTACTGAACTTAACAGCTCTTTTAAGAATCAAGTGCACTTTCTCTGTCACCTCAATGTCAGTCTATACTTTTCCCACCTCGCTCTGCTCTGTTACAAAAACAAAAAACTGCCTGGCATTCAAGCTCTTTAATATACAAGTACAATATGCTCCACAATTCCGACTGACTACTCTCTAGCACAGCATCTATTGCAGCTAAGAGCACAAGATCTCACAAACAGGCATTCCAGCACCATTCTCACCACAAAGTCATTGCTGAGACATACTGGGATAGCCTCAGCCTATCTATTCTGCCCTGTCTATTTTGGCCATGCCAATCCCCTATAGCTGCCATTGGTAGCAACTCCTATAACTCTTTAAGATTTGGGAATCTCACCAATGCTTCATAATGATTAAACCTAATAAAAAAAATTTTTCTGCCATAAAAGATTCAGAGTATACATTTAAAGATTGGCCCTTCACCAACTACTAAAATAAAACAAAAGAGCACCAAACACCTATACTCCAAGCATTATTTCACTTTAATTCACAGATACCCAACTCACAATGATTAACGAAAAGTAAAACAAAATCACAATGCTCATAAACAAAATCACCTTAACACTAAACACGCAATACAAATGTGTACAACAAATATGCTCAGGTATCAATTTTTTGCCTAAATGTTTTCAGAACTAATCACTGAACCATTTGAAGAGATAAAATATATTCATGCATACTTAATAAAGTATTAAATATTCCATTCCAATGTAGTCCACTAAACACCCTTAATACAATTTAAATAGTAGTCACATAGCTTCAAAATTCAAATCTGTGCAAAGATGTATTATATATATGAAATGCAACGAGTTTTCATTTATGATACATTAGAGCAGGTTCCTACAGTGTCTCCTATATTAAGTAAAGCGATTACAATTAATTCTCAATTATATCTTTGTCTGGGCACTTGAATAAGGTCAGTTGGCAACTTGGAAATGGCCAAGTCATTCTGTTACTCAAATCTGAAACTATCATTACATATATTGAAACAGACAATAGCAAGCCCCATCATCAATTTCCACAGGTAATGTACTGGACATACCATATCTTAGTTCCCTCATGAATACAAAAAATACTTATGCCAATTACTCAACGAATCTTCCAGCATGATAATGGAGAGGGTTTGAGGCAATTTGCTGGTTATGTACTCTACTTTTTAATGGATACCAAAATTCACAGCACAAAGTGCTGTAATTTTGATGACATTATAAATTTGTGCATTAAGTTTAGGTGTATAGGCAATATTTGTGATGCTTCTCTACTAAAAAGCATAGCAACAGTCATTTTATCTTCCTATTAAACAATTACAAAAAATTTTATACAAGTAATTAGTGTTCAAATATTCAGTGTGCATACGTTTAAGTGAATTTTTGCCAAACTGCTTTATGAATTTTGGTTCAAGCAACGAGATACCTCAGTTGGCTGTTGTGGTGACATTCACTTAGCAATCACCATATTTGTGGTAATGGGATAAGATGTGAATCCTGACCTTTGCTGTGAAGTTACATACAAGTAAATCACAGGCAATTCAAAGAATATATTATTACAATAAAAAGAGAATTCGCCAAATGCTACTACACTTATCTAGAGTTAAATAAATTCCACTCATCATTAATTCTTCCTTTTATGAATATCTACTCTAATCCTCTATGCATAATGTTAGTAAAAGCTAACATAATGGAAATTCTTAATTATTGTTATTCCTAGGTTCGGTTGAAAAGGTCATACCTACTGGTCAGATACAAAAATAACAATTAATAATATTTAATTTTATTGGGATGAAAATTGTCGAATAGTAACCATTATTCAAAGAACCACAAGCTCACAAAATTCCATTAGGGCTGTTCTTTTTGAAATATAAAAATATTAATTTTCTTTGCACAAGTGATATTTATGTACAAAATACACAAATATGTACAAAATAACTTGTTAAGAAGCTTTCAACTTGCTTGGTAGGTTTCAGCCTTAGGCTAAGAAAGCTTAGAGAAAAAGCTATTCAAGCGCAAATATAAATACCTCTTGACCTTCTTCCAAAGAAAGAGAAGATTACCAGCATTACAAGCCCAGATAAAACAAAGTAGGTATTACAGCAATATAGTATTACCATCTTTCTGTGAAGTCTCGAGCTTCCAACCTAGCCCCAGGGGTGAAATCAACTTTGGATCGTAAATGTCGAGTGATTTCTAAACTGTAACCAGTTGGTGAAAGGGATTTAGAAGTGGAAGGACTCCTGGATGCTATACCATTTGCTGATTGCTCCTTGTCCTCCTGAAAATGGAATGCCCCAATTAATAACTACATACTCATAAGGTATACTGTACATATTTACAATACAACCCTGAAAAACTGGTCAAAACAAAAATAAATAAACTTGAATAGCAAAATTGTTATAGAAACCTGAACAATATTCATACTCTTTCCACCCATTACCAAAGATTCCACGTTTACTAAGAAGATTCCACAGTGCATATTACTGAGGTTTTCACTCCTTTCACAACATAAGGAAAATAAATTACAAAATGTGACAATTACAGGAAGTGGAAGGAACACCAGAAAAACTGCAGAAATGTACATGCGCAATTAAATCAAAAAGGCTCTCTCAAGGATGGCAAGTTCAAATTACTTGTTAAATTTTCTTGTTTCTTGAATCCTGAAGAAAATTATGTATGAGACAAATGTTATTTACTGTGGTATCATATCTAAGTGAACTAATATTTTCACGAATGCAATAATTTTAGTAACACTCTGAAGTCTCATGAATAAGGTTTCATACAACTAGCAAAGTGCATTCTTATATCCATCGTCATCATCAACAATCATCTCTGGACATTTCAGCTGACACTTGTCATCTCTCACATCCTCCAGCACATTATTTTCTCACTCCAGCTCCATTCCTCCTCCATCTGCATCCAGTCCCATCCTATTTCCTCCAGGTTCTTTTTTAACTTGACCTGTCCACTTTGTCCTTGGCCTACCATATTGTCTCTTCCCGCTTTCTTCTATTTCTCCTTTAACACTTTATGCTATTCTGCTCCCCTCCATTCTGAATGCATGTCCAGACCAATGTAACCACTTTCTTGTATTGCTTTCTTCCAATTACTGCAGTCCCAGTCTCCCCCTGATTAGTTCATTCCATATTTTGTGCCTTCTAGATACCTGCTCTATGCCCCTCAGGAATCACATCTCCACTGCCTGTAACCACCTTTAGTCTCTCTTTGCCCAAACTAAAATGTCTCTGATACATATGTCAGTACTTGCTGGTAATAGGTCTTGCAACTTGTTATTTTTGCTCCAATTCCAATGCTCCACTGCCAAATGATGTCTTCAAGAATGTTGTGAAACTCCACTCTTCCATTATCTCCATTGATTTCAGCTTTAAAACTTACCTTCCTAAATATACTGTCCATTTCCGCTGTTATCGAACTAATGGCAAATAGCTTCTTGGAAAAACAAAAGGATTATTGTAACTAATTGACTTGAAAGTTTGCTTGTTTTTGTTTGTATAAAACTCGTGTTTACTAAATATATATATTATTGCTGGGAGTAGATTGTTGGGCTCTTTCTGTTATTATTATGTGAATTACATTTTGAATATCTTCACTGAGTTATGGGTATGACATAATTTCATTTTCCATGTACTAGTCAGCCAAGTAGAGAAGTCATGTATGAGATTTCTCGTAAAAAAATTAACAAACATTACAATGTCCATGGCAGTTGACATATTATTTAGCTATATTTTATTATTTTCACATTGAATATCATTATTTACCTGGATCAAATTACGATCTGTGTTCTTTATCATTCTTTGTATGTATATCTTCAACTTTTAATTACTCTTGTGGTTTCCGCTACCAGCTATCAAACACAAAGCATTACAGGAAAAAAGAAGAATGCTGTTAATCAGCGATGACGTTATCGCTGGCAAGCCTGACAACAGCACCAAAAGGATCGAGTATCATCGTTTACTTTCAAGAGCTACCAGATTTGCACCCTGAATAGCACAAAATGCCATTTCGAGTCAAGATTCACTTTCGACTCAAAAACGTGAGAAAATTGAGTCAACAATCGAGAGAGCATTCTGAATTACCCCCCTAGGCTGCTTTCCCAATGGTTCATGTCTCTGATCCATAGAGTATCATGCTCCATACGAGTGTTTTCACGTATTGCTTCCTTGTTTGGAGTGATATCTTCCTTGAGAACAGTAGTTGCCGCTTTGTCATTAATGCCTTCTTAGCCTGATCTAAGCTACTCTTGATATTCATAGAACTTCTTCCATCCCATGTAATCCTGCTTCCCCGGTAGGTGAAGGATCCAACTCGTTCTAATTTCTCTCCTGGTAGCTCGACGTCTGCAGTCAGCCTCTGTCTTCCACAAACTACTATTTTAGTCTTCCTTCTATTTGTTCTTATATTAACTTATTCAGTACCTGTTCCATTGTATTCAAGGTAGTCTGTAAGTTTTTACATTTCTAAGACTGCAATGTCGTTAGCAAAACAAAGCATGTTAATTTCTTTACCATTCACTTTGATTCCTCCAATGCACTTTTCTTGTATTTCCTTTATTTCCTCTTCCAAGCATATACTGAACAGCCCTTGTGAGAGGTCACACCCTTGACTAATTCCTTTATTTGTTTAAGCTTTTATTATTCTTCCATTTTCATTGTGGTGACTTGATTCTGGTAGACATGGAATATTACTCTTCAGCAATTGTAACCTATGCCTAGTTTCTCCAGCAACTTGAACATCTTATTTCATTTCACGTAATAAAATGTCTTTTTAAGTCCAGATAAACTATGTATAGTGGACTGTTTACTTGTATCATTTTTTCTACCACTTTCTTCTTAGGCTCAGTACAGTCTCTCTGGTTCCTCCATTCTTTCTGAATCCAAACAGGTTCTCCACCAAGTTTTCTTTGATTTTTCCTCTATACTCCGGTTGATTATTCTGGTTAGTGTTTTGGAGGCATGTGATGTTACTCAGCATTCGGTGTTACTCACATTTCTCTGTCACCGTCAATAGCTATCATTTTGCTCTTTACAAAGTTCTCTGGCAGTCTACCACTTTCATAACAATCCCTGATTATTCCAAGCAGGATATCTTCAGATTTACCTCCCAAGTCCTTGATCACTGATTCTATCTACTCCTGGTGCTTTATTTTTCTTGGGGTCCTTCACCGCAGAGTTGAATTCAGATCTTGATATAGCTGCACTTCACTCATCTGCACCCACATCTTTCTTGGCTATTCTCCAGAGGCTTCAGCCCGTGATGCAATTTTTCAATATATCCTTCCCACCTATTCCCTATGTCTTCCACCTCCATGAGTATCTTCCCATTTTCATTCCTGATGTTGTTAAACTTTGATTTCCTTTCTCCAATGTGTCTCTTGTCTAGTCATTGCATGCTGTCTCATTATTCCTCTTCTTCATGTTTTCATTGATTGATTCGCAGCAGATTTCCATTCATTCCTCCTTGGCCTTCTTTGAGTCTCATATAACTTTTCTATATCTCTTGTACAATTCAACAATTGCTCTTCTTCATTTCTTGAGTTCTTGTATTTTCTTCTTTCTTTTATGATAGCTCTTATCCATGTAGTTACCCGTGGATTTCTAGAAGCAGCTGTCTTACTAATTAATTTGTTTGTCTGTTACTTCTGTTATTGCTTTCTCCAAGTGACTTCATCTGCCCCCAGTGCTCGTCTATTTTCCTATCACTACAATTTTGTCAATTTCCGAGGTTAATCTCTCTTGGCTCTTAATCATATTGTGTTTATACAATGTATAATGCTAAATGTGTTAAAAGACCCAAAGAACCACCACAGAGTAGACATTTCTGTAAAAAGAACTGAGAATCACCAAGCAACATCCGCAACTGTCTTATCCTCATGAAGCCCAACCTTGTAGGGTAATGATGGGACTGCCAAAGACTAATGCTGAGAGCTAAACAAACAGTATATAGCACATGTAACTACAGTGACTTGAGTCTGTAGGGTAGTATTGAGGTTAACTGATACAGATATAATCATCAACATCCAAAAAAATTCTAGTGGAAAAATACGAAGTAAGTTATTCCTTTTTCTCAAAAAAAATTATCTTTCACATTTTCATTATAATAAACATCTTTATACTTATCATATACTGATTAAAAATGAAAATGAAGCTGAAAACTTAACTTAAAATAACACACATTGTAGTAGCATATATATATGGATAAGCCCAAGAGTACAAGGTATACAAGTTTACATGGGCCAAGGACAATGTAGACAAAGATGCAACAGAAAAAGTATGTGATTATACTCACAAATCAACAAAATTATATTAACAAACTCTCACCTACACCTAATACTACAATAAATCTCCCATATCTTATGATTAAATTTACAACAACAGTGTTATGATATTCCATTAGTCATTCTACTGTAAAATGAATGATATAAAATGGAATTCACATTACTCATTAAGCAATTATTTTGGAATCTCATTTCACTTTAGTTATTTCCTCTTGTGCTGTTGAACTGAGGAACCACAGCACATTTTAATCAACCTGTAATTTATATTGAATCGTAATTGTAACTAAAAGGTTACTTTTATGAAGTGGCTATAGACAAAAATGTTTAATCCCACCTATAATGAACGGTATACAGGAATCTGGAGATTCATTTTCGCAAAGGTGCAGTTAAAATAGGCAACAGACTAAAAAAATCTACTTAATAATAAATTTAAAAGACGTTATCCACCAACCTTAGACCCACTAGGAATCCTATCCGACTTTCTGCCTCTTTTACTTATTCTTGCTGGACTGGAGTGTTCATCAGTTTTACCACTGCTATCTTTCTTTTTTTCATTCTTTGTAGAACATGAAGTGCTATCTTCACTCGCTATGATGGACTTTCTTCTTGTTTCTAATTTTGGAGTTGAGGTAGAAGTGTCTTCTGAGAAAACAGATAAAAAGCTTCCTATTAATCAGCTCACACTCAGCAGTTATGTACACTAAACTATGCATAATGATCGTAAAAACATTATATTACAGTTTGTACAAAACATTGTTTACTTTCTTTAAAATACTAGCAATGTATGTAATGCCTTAGTCTAGATTCTAAACAGATCCCATTACAACGAAATTAATGCATTTTAACAACATGTAATACGCAAAAAATATAATTTAGATGAATATCAAATCGCAAAAAAACCAATCATTAATTTACCACGAAGATTATAAATTGAATTCTCATTAACAACTACGAGCATAATTAAGAAGTTTAACTTCATAGTATTATAAAACAATGGACAAAACGAGGGAGAACACACAGCTCCACTCCGAATATGAAATAATTAAATAAGTGCGAATATCATAAAAAAAATATCGCTATCTTACATATTTAGCAACGTAAACTGGTAGGATAGAATGTCATAATTATAACATATTTCTATAAAAATACTTTAGCACGTTCTTTAAAAAAAAGTTAAATATCAATATAGGACTTCATAAAAATTTCCCATGCCCGTTCCAACTCGTCATGAAATCACTATCAACCGAGGCTTTCTTCCAATTTGACAGATAGTAGGCGATGCCTAACCCTATAAATCTCAAACAATAACTCGTGGTAATAAATGCCAGATAAATGTCTTTAAGACTTTGGTATATTTTGAATTAATAATACTAAAACGATCTGAACAATAAAAACCTCAATATTACCCCAAAAGGGGACCCTAAAACCATTTCAAGTTGCCTAATCCATTATTCACCTACCTTGCGTAGCTTGGGGTTTCGCCGTAGTCTTTTCTGATTTCGATTGTTTGCTTCTATCTTCAGCATCGGGAATTTCGCTCTTACTTTTTTCAATGGAATTTCTCATGCTTCTTCCGAGGTCCTGATTTTGTTCCATCTTTTTTTCTTCACTTTTGACTGAAGATTTTCCAGTTTCTTTACTTAAACTCATGGCTCTTATGATAAGGACAATAAATAACTACCTCGCAGAAGACGAAAATGCCAAACTCCTTAATCGAGACTGATATTAATTATGGCGCCATCATAGCGTCATGTATCGTCACTAAACAAGAATCAACAAAGAAAATGCTTATGACCAAAAAAATTATACTTATAAAATAATTACAAGATAAAGGTTGAAGGTAGTCTACAAAACAAGACTGACATCAAACATTAAGTAGTATAAAAGTTTCGTACGTTACTTGCCAGACAACCCTGTGAAGTCCACACATTTCATCAATGCACACGACAGGAACTGACCTCTTAATTCGGGAGAACAAAGGAACCTTTCCGCTTCTTAAAATACTTCCATTAAATCTGTAAAAATAGCACAAAAACGTGAAATAGACTTTATAAACGCGGAGGCCGTCGATCTGACGACATATCACAACAGGATTGGCCTTGTACTGGATAAAATTTTCGATAGTGTTTTGTTCTAACAACTCACCTGACAAGCGTTCAAATATGGGCGGCCAGATCGAAATAAATAGTAACATTTAGCTTGTGAGCAGCCTATTCGCAAAAATATTTTGCATAACGCTATATAATTAATCTAATTTCGCATTACTATTTTATTTGAATGTATTTCAACTTCTTTCATCCATTTGTATTAGGAGAAAATTCTATCCGGTTAATTTTTTAAGAGTTCATAAAAACAGATTTTCGATATAGTGAGTAAAGTTGCTATTTATTCACGTAGTGAACAGGTAAAAAAATATTTAGGCAGCATTACATAAATATGATTCTCCAACTTAAAACAAGTATACAATTAAATTTATTATGTCCAATTTGGAGTCCGTATTTGCTCGTCAAATTTACATCAGTCTCCATTAAATTTTGCTCGCAGAAATAATAATAATAATTATCATGGTAACTGGTGTGATTTGTATATATTAGATTTAATTTATGTAATGATAGTTATGCTTTATGTTTCAGTCACGAGTCATTATTTATCTTCAAACTAGATTGAAATGAACCCTACAAATTTGTACATGCCTTATGTGGTGTGTTCTTCAAGTATTCACGAGGATAAATGCAATTCTCAGACCTCTGAGGGACAAAACTTCAGATACACTTAGGTAATATATTAGTTTTCATTTATGATAACGATGAATTTTATTTTGCCAATGGCAAGATATTGTACTATTTTTTATCAGAACTTGAAGGAAGATTCTAATAACTTAATTAGTAATTACACAAGAATCTGCCAGTATAGGAAATATAGTAATGTTGCACTTTAGGGTGAAAGTCATGAACTTTTATATTGATTCAATATAATGACAAATTAATTAATATAATCCTTTTATGGTCCTACCAGTTAAAGATTTGTTTCTGATTAAAATTATTTGTCACAATGGTCACATTACCATTGCTTCCAGTCTTTTTACCTCTACTGTCTATGTTTCACTTCCTTTTAAAAGCATGCTCCATATGCCTGTCCTAATGAAACTCTTCCTGGCTAATATTATTTGCAGTAATTGTTTCTTCCCAAAGAATGCCTTTTTTATTTGTTCTGAGCTGTTCAGCTTATTATCTCCTTCTTGCTTCCACCATCATTGGTGTTCTTGCTTCCTAGATGGCAGAATTCTTCTACCTGCCCAATTGCTTCACTTCCCTAGCTTGTAGTGATGACTGTTTCTCTTACTCTGGCTGTGCACCCATACTTTGGTTTTATTTTTATTTATGCTGTATTTTATGATTCTCATCTCCATGCAAGCCCAATACCTTCGCATTGTTTCTCCACTTAAAAGAACTTTTTTCAAAACTCTTTCCATCTGCATTAACAACCACCAATTCTCTACAAAGTCTGCTTCCTTTTCATTATTTCTAATCCCCACCCACTACTCATCCCATGACCTCCCCTTTGATAATTGTTTTTCCCTTCCTGTCCTCGAAATTCTTCTGGCATCCTTCAATGTCAACTTATGACCCTTGAACTCGCATACATCTATCATTCCTTTAATTTCAATATTCCTTGTTTAAATATCAACCACTGACCCCTCATTCCCTTTGTTACTCTCTCCCCTCCCCATTATTTTCGCCACTCTTCTCCTCTTTCCTCCCCATTCCCCTTGTCACTCCCTACCATTCTCCCCAATACAACACATCGTGCATATCATCCTTCATCAGCCAGTTCTCTCAGACCGACAAAGGGGCAAGCAAGCCCTGAAATATTTCTTATTATGTGAATCTTTTAAGTGTTTCTATCTGATGTTGTGGAACAGAAAAGAGTACACAGTATGTAGTTTCTTGACACCACGTAGCCAAGTAATGCATTTCATCAAATTCAGTGTTCTGCTTCAAGCTCTGAGCGGAAGAAGTATCATTGTGGGGATTATTTGGGCGTATGTACCATTGTTAAGATTTGACCCTAAAAAATGTCTAGAAAGGCAGATCCAATCAGGAAATTTTTTGATGCACAAGAGAGTGCTAAAATGAAATATAAGTATTGTAAAACATTGTTTGCAAGGAATGTAAAAAATCTTAAAGTTCATGTCAAACGTTGAAGAAAATTTCCAGGAGTTATCAAGAACCGTGTGAAAACAAACATCATCAAGAAATTGGTAGGTGGATTTAATATTCATAAATGGTCATAATGAGTAATATTATCAAAATAAGATCAACCAAAACCACAGTGATCAACCTGAAGGTTGGTGTGTTAAGTGAGGGTAGAGCTCACCTAGTACTAAGCCCACAGCGTGTGGAAATTCACACATCAGGGTAGAGGGGCCAG
>WURS02000016.1:6635997-6654487 GCA_011762765.2 Rhinocypha anisoptera | reverse complement strand
GTGAGTAGCGAAACTAGTCGTGAAATAAATTATTTAGTGGAAAAGCAAAGTATTTATTATTTCAACAAAAAATACTACTACTACTAAGTGAATGAGATGGTAGATTTTCTGAAGGAGAATATTTAAAATCATGAAAAAATGTAAACTAAAAAGTTTATCATCAGAGATTTTAAATCTTAATATTGGTTAAAAGGATCTCTTCAAGCTGTTCTGTTGCCTGACAGTCCCTCTGTTCCTTTAACATTACATGCACTTATGTCCTCAACCCCCTACTTTCTGTTGTACTATAGCTTTCCTTATAAATATGTTGTATTCTAAGCCACTTTACTAAGAAATCTGCTACTCCTTTACTGTTTTCTTTCTCTCAATTTCTCTACTCTTCCTACACCTAATACCTATTCCTTCACTACCCCTAACTCTAATATATAAGGGTGTGACCTGTTTATTTCATGTACCTGAAAATGTGATAAGATCATTTCCAATGGAAACATATTAAAATAAAATAAGTTTCTAGAGGAATGCATTTCCTTGGTCAACTTTCAGTACACCTTATCATAATATGAAATCCCACAAGTATTGGCCTTGACCATCAATCATACCTCAAGATGATATACAGTGTTTAAACAAAGCTCCAAGGATACCCAGCAGAATTATTAAAAGTTTATACATAATTATTTTCCTCAAATAACAAATAAATATTCTTTATTCAAATATTAGGTTGGGAAAGATGACTTATATTTTAAAATTTGATTAGTTCAAGTTAACTTTTTGAGGGTTAATCATGATGTGTGCATGTATTTAATAGGTAAGAGGATCTGAGACTGTTAAGAGACACAAGAAAACCTCAAGGTGGGTACTGATTCATGTTATGACAGCAATGGAAAAGATAAACTGTGAGAAGGTGAAAGTGAACCAATTCCGCAACTTACTGTATCGGGAGCAATATGAGCCAACTGAAGATCTCCATGTGTTGGACAGTTCAATGCCTGAGGTCTATCATAAGCTGCAAGTATGCATTCTTCCACCATCCAACCAAAACAAGGCTCAGGTTCTGCCTCTTCTGCCACCACAGAGCCCTGTCCATCAACATCCTCATCCTCACCTTCCCTGCCAAACCCAGGATGCCCCTCAACTGAAGGGTTTCGACTGGAACAAAGATTAAAACATGCATGAAATAAGGGATATTTTTATTACCTATTTCATTAACAAAGCAATCAGTAAAATAAGAAAAAAACTCATCTCACTTTACCATGTGCAATGAGTTTTTTTTAAACAATTTAAATGATTTATTCTTCACATCATAGGCATAGGCAGGAATGGACAATATTACCAGTATGAAGAACAACATATTAAATATTGTTGAAAATATGAATATGCAGTATATGGCCATAGAAAGTAAATAAAAATAATCAAGCAAAGAATGTACAATGAGAACTATAGAACATAATCAGAAAAATATGTTACACACATACACATATGCAATAATATAGTCCAAGCATGGATGGGTTAAAATGGGGTTTGTTTTGTTGTCAATCTAATTTTTAAATCAATATAAGAGCTGAGGGATTTGTATACCAGTGGTTACAAACCACTGAAAAAAATTCTGAATCACAGCTTTCATATAACTTGTGACAATGATTCGCCCAATGTACAATTCTAAATGACAACTTGAAATGCAGATGAGATAACTCAGGTGTCAATAACAGAACAATAACAGACTTCTAATGGTAAAATATATTTTATTATTTTATTCGTTTTCCTTGACATGGGATATGAAATTCAGTGTTATGAGGAATATTTTATTATTGAAATTTAGTCCAATATAGTTCCTCATATCCTTGTATGCACTTTCTGGTTTCATCACCTTTGACATCTATATTAACTTCTGTGATGGAATACCAATCTCCATACATTACAATAATTGCATTATTTGTACCCATAATTTATCACTAAATTAACATAAGTAACTTCTATTTTCTTAAATTTATCTTTATTTTGTTTCTACTTTGAAGATAAAAGAATCAATATAAATTACATTTCTTAGAGAAAAGGGCTTAATTCCCATCATTGGAATTCAATAAGAGGACTTGAAATTTTCAACTGTTGGGGTCAATTTTAAACGCCTTAAATTAATCTTTAAAAACCCAGAATACACTTCAAGTATAAAAATTACTATTGAACTAAAGATCTCCCCAAGGAGTGATAAATTAATTATTCAAGACTATATGTATCTCTAATTTGCTGGCATGTTTAAAGTTGAGTGAGTGTTTCCAAATTTAATTAAGTATCCTAACTGATGGGATAAGGTACTATCTTAGTACTAATATCTGGAACTTCTCATACAGAGATAAGGTTAAATTTTTACCTAGATCCTGCACTGTCTGGCCCCACACCACTGTCACCATCCGATGTACAGCTCTCCTGGGATTTCCGTACCCTCTGCCTGCTCATGTGGCCATAGTGCTGATTGGGTCCAGAGATTCCCTCCAATCCATGGTCAGGATGCTGTAAATGCTAAATTGAAGAATGTTTATAACAATGAATAATTTGTGGAGCTACATTATTCCTAAAGTTTATCACAGTCATTTATCATAAATAACATTAATACTCCATTCACATTTTCTGGTACTGAATGGTAATTTGTAATAAGAGATTGACACAAAATTTCGGTAAGTTATTTAACCACTAAGCTGTGGAAAACATATACCTACATAACTATGACCAACTGGATAAATGCTAAATAACCAACTATAATAGTGAAGTAACAATGAACAACAATGAATGAAATAAGAATGACAGAATGGAAATTACGGATGAAAGAAATTGAGTCAAAGAGAAGCACCTTCAATTTTGTGAACAACCTTCAATTGACATTTCAATTTTGTGAACAAAAAATCAGCAGATAATAGAGAGCAATGTAGCATTAATATAGAGTGGTAGAGCAGAGAAACAAGTTGTCTCAATCAAAACTCTTTTAAAATCATGGTTTAATGAAATGAAGCAGTGTTATGCAAAAAGAATTGGAAATCAAATTCACAAATGCCCTTTTTGACATGCTCCATTTCGCTCTCAAATTATTTTTAGGAGGCTTCAATTATGCCTGTGTAGTACACTCACAATCTGACCCTCTGGAATAAATTCTGGGTAAATTATGTTTTGTACCACAAAACTGAGTAGATTCCCCCCTCTCTCTATGGAAGACTATGTAAAACAGGAAAGTTTGATTTACCTCAGACAAGCGATGAGACATTTGTGGACTATAGCAATCTCCTCTGCTGCCTTCAGCACTAGACCATGACCCATGCATGGGCTTTAAAAGACACTGGCCATTAGAACTGAGCCCATCAGGACCATCGGAACCCCAATCTCCAGGCAGCAGAGAGCTCAGGCACCGGGGACAGGGAACAAGGCGAGTGACCAAGAAGCGGCCCTCGGACGTGTGAACAAACCTTGTACCTGAGAAGAAAACATTTCAATAAACAGGATGAAGAACATGTTTATTTCACTGCAGAGCATGCTATGAAATATTCAGAAAAGGGATGTCAAATTTACCTAGTGTGGGATACCAATCTTCTAGTAGAATATCAATATGATCCACTGCAAGAGCCAACAGTTTTGCTATGCATTCTGGGCTGGGGTCTAAAACAATTGCCTGGTAACCAATTGGTTCTTCAGATACCTTCTCCTCCTCTTCAGCCGTCTCGTCAACAATTGGTCTTTTAATCACAACAGTATCGACAGGAAAGTAGATCTCAAGTATGGAAGAATTATTCAAATCAACATCAGACCACACACCTTCTTGCTTCAGGCGAAACCTGTAAATTACCAAGAGAGACAGACAATTGAGAATTTATATATGAATAATGAGATTTGAAGAAGGATTATAGTTAGGTGTAATTGCTCATCAAAAACCTACCTTAATCGGTAAATTACCCTTCATCATCATATGAATAATGCTCAATTTCTTCATTAGAAACTCTTCAATTACATTTCTTATTAATAATAATATATGTTCTTTATTCCATTAGTTTATACAGACATTGGATGGTATAAAATAAGAACAAGGTACACAATTATAAATAAGAAAAGTTTAGAAGTAAACACTGAAATTCCACATAAAAAATGTTTATGTGAAATTGCAGTGTTTCCTTCTAAACCTTTCATGATGAGAGAATTCCAACAAGTCAAGCCCAAAATAATTCCCTGTTTCCAACACACTCCAGATATTCCATGATGCTGAAGAATGAATGCTCAAGGAGGAATGTCTTCAATTGGTTTTAAATCCATCAGTATCACAAACATGTTTCAGTTTTGGAGGGAGATGGTTATAAAATCAAGCACATGTAAAGTGCAGGCTTTATTTGATAATGCTAGAGTCACACCTTCTGTGGTGAATTAACAGTATTAATATCATGAATGACCTGGGGGAGGAAAGAACTATTCGACAAGCACATTTTTGGATCATCCTTTTCAATGGAGTACATTGCAGAATAAATATGCAAGGTGTAATTAAGATGTTTAATGATATGAAGAAAGGTTTGTCTTGTTCTCCAATGGAAACTACTGAAATACATTTAACAATTTGTTTCTGTAGTGAGAAAATTTCCTAATGTAAGAAGTGTTAATTAGCCTCAGAAGATAATGCCATTAGTTATAAGCAGATGAACTTTGGCAAAGTTTAGGTAATCCAAAGAAATCATTGAAGAAAGCCTTCTTATCAAGTCCTGTTGCCACCTTAGTGACTATTTTGTATGTGTTCTCTCCAGGTAAGATCATCACTTATGATACAACCCAAGAAGTTAATGGTTTCTAAATGTTTTATGCTAAGACCATTTAAGGTAAGCAAAGGAATAGAGGTTTGCAGTCTATTTTGTGTGGAAAAGCAAATATGAGGTTTAATACTATTTAAATGGAGATTATTGGTGGAACAACAAGTGCTTTTGTCATTATTTGAGGAACAAACTGATTTAAAGAGGGTTGATTCTTGATTCAATCGAGAGTTTGCAAAGTTTTGATTATATCCACTGCCAAAAATAAAATAAATTCCTAGTTATGTTGCCAGCATTGTATAACAATTTAACTAAACATTATCAATATTCAGAACACAATTTTAGTTTTATAACACAATGGATTACTGAAACATTGGTGAATTAAGTAAACATTAAAATGAATTCTTTCATACATGACCTTAACCAGAATGATCTAAATTATGAATTACAATTAAATTTATAATCTACTATATATATAATAAAATTATCTTAATTTATTTTATTCTACCTTAAGCAACATATGTAATCTATAATCAGGTTACCAAACAGTCACAGTTGAGAAAACCACACAGAGTGCAAGACAAATACTTTTGTGTATATTATTTTTCTTTTAATTTATACATGTTTGTAACCCTTAAATTTTCAATGATGCAAAGCAAAGCAGAGAGAATTTAAGAAATTCTAGTAGTACATTGAAAGTTGAAAGGTACTGCAATAGCACAGTACCTATGGATGTTTTTAATTTTCTGCTAACAAAATTCAATGACTAGGATCATGAAAATGGCACTATAAGAAACACCTCAACACTTTCTTCTAGAGGCATTGGACCTAAGTAAACTTCCAACAGTAACTTTATGAATATAAAGGCATATGCATAAATCCCTACAACATCTAAAGCACCAAAATTTTAAAAAAGTGGCCTGTCCTGTGACAATTAAAATTGTTTACTGCTTCCCATACCTCAGTTGTCTGTAGTCAACGGGGGAATTTTTGAGAGTTGGGAGGACCTCCTTCATTCGAAAAAGAGTGGTATCCAAATAACGTAACTCCATGCCAGTTTGCCACAGTATCCATTCTGCTCTGACATCCAGGAGATTTGTCAATCTTGGATCTTGAGTCACCTGAAATGGAGAAAGTATGTGTGCTAACATCCAAATGAAATCATAGTTAGAATTAAATTAAAAAGTCTTGTTGTTGCTTAAGATCTCAGAAAATATTTTTTTTTAATAGTATTAGGTCATGTTTGTATCATGTGATACCAAGTATCGCATACAAACAAACTTTGAGGGACACATTAATAGCTGAATCAAGTTGTACTGTTTCTTTAACTTTTTAAAGAATTACTGATGAAATATCTTATATGTGAAATTTATTTATTACCCAAGACAGTTAAAATGCCATAGGTACCTAATACAACCAAATGCATGAGAAAAGTTTATTAAAATCAAAGGCCTTTGGATTGGCTGACAAACATACACTATCATACCAACTATGTTGTGTCTACATTTAGATTAAAAACATAAACAGAGACTAAAGAGTCAATTTTACAGTGAGTTAAAGAGTAAAATACTAATTGATATTTACATTATTATCATAATATTTTTTCTAACTATTATTCAGCTAATTAAACTAAAACTAATTTCTAAGTTTTAATTTTTGAAATGGAGATGGTTGCTCTTCACCCTGTGGCAAAAACACTCAAAGCTTCAAAATATCTCTTTCAAAGAATATTTTAAAAAAAACATTATTCGCATGAATACATTCTATTTGCAATGCTGATTAGAAAGGTTACATTTATTTTCTCTCCCAACAAAAGACATTTAGGAAACATATTTTTTGATGCTACCTATATAATGTTCTTAATTCATTTTATACATATAAATAAGAGCTCATTAATAATATGATGGTAATAATTTCTGTGACATTGATAGGAATTAGTAGTAAAAATAGTTTATAATCATGCCCTTACTTAGAAATCAATAGACAGAAATTGGATTCAAATACAAAAAACTAACCTTTGACATAAATATGAAAAATCATAAAAACATTAAGAAACCTTAAGTAATACCCCTTAGCCATGTCAACTTTACCTAAATTTAACCATGAAAACTGAAAATACATACCTTTAGAATGGAATTAATTTAAGAAGTTTAAATCAACTACCCATATCAAATGTGCTAGGATATAAATTCTAAAAGTAAAAAAGGAAACAAGTGATGAACTCACCTCTTTTGGCAGGACAAAGTAAGAACGAACAACTTGGACAATAGCATCATCAGCCAAAATCCTGGTGGTAAGCCTCGACCAGAAGCCGCTGGGGAAATAAGACATGAGCAGAAGTCGTCTGATTGACAGCTCGGGCTCTCCTCTGTGAGTCAACTCACACTTGGCCATGCCGGTGCCACCCTTGGTGGCCACTTCAGTGTCACCACCATCATCTGACTCCGACAGTGAACCACTAGAGGGTGCTGAAGATAATGATGAAAAATTATTAGAGGTCTCAAACAAAGACTCAGGTGATTCCTAACCTCCTTTCCACTGTTTTCCTCATTTTTTACAACACTTCTCTAAATTCTATATTTTATAGCAGAGGATATATGACTTTACTAACTATAATCTATATCAACAAGAAAATTATATAAAATTTATTGAATTTTATGAATATTTTCCTCCTTTGGAACTTATTCAATAGGACATTTCTACACCATAAGTGATTTGCAGATGATAGCTACTTTTTAGTTTCTGCTAAAAATATGAAAGAACTTCACCATGGACGTCAGAATATATTAGATTCAATTTGGAGTTGGTGAGCCTCTAATAAACTAAAGTTTACTCTATTAAAACACAAATATTTTTGTTCAGTCATGATATTTCACATAGCTTTGATTATGTAACCATGAATATGATAGACTCAATCCAGCTGTTGGCAGTATTTTTAAGGCAGAAGATTGAAAGTTTGGGGAACTGGTCACTGCATGTAACAGACTTATCTAGACAACTACCTACAGTCTTATACAGTTTAAGATTTCTCAGAGACACCTTATCTACTAAAGGACAACTGACAGTATATCACAGTAACTTTATGAATAAAGTTCATTATGGAATTGAATTTTGGGGTTCAGCTGTGACTCTCTTAAATAGAGTATTCTTACTGCAAAGAAAGCAATAAGAACCGTGATGGGTGATGGATAAATCCAAAATATATCCTTGTCAACCCCTATTTAAGTAAATGGGGCTGCTCACAATGCCATGTGTATATATTTATAAATTTTGTGTGTTAATTAGAAAAACAAACATATATTACATATAAACAGTGATATTCATGGTCATTCAACAAGATCACAATTTTTTGTGCACATTGCCCCCCACAAAAGAAGACTGGCTTCAAGAAGTCCTATTGATTGTTGTGATTTTTGTTGTGGATGGGTGGATAATAATGATGAGGTGTTTTAGTAAAAACACGGGATGTTTTATTTCAACCTTCTCTCTCGGTTACAACTCGCGCGACTCTGCTCAAAATAACGACTTACAAAAAATGAAACACTCTGCGCATGCGCATAAGTGGCTGATGGCCTACATGATACAATGTAACACTCAACATTGATATGGGCTGAAAAATGTATAATCTACTACCTGCATACATATGAAATATTACCGCAATAAAAAAGTATAAATCATGTTTTAAGTTAAATGCTACAAGAATACCTTATAAGTAATGTTATTACAACACGATAGATTTTTATAACAAAATGTGAAAACATTTATTCCCTTTGGCCATTATTCAATCATGTATTTTGAATGTAACCCTTGATGTGTCTTATATCAATATATGTACTGAACATCTCGTATCTTTGATCTTTAGACAGAATAAATATTATTATCAATATTATTAGACACCAGCTGGGTTATTAGTTTGAACCATACCAATGACAATGAGGTCAAGATCTGGAAATAGACACAAAAAGGCTTGCTACCATTTTCTCTAAGGTCATATGCAGTAACACAACACTTACCACTTATTTTAGTTGCCCCAGGAGATCCTTTGAACACAGGTTTCTGTATTTTAAACTTTTCATTCGGAGTGTAGAATGAAGAGTTGCCGACTATTGTTGATGCACTTGATATCGGGAGCTTCTTGTTCCTGCCAGACCATCCCCTTGTTCTTACGGGAATCTTAAACGAAATTAATATTCAAATGAGTAATTAAAATGAAATGTATACAATGATAGGAAGACTTATTATGATAAAAAAACATGAATAAAAATTCCAATGTGAATTTAGGTTTACCTTTACTCGCACAAAGAGATGATTTGAGTGAGGTGATCGTATTTGTTCCTCTGATGGAAGCAATGATGGAATAAGCAAGGTTCTACTATCCCATGTTAAAGCAACCTCAAACTTGTTGAGCAAGCTCACAATGTAGCCTCTTGCATTTGAACAGAGAGATGGCGATGACGATTTGAAAACATGCTTAAGATCATCCAGTTTCATAACACCTGAAAGAGAACATTGATCACCATGAATGGGAAGTGAACCAAGAAGGCCCAGAAGCATTGGTATAACAGCTCTTCTGGAGAGTTTTCTTTGGGTTGATAATTTTTTATATCCTGGGATTCTCCCTTTCATCAATGTTGGTTAAAAAGACAAATATTGCTAATGCAAATGAGCTGTGGAATTTGGTTGGTTTTAAACACTGACAAAAAAGATCACAAGAATGCAAATTCCATTGGAATTCATTCTGCATTATCAACTGTCAGTGCTCAAGTCAGGGGCATATCCCACATGCATAAATGTATAACAAAAGATTGATAATGTATATACAAATAATATGGTTAATTTTGAAATGAGAGGGAAACTAGAATTGAATTATGTTGCATCAAAAAGTGAATTTTGAACATAGCCAATACATCAAACCTTTTAAATCCCCAGATCAAGCATAAGCAAATTTATTGTAAAAATAAGAATTATTTCTGTTTCCAACACAAACAAGTAAATTTAAGAAATTTTAATCAAAACATTTACAATTATTTACAACATAGAAATAATATTTTAACAAAAAAAAAGAACAAATACTTAAGGTTAGAGAGAAAATTCACATAATGTGAGCACTTATAATCAATAAACAGGTACAGGAACTTTTGGGAGTTAATTCAGTAGAAAGAGTTGATCATGAAAAACACTCTTGCTTCTTAAATTGAGCCTATATGTTTAATTTTTATAATAAAAAATCAGTTCATGTAATAAAACATAAATGACAGTCTATTAACCATTAACTCAATAAAAAGGCTAAAATAAAAAAACCAAAATATGTTTACTTACCAGTTCTAGCAAAAGGATTGATTTCCCGAATAGTGACTACATGGGCTAACATGTCACATAGCCATTGTGGATCCAAAAAGTACAGATCTTTTAGAGTGGCATCATCATAATGCAGAAGAACACCTGGAAATGAAATCAAGCCTTATTTAACCAGAATATGATAAGCATTACTAAGTGAAGATGGATAAGAAAAATAATCACAGACTCAATGATAAGAAAATAACCAGAAATCTTTATCAAATGGTGTGGCAAAATTGCTATTCTCCTATATAATATTATTACATTTTGGAAATAGCTAGACAGGCCTCTTTTAGTAATCTAAAAACTGTTACGTGTATTGGTGTGAGAGGTATAAAATTAAGGTAGCAGGAGAGTTTTGATTGGAGGTCTTTCAGTACCATCCATGTGTTATGTTGATTTATTTATTTCTTAACCCTGTAATTGTGTAAATAATCTGAATACAGCTTCTCACAGGCAAAAAAATCTTTTTTTACTTATTTTTTCCAAATGATATTAATCATCATTTATTATTTAAGGGAAAAACTGTTTTAAAAATGTATATTGAATGATTGTCATAAGACCTTACTTCAAATGATGAATTGTAGTACGCTTTTAACTAAAAGACCAAAATCTTTGAAATACCTATGGTTTCTGAGAGTAAAATCACACTTCAAATCACTTGTAAATGATGGGAGCAGTCTGCTACAGTGATTGCTTATGGACAATGGGAGCAGTTAAAGGGTTAACAGAAGATATGAAATAGTACTGAAATGGCCAGTGATGAGATGACTGGTGCCGAGTTGGGCTCATGCCAAGGTGATGCACCAAAGTAGACCTACCAAGTTGACTGTGTCAAGAAGTTTACTTCCCACAAAGCTTAAATGGCTAGATTAACTTAATGAAATCTGTATATGGCAGTTATACCACCATTGTTAATTTCTTGAAATTTATAAATTTAGGTCAAATTTACCATTTTCATGAAGAAAAGCTGTCGCTTGATTAAGCTCTGACGTATCCCTGAATGTCCTATGGTGACGTGCCAGCATCTCCCGGGTCACAGCTGCTCTGTATTGCTCAGCAGTCAAAACTGGATCTCCACCAGCCATCCTCCTCTCCCATGCTATGTGGCCAACAACCTCTTCCAAAGCTAGGTAGCTTGCAGGAACTCTCTGCTCCAGAAGCAGCTCTTTGCTGCCTGAAATATCAAGAAAATTATAAAAACATCTACAGGTATGTCTCATGAAATGTCACACTTTTACACCAGAATTTAATTGGAAATTTCAGCACAAAATGTAGACTGAACTTAAAATAGGAAAGGATATAGCTACAACATAATAAAAACAGTAAATACAAGAATAATTAAAAAGCCTTGAGTCAAGAAAGAGATTAGAAGAAAGATGTAGGGAGGACATTGAAGAATCTGAATTCGGAAATAAGAATAAAAAAATAAAAAGAAAGGAATAATAAATGGATACAGTATAATAATTGTGCAAGGTAATAATAGAGGAAGAAGCTATGTAAGCACCAGATAAAATTACAAGAAGGCAATAAAACTTTCAGGAATAAGAGGCGAAAAAATGAACCTATTATGAGGAATAGTGAAGAAAAGCTCTGCACTAAAACAAAGCGATCTAAGAGTATGTCAAGGAATTTTAATGAAGCTATGAAGTATCTGCGTTTAGATTTATTAATGCAATAAAAAGTAGATTAAAACAGTGTAAGAACAGGAATTCTAGTCAGAAATACAGGGAGCATTAATGAAAATAAAGCATAACAAGGCAGTATGATGAGATAACATTCCAGTTGAACTCTTAAGTAGAAGTTTGTCTTAAATTATATGGGTTCTTAAGGAATATTTATGAGGAAGGTGTCAGGCCAAGACTTCTTTAGGCCACATCATACATTAAGAATAATTCAACAGCATGTGATGATTATAGAAATCTAATTCTGTATCCATCCAAGCTATGACTCATCAATAGAAGGGAGAATATTGCAAATGAGTCCATCATGATAATAAGAGCACCAATAGAAAGAAATGTAATGTCAGTATTAAAAAATGGGGTATAGACTGAATAGATGAGTGACTTACTAGAAACCTACATATGACAACAATTATGGAGTATAACGCCAAATATATCTAGATCATGAATTCTCAATTTTAAAGGGCTTCATTACTTTCATCACAATATCAGAACTCTAAATGACTTCTAATACTAAAACCAGCAGCAACAACTGCTATAATCTTTCACAACTCTGAGCAGGAGAATGACTCTTTTTCAGCATATCGCATGCATTCCTACTATGACATCAGAGATTTTGAATTTCATCCTATCCAAATCCATTGCATAGAGTCTACTTTTCTACTCTCTGATATATGAAATAATGAACACACAATAGCATCTAATTTATGTTACATTCTAACCTGGAGGTCTCAGGCTGAACACAGTGTCATAGATGAGATTGCAAAGCAATTTGACGTTATGCCTAGATTTGCAGCTCACTTCTATTGTATCCAAAACTCTAGGGAGACCACACTTCTCAGCATCAACAATATTGATGAATCTGCCATGAAGGAATACCCACATTAACAATGTAAATGATAATCAAACATTTTTTCGACTAAATCAAACATTAAAAAAGTATAAAAGTGAATAGTGTGTTATAATAAACCTGCAGTACAAATAATCATTTGGAATGGTTACATGAACATTATAATAAAAGTTATTGATCTCACTTGTCTCTGATCATCTGCTGAAGATCTTCTGACATTGATGATGGATAATGTTCCCTCATCATATCATAATGTGTTCCCACTATTATCACAGGTGAGTTTGGTGCTCGAGCCTTATGAAGGAAATAAGGGTTTCTCATTAATAAATCAAATGCAACATCGTCATAATATTTCCAAAAAAATTATCTCCTTTTTCAAGTACCTGAATGTTAACCAACCACTGAAGTATTTCTGCAATGCCCCTCTGTCCATCTGGAATTCGCCACACAACAAGATACAAACTACGCTTGGATAGGAAATACTGATGTGTGGCATAATATTCCCTTTGACCACCAAAATCCCATGTCCTATAAAAATACATTTATGATATATAATTATTCTTAGTGATAATCAATCAATGAAGAGTTAAGTTCATTTACATATAAGCATTTTCAGTATTTAAAAATATTTTGGATTTGTCTATTCTATTGTATTATCTCCTGTAATTATTGGCAGAATTTAAATATTAACAATAACTGTTAATGAAATTCTACTGATTCACCTGAAAACAACAGGACCGTAGGATGACTGGCCTCGAATCTTCTTTTCATACACCCAATCACAAATATCAACTCCAACTGTAGAAATATTAGTACCCTTGGCTGTTTTAACATTGATGTTTTTATTTCCCATCCGCTTCGCCCAATGCTGTGGAATAAAAAGTGGTTAAAATATTTTGAAAACATCAAATTATGAAAAGCTGTGAAATTATGTAAAGACATCAATAAATATTTTAGTCTTTGCAAATATGATTCTTACTTAAATGAGGAATATTATACATTTAATAGACTTGAACTAGTGTAGCTGATTTCACTAAAACCAAACTTACTTCTTGATCAAAAAGCCTGTTTGTACTTGAAACATGAAATTTGGCGAAAACCATATTTAAAATGCCCATTAAGAATTCCAATTCTTCTGTTTGTTTTTCAGTACAAAATACTACATCAGATTTTATGGAAACTAGGGCAGTAGAGTCTGAGATATCCCAATGTCTGAACAATGTACTCTAAGTAAAAGCCCACTATAAGTTATAAAGAAAATGAAGTTATTTAGAAAAGAATTCATTCAGGCATCACAGTTATTTGTTGGTTCTAGGCCACCAGCAGAGCTGCACTGCATACCTGTCTGCATAACTTCAAGGATAATGCCTTTTATTCTCACAATGAGAATATCTTGAATTCAAGGCATGCTGTGCTATGCTTAAGACGTTTATGCCTCGAAGCTAAGCCATGGAGAAATATTAACTTTCTCAATTGTTTTTCGGGCTGTTCATGTGAAGCAAGTTTTCATGCCATGACTTTGAGGCATGAAAAAATGTTGATATATGTGAAAAATTATTGCCATTTGGCAACAACAACATTATGACTAAAATACTTAAGAACATCTGAAACAATTCATTTAAAAACTTCTGTGCACAGGGAAGATTTTCGGAAATCATTCAGCATTGAATGTGTTATACTTTTTGAACTCTTCAAATCCTGACAACTATTATCACTTGTAGAATCCTTAATGCCAATAACGTTGAAAATGAGAGAGAAAAATGATAGGATTATTTTTTTTTAACTTTACCATAGCCAATTACAAAGAAAGGTATACTCCTGAATGACCTATTTTTTTTAAGTTGGCTATTTTCTACTTTACAACTCCATTGTACTTTATATTTGTATAACACCCGTCAAAGATAAAGTTGTCTTGAAAATGAATATTACAATACTGATCTAAATCCAATACTCTGCTTGAATGTGTAATCCGTCCCTGTAGCAATCAGTTATTGTGTGTCAGTGACCAAGTTTTAGTTTCCTATGATACAATTTCATCAACTGTATTAAAAAATTGGACGAGCTACTAACTTAACCAGAATTAGACTGGGAGAGAGAGAGAGAGAGTGAAAGAGTGCTTTAGATGTTGAATGCTATGTTGGATAGTGACGAAAAAATTATATTTCTGATGTAGAAGTGGAAGAAGAAAATTTAGAAGTTTCTGGATCAGAATCTATCTTCTCCGAGCACACCACCTGATGTTGAAGAAGAGTAAGTGAGAGTAAATGTTTTGCTGCTCATGAGTCCCCATGACAAACATGATGGGTTGATTGACCAGTGGCATGCCATGACTGTTCCTGAAATGCATGCATTCTTGGTGCAAGGAATTGTAAAGAAACCTGATCAGGGCCATTACGGGACATCAAGGTGAATTCTGTTTACTGTATTTTTTGGTATAACCATGTCTTTTCAACAATTTTCCAAACTTAAATAAAATTTGCATTTCAGTGTTTAAAAAAATTTCAGTGTAAATGCATCCTAGTGCCAAGCTGAACAAGATCTGGTTAATTTACCTTAAAAACTTATGAAAAAATTCAGCGAGTTATAAATTCTTGACCAAGAAGTAACAGTAGATGAGAGCCTATTGCTCTATCAAGGTCGCATGGGTTGGCATCAGAATATTTGTATGAAGAGAGCAAGATTTGGCATCAAGTCTGATCCATCATGCAAATCCAAAAGTGAATAAGTTTGGTAAAAAACATTCAACAATTCACAATACTGAAATGTAAAGTTTCTTGGAGAGATGTATGGTGACTAGGACTAAAAATAAAGTGGTTGTAGGACACTAACTAATTATGGAGGTCATGGATCAAGTGTATCAGCACTTGGGTGATTATTCAATCTCTAAAAAGAGATGGAAATAATATTACAAAAACTTGTTTATATATCACATGGAATTAGGTCTGCAGATTACTTTTATGCTATACAAAAAAACTTGTGGTGGACAAACTCATTTTGAGTACAGACTAAATATTATTGAAAAAACAGTTGAAGTGCATAATCTATAACTTCATCTCCTCATGCAGGAAGGCTACCAATAATTCCACACTCCATCGACCTCAGCGAGAAACATCTCCCAGAAGAGATTGCAGTAACAGAAATGAAAAAAAGAAAACCACACACAAGTGCTTTCTGTGTCCACAAAAAGACGTGTGTGTGGGAAAACTATTAAAAGGAAGAGTAGACCCAATGTTGTCCCTGCTGTGACATTGCACTTTGCATTACTCCTTGTTTTAGGGCATGCCACACCGAAAAATAAAAATATAAATGAGAATTTTTTTGACTAATGCAAAATGCTTTTACACGATAGATTCTAAAAAAAAGTTATCTTTAAAGTTCATAATATCTCCTTGTTCATTCAACTTATACATGCAGTTGTAAAGATGTCAAAAATGTAATATTAACTATAAAAAATGTCAAAAATAGTAATAATTGAAGAAAAAAGGTTATAGAATTGAAATAAACTAAAAACTGTGCTAGAGAGGGGAAAAGAAATAAATAATATACTTTATCTTAAATTGACCTGTAGAGTATTAACAAATATTAAAATAATGTGACCGGCTAGGATAGGATGGTGGTAGCGTGCTTGCCGGCTAATCCAAAGGTCACGGGTTTGAGTCCTGTCCAGGGCATGAGTGTTGTGTTTGTCCAAGTTGGTTTTTTCTATGATTTGAAAAGGTAAGAAATTACCATAGCCACTGAATTAATAATTTTAAGGCCTTCAAAATCGTGGAAGATTTTGTTACTAAACACTGCACAAAAAAATTAGGCAAACCACAATTAATTCATTTTTTTCATGAGTTGAATGATTTCTTTGTTGTTCACATTTTGTAATCCAGTGGGTCAGTGGATTTCTTTTTTCAAAGGGACAACTATTTTGTTCGTTTGCATGGCTTGTGGTAATTAAATCCATGAAATGTTTTTGTAGCACTATTTTTCGTACATTACATCATCACATATTATTGTGGCTTGTCCTTATTTTCCTGTTTCTGAAGAAAATTCTCCCACTGGACACCGGGCAGTCAGATGTAAATTGACTGGAAGGGTGATTTTTTAAACTTCTTCAACACAGGCATGTGTGTGCATACATTAAATGAGTCATGATAATGGTTCTTAAGAGTAGCATAAAAAATATTTTCGTGACAAAATAAAATTGTATGTACCTATAAAAATATTATTATTGTCAGTCGAACCAGTGTTCTTTGTTTTTTCATGAATGTGTAGGTTTCGATGCTGTGCCATTTTGTCCGTATAGCCAATCAATCCAAATAAAAGAACATATGGAGCGGTGAGCTAGACTTGCAGTGCAGGAAAAGGTATTAGTTGAAGGTCAGACTGGTAGGGAGAGACTCATACAACAGGAGGTCCCCTTTTCATCGACAAGCAAGTAAAGGTAGTTCAAAGTCAGAGTTTTGGTGACAATATTTTAATTTTTTTTAATGAAACGATCTATTTTTAATGCATTTGCGGATGGATTGATACAACTACTTCATTGCTCATTTTCGCCTACTTTTGGTGCCATTATATATGCTGAAAGAGGTGAATTTAAATGACCATCGGCTATAATGAGTGTGTGTTATACCGAGAGATTTTTTTGTTATTTATCAGCCCTCGTTATAGCAGACTTCTACTGTACCTTCTAAGGACTATAATGGCAGAATTTAAAAAGAGAACATACAGCGATCCACATATTATATGAGGATTTATTTTAGCACGACCAGGTTTCGGAGTATAACAGCATTATCATCTGATGTGTTCTCTTTTAAATCCTGTCATGATTTAAGAATTCAACTATGTGATGCCTGAAACCATTTCTTATATTCTAAGGACTAGCATCCAAAATCGGATCACATCAGATATATTCTATCTTATTTTATTAAGATTTGTAGGCATCCTGATATTTTTCTTCAATTTCCCACTGACAACAAGTAGTAATTTAATTTACTCAAAATGTCTGTTAGTTTATCTCATTCACAATCAGCAAAATAAACCACTCTTAAGAATGGTAAATACGTATTAGAGCACATAAAAGTATCTAAAACAACTATTGCAAAATCAAAGCAATCACCAGCTTTGGTATATAAGTAAACAGTGCCACAGTACCTGCTATACTTCCTTTGCTACTCCGGTATTGTTCCTTAAATTGTTGATTTAAATCTTCACTAACTTTAATGTCTTGAAACATACGTGCTAATTTATTCACATAATCAGCTGGCATGCCAACCTCTCTGAGCCTGAAAAATTTATTAAACATAATTCATTAAACTTATTAAATTATTAAACTTTTTACATGTATTATTGTCAAGGAAATTGGAATATTTTACAGTAAAAAAATATACTTAATTATTTACCAGTTTCAATGTCATTACACCATCATCATGTCTAAAATTTTAAAACGAGTGCATACCAACATCCAAACACCCAGGGTAGTAGGGTGAGGTGAGCGGTGGGGAGATGGGAGAGGGGGGTGAAGGGAGTGAGGTTAAGACCAATAGGCATCAAGAATAGCATAACAAAGTACCCATCTGGTATCCGGCAGTTACGAAGTATCTCTTGCTGGGTGGTTTATGGTTCATTATCAGGGCACAAATGAGAATTAGCACCTAATCAGCACTCTAATACACTTAAAACACATGGAAGTAAGGCATCACTGTATACTGCACACACCAAGGAAGGTCGAAAAGGGATATGGTGGTGGAGGGGGGGGGGGGGGGGGGGGGGGGAGAGAAAGGAGAAGAGCAGGCAGGAGGATCGGGGGGGGGGGTGGGGGTAGAGTCGTTGGTTGTGTGGAGTGTGGTGGGGGGGTGGTGGTT
>WURS02000016.1:6616001-6628609 GCA_011762765.2 Rhinocypha anisoptera | reverse complement strand
GAGGGAATGTTGGCTTTAACCTGGAGAAGGGTTCGTTTTCTCCTATTCCTATTCCCTTGATAATAATAACCAGGAAACAGAAAAGAAGACTTCCAAGATTCAGTGACGATATAAGCAGCACTACAATATCATGAACAGTTTTTAATAGAGGTAATCAGGTTTAAAGATATTCTTCAATTAAATAGAAAACTTGATTTATTAAATATTTCTTGGTTTTTTAAATCTGTCAATGTTGTTTAAGCTTCATATTCATAAATTACTGACGTGGAATGACTTCTACACTTCTTTTATTGACCGACCAAGGTTCTAGCACCTTACATTCAAGGTAAAGAGAAACTCGGTGGGAACCTCTTACATATATATGCTTGGTGGAGACATGTAGTGGGGGCGACGGGGGGAGGAGGGAGAAGAAGGTAGGGTAGGGTAAAGTTTTGTGAGGTCCAGAGTTGCAGATTTAACAGAGAGTTTAAAAAATAACTTTGCCTTCTCAATCCCCAGTGGCAGCAACTTCACCAACTTATCCACAACTCTCAACCTCACAAAATTTCTGCCCCATCGCCTACACCCCAAGCCTGCACAATAAAAAATGGTCTACATAACATTATCGATCCCCTGTTTAAAATAATGCAAGTGCTATCTTTTGACAAAAAGAAAATGAGATGATTCAAGATCAATATGTGCATTTAAAAAAATTCAAATCACTACAAATCAAATCTTGTCAAATAGAAATCTACATGCTGCTTTTTGAGCATTTGTTTCAAAATACCCTTTTCCAAGTTTTATCTTTCCTGAAAATGCTTTATAAATGAAAATTTAGAATGAATTTAATCAATTCATAGTTGAATTGATTAGAATGAAAATCTGCCTTAGTATAGCTTTTTGTACACTTATTATTACTACCGTATAAATATGTATTTAAAATTTCTTGCTTCAATTAATGTGTTGCAAGATTCACACTGAAGGAACAATTAAACATTATATCTTCATAGAACAACTGAATATGATGACAATCAGCTGTGAAAATTCACAACAAAAATATTTCAAACCTTTAGGTACTTTTCATGAAAAATGAGCAAAATTAAATACAAAGATACTGAAGCATTGCACATCTATGGGATATCTTTAAATTAAAAGTAATGTTATTGCACACAAAAGCAAATCACTTGATGCCTGTAGGATGGACTATGAAATGTCCACTACAAAGTTTGTTAGCAGAAAAAAACAAACGTAAAATAATAATCAAATATCATTGTAACTTTATATATAGCCTCATGAACATAAATCATGGGACGATGTTATCTACGCCACATTCTAACCTGTAACAGTATTTCTTCGAGTACAGGAGCCGTGTACATGGAATGTGAATCTCCTTCAGTCACACTCAGTCCTGCTTTACTAAGTCCATCTTCTTCACCTATGCGAGGATACTGCCTACAAGGAAGTTTCTCAATTTTGTTTTGTGCCACATTCAGGTACCTAAAATATAAGTGGAATTAAGGAACGCATAGTAAAAAAAGCATAGAAAAAAGCAAATGACAATAAGTGTGAATTCTACTTCTGTAAACACTTTTGAAAGTAAAAGTACCAGTTATAATTTTCATTAAAGTTATTATTTTTTAACAACTGAAGGAGTTAATGCAGTAGCAAGTCACAAATTAAGTAAACATGCCATTCTACTACTAAAACTAGCATAGGAGACCCTACTATTGAGAAAGTTATTTCTGTTCTATGAAGAACTGTAACAGTAAGAATGGAAAAGTTCTTTAACATTAATGGGAGCATACTTTTCAGGGACCAAATATGGCTTCTATTGACCAAATACATTTTTCACTACACAAATATATTATTTCTCTCCATTTAAAAGGCATGCCTTAAACAAATATTTAGTATTGATTAAACTTAAACTATATGTAAACAATATTAAAATAACCGATTATGAAACCCTGAGTGCCCACTTTCAGATATAAATGGGGATGTGTGAACACAGTGCCTTTAACATAAAAATAAATAAAAATTTCACAACAAAGTGTGACAATCAGAGATTTATGCCTCTAAAACCTATTAAGTTTTAGAGGCTAAAGAGGTGAAATCTGAAACTCATATGATTTGGAGTATTTCAAATATTTTCCTTTAATCAAAACACAGATAATTTCATAAATTATGGTTTTTAACATACCACCTATTTTTCATAATGGATTACTTAATAATTAACTAGTGCATTCATGTGTAACACATGCACATTTAGAACACAAAAATAACTTGGGTACTATGCTGAAGGTTATGAGTGCTGGCTATTCCTGTTGTCTTACCTTAAACTGTGCAATGAGAAAATGATGAGTGGAAGAGATCTGAGCGAGTTGTCCGACACATCCAACCTCGTGATGGTGTTCAACGCCGGAAGGTAGCGCAAGGCATTGATCTTCCCAGGGGGGCCCAGTGTGGGACGCGATGCCCTAAGGCTGGGGTTGAGGCTAAACGCCGCATCAGCCAACCACTGGGTGCGAAGGCGCATGAGATCACGTTGGCTGTGCCAGTTTATCATCACAGGAGTTTGCGAAGGGGGGGACTGTCCGCTTCCATTGCCGTTCGACTGGATTCCGAGAGCACTGAGCGTGGAGAAGGTCAACCCCCCCGGCCGCCCTCCCGAGACACTCTTCCCATCGCGAGCACCATTGTTCGAACTATTCTCCGGGTTGACTCTGTACTCTGGATCACGATGGGCCTTCGTTGCCAGGAGGAGAGCCACCAAACCTTCATCACCATTGGTCAGAGCAACCCGGAGAGCCTGGCAGCGATCGTCCCTCGCAGAATGTCGAAGGAGCAACTCGACCATTGGTATATCCCTGATTTTGGGAGTGAAGGAAAGACCTTTGTAAATTCTATGCTAAATCAATTTCACATTGGGAAAATAAATTGTTAAACCAGTCAAGCTTTCATGGTTTATTCAGATTTTTTAAACGTCTATGGGGGACCATTGTAATAAAGGCAATGGGTGGATTCCCACATTCAATTGCAAACTGAAACATCAACATTGATAAATAATAACAAGTATACAATGGTAAAATACACCATCTAAGGCAGTGTTTCTACAATTTTTTTCGACCCAACATCCCCCTTGCGTCCATAAGCCTATACCCAAAGCCCCTCGAACGTTAAAAAGGTTATTAGACAAAAATTCAGAAATTTTCTTTTGATGCCGTCCATGTGAGAAAGGTTTTATAATCTAATTATTGTTTGTTCTTGACTAGTGCTGCCCCGAACACCAAATAACACAATGCTTCCCCCACCACAAACCACTGCGCATCACAGCTCACGCACGACATTCCTGTCTCCCAGTGCCACTGAGCTGACTGTCGTCTGTCACTTCAATTCGTCTCATCGCATGTACCTGTTCAGTTACTTTTGATTGGATCATTAAGATAGAAGTGAATCATTGTCTGTTAACATCTTCGTCTTGATTTCTCGGCTATAATTATTTTTATACCTTATATTGCTTCTTATTGCTACCTAAAAAAATATTAATTTATTATCATATGGCCCGCATCCATATTATAGGTTAAGTTGTGGCCCATGAGGCCTTACAAGTTGGATACCCCTGATGTACACGGAAGTAAAGGAAGGTTACCAGGGCCTTCACCTATGCCGAGGGTGGCTTCAGAGGGGAGAAAGAGGCATGGTCCCCCCAGACTGTTATGATTTTTTTCTCTTACATTATATACAACTTTTAATCAAAGAAAGAAGCCGTTGGATGTCAAGTCCCAGCCGATGACCCCACCCAAATGTTTTTCCAAGAGAAAATCAGCCCTTAGCCTGTAGTTACCTTCAGGTCAGGACACTGCCTCCACCATACCCCCTTGTTTCTTATCATCCACTCTGGGCTAAACTATCCATGATGGCACCCACTTTGGGAATCACTGATCTAAGGCTAAATCAACAATCCATAATCAATAGGTAAAGGAGGTGCAGCCACTTGCAGCCTCACCTGTAAATAAATTCCTTGGTGTATATATTGATGAATCGATAAGGTGTGAGGTTCATATTGACTTTGTCTGTTCCCGAGTTGCCTCAGGTTGCTATCTTTTAAGGAGAATCATAGCTATCACTAATGTGCAGGTAGTCTTATCTATTTATTATGCGTGCATTTTCTGTCAGTTAAAATATAGTGTGGTTGCATGGGGTCACTCCCATTTCACAAAAAGACTATTCAGGCTACAAAAATGGGCCATTAGGATTTTGGCTGGAGTCAACAAATCTACTACCTGTAGGAGTTTCTTCAAAGACCTCAAGATTCTTACCCTGCAATGCATATATATTTATTATGCTATTTTGCATGTTAAAAGAACCTGCAAATAGATTCTTGCCCTGAATAAATATGTTCACCATCATGACACAAGAAGACCCAACAACTATAGAATACTTTCCCACAATCTTAGTATGTATGCGAAAGGTCCTTCATATGTTGGTTGTGTACTGTTGAATCACTTACCAAAACATGTTAAATCCATAAAGAGCTTTCAAATGTTTAAAGTTAAACTAAAAAAATTTCTTTTGGAAAATCCATTTTATTCCATAGATGAATTTCTGGAATATTGATCCACATTTTCCTGTAACTGTATGTTCTTTGACTAATTGTATCTTGTCTTTTTTATTATTATTTTTTTTAATGTTTTGTGATTGTCCCACTTGACATGCCCTATGTTTACCTGTACAAACCCATTGGATAAATAAATTATTATTATTAATAAATCACAATAAAACACTGAAATGAGCACGATCAGTATGAGACAAAAGTCTCATTAAAAAATTCATTTACTGAATTGAGAGGTGCACAAGGACATTCCAAAAAGTTTTACCTTTTTTTTGAACTGGTGACATTGGGAACATTGCCCCATGATAATATTGGGGAGAGTGGTGAGCTGTTCTAAATGTTTGCACAGACTTTGTTTAACACCACAAATCTTTCTCTTGTGGCATTATAAACAGTGAGGAGTTAATTTGTGAATGACTCGTACTTGCTTGAGTAATCGTTCCACAAAGAAAACAAATCGCTCACCTATTAGTGCACGCTTCCGTCAGGGCTGTAGACACCCCTTCCCGAGAAGCTGAAGCCGAACCCTGACCAGAAGTAGTGCCAGATCTCAGTCGTGACGACGACTGCGAATTGTCATCCTCCATCTCCTCAATTGTGGCAGAGGTCTGCGAACTGGGATCGGCACGGATGGGCAGATTGGGATCTGCACTGCCCACAGTCAACAGGGCGCTGACTATCAAGTGGTGGCCACCGCGAACCGCCGAATGGAGAGCCGTCTCCATGCCATTGTTGCAGTGGATGTTGATGTGCAGTGGGCTTATCATGCGCTCCTTTGCGTTCGAACCCCGTCGCCCTGCACGCCAGCTGGCTTCGGAGTTGTCCCAGGGATCGGCCATGGCACCACTGCTCAAGTTCAGTTTGGACATGATGGACTGGATTCCATCAGAGATCCTGCGGCGCGTGGGACTCACGGCATCATAACCATTCTCGATCCTCGCCTCTTCTGCATCCTCTGTCACTGGGGTGCTCTCCTTTTCTTCAGTCTGTACAAAGGGAAAGAATACCAAGAGGATTATATCACAACGCAGCAGAGAAAGTATTGCAGGAGAGGCTACAGTGCCAAGGTGCAAGCTCTGTTCAAAACTTCATCCCGTTATGTTTGATTCGGGAATTTTACCAAAGTGGAAGACTCACTGTAATTGGCTCAGGATAATCAAGGTGGGCTATGTTAATGTTAGACGTTGGACTCCTGATATGTAACTTCCAGGGGAAAAATAATTAAAATGGATTCCTTGATATACTGTATTTACCCAATTATAAGACGACTTGAATATAAGATGATCCTACAATTTTCTGAGGCTAAAAAATTCTTTACTTTGGAAAAAATTCTCATTTTATTTTTTTGTGTAAATACAGTACCTTTGATTGGAGAAGATTATTTCGTGGGTGGTTCCCCTAACATGCACATACATTACAATTGCTATCTAATTAATTAATTTTCATTTAAGAGTATTTTATTTTCATCCAATAACTGGATTAAACAATCATGGATCTGAAGGTGCTGTGAATTCAGGAAGAGGAGATGAACACGTAGTGACCCGCAATACAAGTCTATCGAAATGAGTTCCATTTCTATCATGTTTGAAGAATAAAAAGCAAAATAAAATGCATGGCAATCAATATGCAATTATTCGAGGTCATTCAAAAATGTTAGATTGCATCTTGAAGCCAATAAGAAAGCGTTACCTCCTTTTTTAATGACAAACTTAGACAAATATTTAACATTTACTAGTTACCACCCAGATCTTGGCCAATGTATTATTTAACAACTGTTTCTGTTGAGATAATTTTATTTTCTTCTCAAGAATTTTTCTCATAACTCTAAAATCATTTTATTATAGTCTTTTGGCACTTATTTTTATGATGCTATGCCCTTGCTGACACCAACTATTCAGGAAAATCAGTTTTTAGACAAATACAGCATCCTTGCCCATAAAACATTACATTAAAGTGGTAGGTGATTGTTACTAAAAGGAATTTTTGTACTGCATGGACTTTTATGGCATACTTATGTTAAAATTAAAGAGAAATAAACATATTATGCCTAGAGATATACCAAAATAATAAAATCAGAATAAAATAAATAGCATGTTATTTTCAAATGAAGAGTGAGATATTTGATTTACAAAGAACAATCTTACCTTAGTATTAAATGTACAATGCATAAAATTAATATTTATATATTCATAAATTTCATAGAAAAGAATGTTAATATCTTCATGAGATGTTAGAATTGCCAATACTTGGAAGTTATTCTTAAGTCCATAGAAAAAATATCATATTGACTACACCACTCTATGGACTAAATTTCAAATTGCAATATTTCCAGAAATTAGAAAACTGAACCTCTGTATTCTGGTAGTTTAGCTTTATCTTTGATGAATATTTCACAATAGACTGCAAAATCCTAGGTCTGAGACATTATCTTTCATGTTTCTGTTTGAATATTAGATAATAAATTTGAAAAATATGTTATACTATTTGTGGAAAGGCAATCACTACAAGGTCACAAAATGTATGCAGATAAACATAAACACGTCATTTATCAATACATCTGAGTAAGAAGAACTTCATTGCTATATCTCAGTTATTTGGCACATTAGAGAATGGATGACACAGAAAGAGACTGATTCACTTAAGACAAGAAAGCCCATCAGGGTTATGTAGTTGCTGTATGTACCTACTACGTGGAAAATTCTGGACTGTAGGTTTCTGTGATTGCATTCATTACTGTTAACTTGCTGTGAACAAACTACATGTTTCAGGACCAAATGCATAATAAAAATAATTCACTATCTAATAAAGACACACTGACCATCTACAACAAAACAGAAAGTTGAGTCATTAACCAGACTACCTGAATATAAATTGAGAATTTCCTTCAACTGTTAGCTGTAATATGCAACTTTGTATTTGAACTAAAATCTTCCAAAGCCTATCACAGGGGTCAGGAGACAATTGCAAGAAGGCAAAGGGAAGCCTCCCTATCAATGTGGTGTTGCAATGAATCCAATACAAAAAGATGAAACAAAACCAAAAAGCAAGTTGTGCATCAGGTTTAACCAGATGATCAGATAAAAAATACACTTACATACCTTAATTCTAAAAGCCTTCACTTTATACTTAAGCAGCAGGTCGACCAGTTTCTTATTGCCTAAGTAGCAAGCTTGGTAGAGCACTGTTTGACCTGTAACATCCTTGTGGTTGATATCGAAAGGAAGTTCATATTCCCACTGGCCAGAAGGATCACTGAAACAAAAGGAACAGCTGAGATAGAGAGGCAGACATGGGCATTGGTGCTATGGAGGGGAGAAATGTTTGAGAGGCTAAAACAAGCTATAAATAGAATTGGAAAGGGACCCAGAGTAAACCCGCTATTTATACTGGCAAGCATGAAAGCATCTGCCATTGAAAGTGTCCTAGGACCATGCCAATCCAAGACAAACAAACACAAGAGTTGATTCACAACAAACAAATCTGTAAGCAGAAAAGTTTTTTTTTTAATCTTTAGGGCATGAAGTTCTAAGTTTATTCCAGTCCTACAGCAAGTTTTTTCTTCTCTTTCAGGCTTTCTTACTTTAAAGGTTATGTCTCCTGACATTGATTCTTAATCCATCCAACCCAAAGGTATTTGTGCAATGAAGTGTTACATTTCCTGTAAGCCTTACTTTTCTATGAGAAAACTGAAACTTGGCATAAATTTCTTCTTTCAGAATTAATGAAAAATGGTAAAAAATTCGACATTAAAAGAAATGGCAGTTTTTCAATTAGCATCCCAATACAGCTCTACAGCTTGCCTATAATCCTCTACACAAAAGCAAAAATCTGGGAAAGAAAACAATGAACAACAGCTATGCACTGCAGAGAAAATTCAAACCTTTATATTATTTCTTCATGAGAAGAGAAGGAAAGGACTAAGATGCTTTCACTGGTATACTCAGATACTTGAAGATACTTTAGCATCACAATGTAAATGCATTCATAAGAGAGAGGGAAAATTCAAAGCCATTGTTCTTTTGATTCATTCTATTTTAATTCTAATGAAGTTATTTTATAATTATCTCTATAAAGCCTTGGTGATCCAATCAGTTTTATTTAGAATAGGAAAGATACTATCCATTGAGTGTAAAAGCAGCGAGGAACATATTCAAATGCATGCTAAGTTACTAATGATGACAAAAGTAAGTTGATTTTTCAGAATCAAAATTTTTGAGAGCTGAGTCCAATTACCAATAAGAAGTCCACTTACACAAATTTCTGCATAATCTGAGGAGGATAAGAGTACCGAAGAAGCTGCTCAGCTACAACAACATGGCCATTTATGCAGCAAGCGTGGATGGGTAGCCACCTTTCAACAGTCTGCTGTTGTACAAGTTCAGGAAATTTCTGGAAAATATGGTTATCAGACTGTCATTATTTAATCAACATAGAAAAGAGGATGGAACATATAATTGAAACATTTATTTTTGTAATAATTTAGGAAAGGTCAGTAAGAACAACTTTTGTCACTTTTACATCACGAGAAAAGATTTTTCAATATACCCATTTTGTAAAATTATATTATATGTGAAAAATAATGCTTAAACATTTTGTAAAGTTAAAAACAGCACAACTAGATTCTAAGAGATTGAATTTCTAGAATAATTATAAATTTAATTATATTACATTAACAATTGTAAAGCTAAAGTTAATTAAATGCATCCAAAGAGTCACAGTATTTATTTTTCCACAAAAAATAACTAAAACTAAGCCACATAAAAATAGAAAAAATAAATATAAAGATAGCTGCTGGTAACAAAGCTTGCAATACAACAGATCTCTTCCTGAGGACTTTTATTTCTGAAACAAGACTGCTTCTAAACTGATATACTGTAGATTCCAGCAAACTAAAGAAAAAAATGGCTCCGGGAATTCTAAGACTAATCCAAAACAGGTTGATTCAAAGGAGGAAGTGAATAAGAAGAATTTATTCAGGAATTCAAATTATAATTTCCCTTTAAAAAATATTCTTCCAGTTTATATTGTTGAATTTATAACAGTAGTCATGGGTAATAAGATTATAGGTGGTTCTATAATTGATGTCATTCACAATCAAGTGTTCTTAAAAACCTGCTCTGAATTTCAAGTTGAATATATTTAAAAGAGTATGAGAGTGATGAATTTATGACTGTGTCATTGATAAAATTAAAAAGTATTACTTGGGGGCATTACTTATTGATTACTCTGTAACCATACCTCAATCTTCAGCCCTAATGATATAATTGTAAGGTGTATGAAATTGGTGAATTTTTATAGTAAGGTGGCATATGTAATATGGTTTACAAATTGAAAATTTTTTAACAGCAGGCATGTGCCTTAATTATTACAAAATAAATAACCTTGACATTGCATTATACCCAGCCAGACAATTGTGACACCCCCTATCATGAAATACAAAAGTGGGAGGAAGAGAAAACATCACTTCTGTCAAAGGACATGTAGTCTGTCTAATATGTTCAGGCACATAATTAAAGGAAGATATGGCCTAATATATAAATACAATCAATTTTCATTTGTGCAGAGTGACATGTCATTAAATCAACTAAATTTTCAACTAAAGGCGTTCAATAAAACAAAAACATACTGATAACTATGAGTGTAACACTATTTATGTTCAACATTATGTATTAATTATTCATGAGATTTCACTGTTTACTTAATGTTTCACATACACAACTTAGACTTTGAATGATTATGTATTCTGGAAGGTAAAACTCTGTGTTTTCCTGAAGTGCAAGACAAAATCAGGTCTCAAACATTGCCTAATTCTGGGAGTATTTGTGAATATCTCGGAGTATTCTGGGACATTTGATGTGGAAGGGTGATTAAATGTAATAGTGTCCATTAATATTTACTATAATATTAAGTTATATATTTGTCCAGTAATTAATTATATATCACCAATTCCTAAGGGAAAAATTTGTCCTTAGCATGTTCAACAGGCAATCAAGAGATTCGAGGTTCATATCCTGGCTTTTCCCTTAAGAATCAGTCAGTTTCCATAATCCTTACCACATATTGTGTTTGTCCTTTTACGTGTTACTATGCCTTTGCTTATTTACTATTATGTGTGGTGTGTATACACACATAAACTTTATGAAGTTATCTAATCAAATAATAAGGGATAAACCTTACAGGGAGATAAATTTGATGAGTTCCTTTACTTTTTAAAATCAGATTTATGAAAAATGTGAAAGGATTCCATAAAAAAACTTGAAGACTATGCCCAAGCTTCAGCATTTCCTAATTCTGCCACCTCTTGATAAGGTCATTGAAATTTTACAGTATACAGATACCAGAAACCAATGCAAAAGTCTTAAGAAAATGTTAGCTGAAAAAGTATCACTTTCATCTCATATTTACCAAGAAATTAAAAATACTTAATCATACCTTTAACAATAGCTCAACAATGTCCTTTCTGCCATAATAGCATGCTATGTAGAGAGGTGAATACTTGGTGACGGGGTGAATCCTTCCATCTGCCTCATTTGCCAGCAATACTTTCACAGTCTCCTTTTGACCTGCTTCACATGCCCTGCAAGTTTGAAATAAATCATTTATCACAATAAGAAAAATTAAAAAATTAACAATTCACACACTATACATAAATGTCTAATAAATACCACCAAAACACTATTTATTACAATGTTATTAGGGTTCTATTTACCCCTAAATTCATGTTTGTCATGTTGGTTAAATGATTATTGCACTACCTGCTAATGATGTGACTAATAAGCTTACTATGACGAGATAAGTGGAAGAAATATGTCCACAAACTTAAAATGTACATATAAGGGAGGCCTGGCTGGAAAGGGGGACTGGAAACAATTTTGGTTAATCTGCCATCATCAATCACAGTATTCAACCAAGAGGTTGGTTCAAAAAGTGAGGATGGAGCTCACCTAGTACTCACTCAGTGTCACGGGAATATTCCGAAATCCGAATAATACAAGGAGGAACCAGTCTGTGGTTTCCAATGGAAGATTTGGTACCCAGAAAATCACTGAGTTTGGGTTTAGATGGAGTTCTCCCCAAGGCATCAATGGGCCTTGAACCCAGGGTCTCCCTTTTAGTAGCCAAGAGCCCACTGGACTGTCATAACTTCCATCTGATGGTGATGACTATCTTGAACAGCATTAAGATGAGTCGTGCCACTTCTAATGCCTTTTTAAGAACTAGGAAAATCTCTCTCCTTAAATGTATCATCTGCCATTTGTAACCAAAATCCACAATTTGAAGATAATGCCAAAATTTGACCCAATTATGATTAAATTTTATATAAGTTACCATTTTACTTTTGAAGACCCAAATCTAAAAAAAGAATGCAAAATCGTGAAGGAGTTTGGCATAAATGAGAGGGAGATCTCTCTCCTGACACTATAAAGAGACCATTATCAACCCCCGAATTGAGAAGTTAGTGATCGACCTGATTATTTTTATTTTATTGAGAATTCCTTTTCCCATTTCCATACTTTGAAAATTCAGGAAGTGGCTGAAGGCACTGATTGGACGATGGACAAAAAATTTCTACCGTTTAAAACACAAAAAATCAGATCCAAGTACCATTTAAGGCTTCGAAAAAAATCAAATATAACGGAACATTTTATGCGTATTATTCTGACTAAGTATAAAAAGTAAATATTACTCTCGTTACTCAGAAAATTTCTTCTAAAAGAGAGCCGATAACGGTGAGTTCTTGGCACACCTAACTTTAAACCGATTGGAAATCAAAATTGTTTATCTTCACATTCCCGAGGGGATTGATATCAAAGCACCGATGTAACCGCAACCAAAATTTTTAAGAAGTTCAAATCGTGGAACGTGAAAAGTCTAAAAATGGGTGGAAGCTCCAATTGAGAGGATTGGCAGCGATACCCTGTGTGCAAAAACAGACAGTCCGGGTGGAGACGAGTGAAAAAGTAGATAGGTGGTCCGCTAAAGCTATCTCTACCTCTCTTCCCTAGGGGGAACCACCAGA
>WURS02000016.1:6581027-6615901 GCA_011762765.2 Rhinocypha anisoptera | reverse complement strand
CAGATTGACAGTGATATAGCATAACAATGGTCAAACCTTCTAACACGGCAGCTTTACACTCCTGATAACAATTATTAATTATGCGTTCCCTGTGGTACGGTCATTATTTCAAGGCTACCGCAAGGGCAGAAATGCCGAGAATCACTGCGTTTAGGGTCTGCTGATACCTCAATTTACGTGAGACACGAATTACTTATTTTTCCTTTAGAGGCAGTATCTTCCTTGGGATATGACATTCGATCAACTGAGAATGATTTATTGCCTCTCTATGGAATACTTTAACGTGGAAATATTTGACGAAATTAAAGAGTTTCCTATTTCGGGATATCATCATATTTTTCCTCATTGATGCTGTACTTTGGCCACCAAATCCATGCCTCACCGTTTTCTTCTGCGATAAAATTTCCGCCTTCTCCACTTGCCAGAACGAATTTGTGCACTTCTTTTGGTTGTGTTGATTTTTTTCAATTCCAACTTTTCTTTACTCTCCAATCACATCACCGAGAATTGTGACATAATAACCTTTCTCGTTAAATACCCCATTAATTTTTTTTTTGGACGATATTGTTATCGACTTTTGCAGTCCTAATAATCAACATCGTAAGCCATCTAATAAATAATTTTATATGGTATCCTTTCTCATTTTCCAATTCTTCGCTTAATAGTGAAAAATATTGTTCGCGTGATACTTGATAGTGCACGTGTGTTCCGGCAGGTGGCTCCTGTAACGCTTGGCAAAATCTCTGATTGGATCTCCGTGTACGTGAGACGTGTGGAGGGATTAAAGACGCCCGTCTCCTAACGTACACGTATATGTGTACACGGAGATTGTGAACATTGCCTATACTTAAAGCGTAGTAATGTTCATCGAGTACGTCGTACGCCTAAAAATTGCACGTCGATTGCGTCCCAGTTTTACCTCGACGACGACGGCGGCGTCGGACTACGTCCATGTGGCGGTCGACGCAGCCAGTGTTCTCCCGGCCGTGGTCACTTGGAAGGTGAAATTCAGCGCCCTCGAGAGGATCTCCAGGAACCGCACCTCGACTCCGGTCCAGGTGCCGTCCAGTCGCTGGAGCGTGAACGGGGGTTGCTGCATGGCAATGACCTTTAGGTGCCGTTCCACGCCCTGGGTGACGTGGGCCCCCGCGGCCGGGATGAGGAGGAGGATTGCTCCCGGTAGCCAGGGGGAAAACATACCGTTTGGCTCCCTCGGAGGGTGACGGGCCCTACCTCCCCCGTCACCTCTTCCACCTCCTGGAGAGGGGGCACATCCCTCGGCCACCCCGAGGGCGCGCTTCCCCGCAGAAATCACCATCGAGTCGGGGAGAAGAAGAAGGTGAGGACCCAGTCGGAGGTGTTTCCTGTTTGTGCTCTAGCCGGTCTTCGATCAAAGGACGAAGTTCGCACATACACACACACATGCCTCGTGGCTTCGTGACGTGACCTTTAGCTCCTAAATCAAAAAATTTCATTATTAATCTGGGACGGTGATTGAAAATAAATATTTTCGCCTCGATGGACGGAAAAAATTATTGTTGTTGTTTGTTTCTCTGTCTCCGTAAGGCCACATGGGTTTGTCGTGACCAAGCGTTCACTCATCCGAGGACGGAAGGAGAGGTCGATCGCGTGGAAAGTCATTACTTTTTCCCCGCTTTCGATACATTAAAAAGGACGATGAAAGAAGAACGCAGCAAATGTCAAGTTATTTTCATCCTGCGAATTTTTTTTCCTCCAATGTTATGATTCCTGCTCTTCTTAATGCATGATTTTTTTTTATTTTGTAAGGACTCGCAGATGAATGCATCGTTAAACTGGAAAGTATCGTTAACTGGAAAGTTTGTAGATGTTGGCATACCAGTGTCCTCATGAAATTTTTCTTTGGATGAAGACCTAAGATAGACGCTTCATAGGTTTCCACGGCGTTGGTTGGGTGGCAACTGCATCTTCGGGTCCACCGTCTGCGTTTACCGATTGAAAAATACTACGGCTTCGCCATCAAGCCCAGTTGGCGCAATTTAATTTGGTCAACAATAATTTTGAATGGCAATCACTTTAAGTTTGTAACGTTCTCTGTAGTCTCATTTTCGCCTCTGGTTTCATCCCTATTTCTTCTCTAACTTTACCTGTTTTCGCATAGAAGAAAATAATAAAAAGTCAGTTCGACCTCTATTTAAGTGACTCCCAAAAATAACTGGCTATTCACAGGCAAGATTTTGACAAATGGATGACGTTGTAGCATGTATCCATACATTGTCCTGGGATAGCTGTAGTCATTTTCCTGTCGATGAAAGATGGCATTATCAAGCCATCTACGAACTCTCTAATAATAAGGCGCCGTGATCTTCTGCTCTTTTTTGGGTGGGGGAACAGCAATCATTCCTAAATTGATCACAATGGAAGCAGTTCTTATAAGATGCTTTGAATTCCTCTCATGAAATCAGCATCTTTCAGTTTCCCGGACCGATTAATTATTTATTGGTTAGATGATAGGTCACACGAGAGTTCTCTAAAGTCTTTCTTCAACCTTTTGCAGCAGTCAATTAACCAATTCTCTTCAAGAAAAGCATGTAAGTGAAATTTGGAAACCTTTGAGATGTGCCTTCGCGGAGGTTGGACAAAATAAAATCGAGAGAAGAAAATAAAAGAAAAGGAGTTTTAGGAATGTTAAGGAATTGGAATAAGCAGTTTGGTGAATTCTGAAAAAGGGGTGAAAAGAAGATTTTTATCAGTAGCTTAGAATGGATTCAGCAAACGTCCGTTCAAACCATGAAAGAAAAAAATTGAATTCAAATGTCTCTTTATCGTGCTTATTTCCTGTCCTTCGAATAACTATATAGGCGGTACATTGTTTAATTCATCAATGGTAAATCAAATTAACATTGGTAATCAATGGTAATCAAATTAACATAGCATCAATGGTAAATGACAACAAAAAATATTTTCTTTCCGACTTCTTACATCAGTATATTTTCCACATGCTCTCACCTTCTTTAGGAAGGTAATCTGAATACAAGAATCGGATTCCGAAGAGATTTCAGATTGGCTTCTTCATACTTTAAAGTTTGAAATCTTAATGATTTCCTCCTAGTGTCAAACATTTTTCCGCTTTTAAATGAAATGCCATTGAGATTTCGAACGAATAACTCATCTCAGACACATATTTTAGTAAAAAAGAGATTTAATTTTCATCAGTGACAAATCCTCTCTTTAGTCCTTTCTTTTATTTTTTTGCTCTATTTATGTTATTTATCAACAACTCCTTGACAACTCCTTTGTTATTTCTGTTATAACTGTTATTTCTTCTCTTAATTCAAGTTGACATTTATATAATTAATTTATAGCTTAAACACTTTCCCTTGTTGATTTAAATTAACAGCTCTTTAAACCTAATTCCTTACTTTAATTTCTTTCCCTGAATCTGAAGTCATTGAACTCTTCAAAATTGGTGTGGATATCGGCTTGCATATGTCCATGTTCATTGACACTTTGATTCCCAACTCTCTCTCAAGCATCTCCTTGACGTGTCTCTTGTACTGATGACCCCATCTCTCATGGTACAGCTGACGAGGCCCTCTTGAGCGAACTTCTCACTATCTGCATTCTTCCTGAAGGTCCTTGGTCAGCAACATCCAACTTGATTTGAACATCTCGAAGGAGCTCGGTAAAATATGCAAAACTTTTCATATGAAAGTTAAATCATCTCTATCTTCTTAATTGCACTTGCTCTGTAATTATTGGGTGTCTGGGTCCATAACCCATTGAGTTTTCGAACGAATAACTTAATTCAGACACATATTTTAGTAAAAAGGGATTTAATTTTCATTGAGAGACATCCTCCGTTTAGTCCTTTTCTTTCTCGGTTTTTCTTTGTTTAAGTTATTTTTCAACAACTCAAGGGGAACTCCTTTGTTATTTATGTTACAACTGTTATTTCTTTTCTTAATTTAAATTTACATTTATATAATTAATTTATACCTCCAACAAATGCTTTGCAAAGAAAGTTGTACATTTTTATATGTTTCCGTAATACAACAACTTGTAACAAAAACAAAGAAACATACTAAATGGTTTGGATTCATTTATAAGATTTGAGGTTAATAGATGGATATAGCTCTTACTGATTCAGTTTAATATAATTCTGGATGAACAAACGGACTTAATTGCTAAATGTTTATTGAAAACATGGAAAGTCATTTGACATTGGAAAGCCATTGGAAACAGAGGTTGCTTACTAATTGAAATGAAACAACACAGATATAACACATCTGTGTATACATCTGTGTTATGCATCTGTCCTGTGCATTAGGTTCTCAATTCCCCGATCAAAATGTTCTCGAACAGGGTGTTTTAGTGGTCTAGCAATTATTATCTTTGACTTTGAAGTCTGTGTTTATTGTTTCCTATAATATTTAAAAATATGAAATATAAATAATATTTAAATAAAAAGGTATTTATTTAAGGGATTCCAGTAAAGTTCAAAGTGATCAGTTTTTAAAAAAATCTCCACATAACATCAATGGAATAAAACTTTTACTTGGATATACAAGGTAACGAAGTGAAGTTTAATTATATAGTGAAAAAAGTAATCTAAACAAATCATCGCTACGTACTTCTGATACTTTGGCCCTGGTCAAATATTTTCAAAATACGGATGTATTTTACGTCACTTTAAAATACCAGTAGAAAGTTCTCCGTTAAATTAATGATGTAAAAGTCTGCAAAATATCGTAGGAGAGAAGGAGACCCTATGAGGATTGTTTTTCGGCCAGATGAACATTGGTGCCGGCCCACATTCTTCCAATTTTTTTCCTCCAGAATTTATTATTTTTTAGGAAACATGTAACGATTTTTTCCATCGGAGTAGAACCAGAATATTTGTATAGCTCTTTCCCTCGAGCGGACAATGTGTATTCATCCGCTAACTGATAGGGACACTTAGCAGTTGGAAGAAAACTAGGTCGAAACTTCTAATCGTACACATATACCCCTTGCTCATGGTATAATTTTCCGTAAAAACGGTGTGATAAAAATTTCGTCAAATCTTTTGTAAAACGTTTTGGGTTACGGTAAAATTTGTTTGGACCCATGAAGTCCCGCCGGTCTGCCATTCATGAGAAAATTGAAGAAACTCTTATAATTTTGAAGGATATTATTATACGGTCAGGAAATTACTACACTACCTTATATATTTATCCAATAATAACGAAACTCCTTCAATATTCCAGCTGCCTGCCATCATCACGAACATTAATTTTAGATTTTGTTTCCGTGTTACTGAGTACCGTCGTTATGGCAAGGTCGTCTATTATTGATCGTTATATAAGACACTTTGATTTAAATAGAACAGTGGATTATTCCATGATAGAGCATAAGAGTAAGATTACTCTGAGAAAAAATAACAGGTTTATTTCATAAAACGTATTAAACATGGTATACGAAAACTTCATCGTGAGCAAGAACATCTCCATGAAGTACAAGAAATTTTATAACACGTTTTACGTTTACAATTGTACCGTGAGCAATAAATAGACAATAGAGGTACATGCCTCCGTGTGGCCAAATGAGAGCTGGAGAAAGAGAGAGAGAGTAAGAAAGTGGCCTCAATTGAAATTGGCACGGATTACAATGGGACGCTAGCTTTTCTCATGATCCATGGTCACCCGCCGACCAATCACAAGTGCCTTTCGTCCATTCTCTCCTTATTAGTGTCATCCGAAGATGCCTCCTCCTCCTCCCCTCTGTCAGCCTCCTTCCCAAGAGATCATCTACCACCATTCCACTACGCGGCTGTCCCCAGAACTTACTCGTGAAGAATGAATTCACTAGAAAGTCGAATGGCGATAGCACGCCTGTCACTTGGAATGATTATTCCCGCGCGTCAACTCCTGTAGTAAATGTTTTTCCAATGTTAAAAAATATATCCATGTTAGGAATAAATATACTTTGTACTTTTCCGAGGATTTTTTTTCTTTACGTTTCGCCGAGTGACGGCCAAACGCGTCGTAAAGAAAAATAAAATCTGTGGAAAAGTACAAAGTATATTTATTCCTAACAACTTCCACGAAGTGAATCCTGATACCGCTTATTATATTAAAAAATATACTTTATTTTCGACCGGTTTCAATGTCGCTATACCAGGTCAATCATTTTAACAATCGTTTACCAACATATATTCCAAACATCCGGGAAAGTAGGGTGAGGTGAGTGGTGGGGAGAAGATTTAAATGAAGAGGGGTGAAGGGGGCGAGGGTAAGATCAATAGACATTATAATTAATAGCACAAAGTATCTGGTAAAAATAAGAATTAGTGCCTAATCAGCACTCTCTATATTTGACACGCACAGAAGGAAGGTAACACTACGCTTCACACATGGGGGTGAGGTCACACTGAAAGGTAGATTCTCTGAATTGAGGGGAGGGCTGGAAGGTTCTCCATCGTCTGAAGTCTTGCCGTATCCCATAACCCTACCCGGGGAACCTTAAATAAGTTATATAATCGACGCCCAAAGGGTCACTGGCGGAGTGGGACATGAGTAAGAAGATTTTATTTACTCTCGACGATTAGACCGAACTTTGGGATGATGATAATTATTCTGTAGCTGATTTATTTATAGCCATCCCAGGATTCATGAAGTTCCGCATTGGACCACGGTCGTATTTTGAAACTAATAATATTCTGGCAGTAAATCTTTAACAATGATTTGGAAATTTTATTGGAACGGTTGATTGAAGGTCTATCGGTTAATGCAGGTTTTTGATGAGCATTAGATTAGATTGGCCGTTTAACATCTACCTTAATTCCTCTTCAAATCTGCGTATTCCCCATCCTCTATCATTCTATCCAAATTCCTTATCCCCAATCAACCGCTTACCAAACATTCTATCCTCCACTACAACCCTCAACAACCTCTGGGTACCCCTTCCATCCGCCTTTCCTGTCTTTTTTTGGATTTCTCGCAGCAAACACCTCTCTACCATTCTAAAATTTTCTTCGAGCGTTTTTTTCTCTGTCCACCTCACTTTCTCTAACCGTCGCTAAACCTATATCTCAAAAGCCTCCAATCTATGCTCCTCATCCTTCCTCATGGATCAGGTTTCGGAACCATATAGTGCTACGTTCTATATTAGGGTTTTCACTAATCTTTTCTTCAATTTTTTATTTATGGTCCTTCTCATCAACTCCTTCCTTTTCACAAAGACCACTTTTGCTAATGCAATTCGTCTAATATCCATGCCACTGCATCCATTTTCCTCTATGATCCTTCCCAAATAAGTAAACAACTGGAACGATTAAGGAAAAAAACACTAAATCATATTTGATGGGCAAAGTAGTTTATTAAAAGGTTACGTTGTATGAAGTGTAGAATATGGGAACAGAAGTCAATTGTTGCGTAAGATGTAATGTGAATGAAAACTTAAGTTACTTTCCGCTTCAGTGACGAACTTCTCGTCCCACGAAATAAATATATTTTTTCGTACTTTATTGTCTCACAGTTGGGTTTCTAGAGCAAGCAGTGACGTTATTTGGTTTACTGTCGTTACCCTCGTATTGTTTAAGGAAAGTCAGGTTCCTTGCTGCAATCTTCATTGCCACAACGAGTTATCGGGTTTTTGATCTCTTCCTCTTATGGAATATTTCCTCACCTGACCACTGGACGACCGAAAAGATAAGAACAAAAATTCCAGGTTGATTTTCTATGCTAACTCTCTCCTCCTAAGTTTTTAGGAGAGGGTAGACAAGAGGTGAAAAATAAACCTTTTTGCATAACATTTTTTTATAATGCACCATAAAAAAAATAATTTTACGAGAATCTTATAATTACTGATTACATCCATTACACTATAAAGGCGTGAGGAGACGGTAACAAAGCGGAAATTTTTGTTTCTTTATTTTGGTACACGCCTCACCTTCTTATGTTTAACTGTCTGACCTCAAAAATCTCATTGCAACCACGAAAAGATCGTTCTTTTCAGTACGCATCAACTAATTCAAGTAGACATTATTTGCTTAATGGTGGATTTTTAAAATTGAAATGTTAAACATGTTTATACTCGGAATGTAATTAGTAACAAAACTCTTATGGCACTCGGTCTTTCCAGAAAAAAGTAAAATTTAACTTAATAATTTTCCAAAATTCGAATGTTGGCCATTTTTGACCGGATTATATATTTACCTGGGTTGAGTCTTCAAACAAAACTACATATCTGAAGCTGATCAGAGACTGAGATTTACGAGTTACAAGAATATATCTAGACGATTACGAAGGTAGATAAAAGGGTGGCAAATCACAACAATGTATTATCCTAGTGGAATCCATAGGCTGAGAACTGCGGTAATGGCTACACCCCTTATGACAAGGAACTCCAAGAGTATTCACCCTGTGGATGTCTTTAAAGCTCGTTTCATTCATGCATCTTGTAATTTTATAGCCTCCCAAAGACTAAGGAGATGTCTATCTAATTATATTAAAGTGCACCTTGTCATATATTTCTTTAGGTAAGACTGAGAAAACGGGCTCGTTCCATTAAAATTCATATAGTGGGTTAATTAAACATAATTTTGCATTGCTTTTGACTTCACATTTCATTCTTTCCTTATCTATGTCTTATAGGACAGAGAATGGATCGCGAGATGAAAAATACTTAAAGGTAATCACTCATGTTCTGGTGTGAAATTAAAGTTATATTTCATTGTATATGACCTACGATAGGCTAAATTTAACCTGTTACAACAAGGGGGATTCCCGAAGATTGATGAAGGGGAAATAAACAACGAATAAACTAAATTAAGAGAAATAAGAATAAATTTAATTAATCTGTTGGAAAATTTATATTTCATAGTGAACAAGAAAGAGTAGGTGAAATTATAATAAACATTTATTCAAAAGAAAGCATCATTCGTTAGACGAGCGCGAACTAATTAATAGAAAATAAGTTTAGCATTCCAGTATTTGATAAATGTTTTGATCAGATTTATTTTTCTAAAGGTTAATATTAATTTAATTCTCTGCGTATATTATTTATGTGTGTGACTTGATTCGCATTTGAAGAATTATGGTGCTCGTACAGGCTCATCAACAATTTTATTTTCCCTCTCTTCATAACCAATGTGTGCACATGTTTTAAGTGGTCTAATTTATGTGAATTTAGTAGTTGTGGTGGTTGTGTTAAACCCATATATGTATAATAAAATTGTAAAAATGTACTTCAAATACAGTATTTATTACTTTTACATTTGGGGATTTTGAAACCTGAGAGGGGGTCGTACGTAATAGACGTAACAGCCATTTCGTCACTTGCTGCCGTCCAGCGGATGTTTCGTGTTTCCTGTATTGATTCTTGACTTACGGCTTTTCGTAGAACCAAGGTGGAGTTCTGTTGCACTGCGATAACTGTGGTGTCAGGGTGTTATCGTTTGTCCTTATCCAGTGATTAGCAGGGTCTTGATAATGGATGGTGATAAAGTTAAGTCGAAGGAGTCAGATGCAACTGAACTCGCCGAGTCTGGCAAATACAATCATTTGCCCGAAGAAACTGCGACAAGCAACATGGTAAGCCATAAGGGAGACGAAGCAGAGGAAAAACATTCTCCTGAAGGTGGGAAACTTCTAGGCGGTGAGGATGGAGTTGCTACTGAAGTGAAATTTATTTCTGCTTCTGGAGACGCTCAAAACAATGGCGATGCAAACATCAGCATTGAAGCTGTTAAGATGTCATTTGCCGGAATGGGAAAAGAAGAGTTGATGAAATTCGCCAATGATCCTTTCTGGATTCGACTCCGTTGGCTTCTTTTCATTGTCTTTTGGCTCTTGTGGGCGGCAATGTTAGCTGTGGCAATTGTCATTATAGTTATGGCCCCAAAATGTGCCGCACCTGCACCCAAGACATGGTGGGAGGAAAGCCCCTTGTACCAAGTGCAAGTACCTTCTTTTAAGGATGGAAGTGAGAACCAAGATGGCAAAGGAGATCTTAAAGGTTTGTTTCGATACTGTTAACTTAATTGCATAGCCCCAACTTTCATCTTCAATATGGTTTCTTCCGTTTACTTTTTTGTGTTTCATCGTGGAAGTTAAATTTGTCCGTGGAATTCCTTAAAACTTCTGATTTCAGGAATCCGAGAGAAGGTAGATTATTTCGCCGACATGGGCCTAAAAGGAGTTATATTATCATCACTCTTTAAAAATAGTGGACCTTCACCGGACCATGTGGAAGACTTCATCGATATTGATCCAGCATTTGGAACCATGGAGGACTTTTCATCTTTAGTCACAGATATGAAGGATAAAGGCAAGTAATATGTGCAATAAGATATTAATGTGCCCTGTGGATCTTTGGGACTTTTGTTATTGATTTCTTCCATTGTAGGAATCCATGTGGCTCTTAGGTTTGTGCCTAATTACTCTGGCACGAAGCATCCATGGTTTCTCAAGTCCTTGAAGAGGGAAGACCCCTACACTGACTACTATATCTGGGCTGATAGAAGTGGTATAGAATCAGATGGTCGCACTCCAATACCTCCTAACAATTGGGTAATTTTTCATTTTATAATTCAATTATTTTAATTACATGTTATTCATTTTATTATTATTACGAATATATATAGTTAAGTTTCCTCAATGAAGCTGTTTTAATCAATAGTTTAATGATTTAATGTTTTTAAAAGATTGCATCATCAGCAACATGGAGTTGGGAAAGGGAACTGGATATTCGGCTTTGATGCTTTCACCCCCTCGTACAGATCTAAAAAAAAGTTCACTCTTCCGGTGGTGATAACTTTTAAAAAATAAAGAATTTATGGCACGCTTATTTCCCACCATGCTATAGTTAAATTTCCACAAAATTTCAAGAGTTTTTATTCGATGCATGGAGCAGATAATAGAGTATATTCAAATTGATATGACGTCCATGGACTAATTTTTTTACATTATCATCTAAAGGCATTGCCATGTTGCAATAGCCATGTCTCTTTTCATTGCTGCTTCCTCCAGGTTACCTTAAGATGTCATGTCTATTTCTTGTTCCATGTTCTTGAATTCAGCTTGGAATGTCCCTTGGTTTCTTTCAGATAGGTATAAAAATAGGGAAACGGGTGAATGCAGTTGGCATGTCCATACTGAAAGCATACTTTTTGATCATGGGAAATTTTTCCCAAGCATGAATTTTCAAACATGAAGTTAAATGGCCAGGTTAAAGGAGCAGTTGTTATCTCAGCATGCTAGCCTGTATATTAAAGTCTATTTGGTGGACTTGTGTGTCCTGTTATAAGGATACTTTTGACGAACATTTGAGTGAGGAGATCCTGACAAATTTTCAAAATTAAATTTCATAAATTTCCATTAAATTACTTCAGATGCATGGTAATCTTCACCCATCTTCCTTCTATTCTTCCATTCCCATCCTTTTATATCTTCCCTCTCAATCTGAAGAGCCTGATATTAGTCCTGGCAAGACTTGAAACAACACCATGAACACAATGTGTTTTGATGATTTTTAAAAAATTTTAATTCTAAGTGTGGATAGTAAAGTGTGGAAGCTAAAAGTAGAACTGCTACTCATTCAGACCATGATGTGAATTTTTGTTTTCTCATGAGTTTCTCAGCCATATATCATTTTTTGGCATGATCTTATGAGCTGTAGAAGATTTCAATTGTATTTTACCTGTTTCTGTCAGTTAATGCTGAGCAGCACATCTGCTGCAAGTGAGGTATGCATCATAATTAACTTCATACCTGTGTCAAACCATGGGCATGTGAATTGGCCTACTATTGCAACCTAATTCTTAAAATGGTAGAACAGGTAGAAAGTTTTAATATTTATGTTTCAGAAAAGAGCACACATAAGAAAATGTTCTTTCCCTCTTCAGAATAGTTTTATCTATTTTGGAAAGTTCTGTTATGAATGTAAAAAATTCCTTCACATGGTCATACCTAATCATGACAAACGAGTATTCATTTATGTGAACGTATGGATATTTCCATCACCAGGGGTTCTCTTTGTGTCAATACTGATAGAGGACAGTACCTATTAATCTCCTTCATATCCGTTTTAATATTTGTGTACCCAAGAGGCACCCCAACCAGAAGTCATTTATTTGTGAAATTTAATAAGTAATTTGAGAAATGAAAGATTTATTCATGTTAAATGGAAGTTTTTAAAGTCATAATAATATCTTCCATCTAACACCCATTATTAGAAAATATTGTCATTTACACCATAGTCTTCTGTCATTCTAGTAATAATTATGGTGTAAACTGTTTGAGGTTTTACTTGTTCCAAAATCGAGTAAATATTTTACTACGAAAGACTATTGTTGGTAACTATTGATAAACGAGTAATGTAAGGGTCCTACTGGAATAGAATTTGTATGTTAAAACTTCCAGTCTACAAATGGTGTTATAAAGTAAGAATGTATTACAATCAATAGGTTTAACTTTTTACTTTGGTACTTTACTATGGTTAATCATAAAATTATTATATTGTTTTTAACTTTTATAGTTGAGTGTCCAGGGAGGCTCTGCTTGGGAATTTAATTCTGAAAGGAATCAGTTTTATCTCCACCAATTTGAATCGGACCAACCAGATTTGAACTTCCACAATGAGCATGTTATTCAAGAATTTAAGGTTGGTAAATTTCTATCACACTAATTTCACTTTGTCTCCTTAGGTATTCATTTGTATAAACATTTAAGTTCTATGAGCTGTGAATTCTCAGGGTAAAATTTAAGAAAAATCTAGGGATGTAGTGTTAGCATGACTCATGCTTTTTTCCGTATTTGATTTTTTAAAACTAGTTTCTAAATGTGTTGGCAGATGGCAACCAGTGAATTGCTAGCAAAATGGTGTTTTTAGGATTTTGCTCAAAGTTTACAGGTGTTGTTATCATGTCTATGATATGTAGGAGCATAAATTGCTGTTGCTGATATAATTAGAGGATATGGAGGATAACTTTAAGACCAGGATAAGGTGAAAGTGTGTGTGTATATGTGCACATCGGGTCAGGACTTAAATGTTATGAGGGAGAAATGGGAGAATTTTTAAAGTAAGTGGAGTAAATCAGATGCAAAGTAGATTAGAGAGTTTTGTGACTGGAACACTGTTTGGAGAGGGCAAATATTAGTAGCGTAAGGAAGTTGGGGATGGCAAATTTCAAAAACATGGATTTAAGAATTTTACTATAGCTTTCAACAAAAGATGAGATAGTACATCACAGAGGCAGGTGGAATATCCTGATAATTGAACATAAAACAATGAAATTCAAAACTTGGAATATTTCTGCAAAGTTAATCAGCATAACCGGTTTAATTTTTTGGAAATATACAAGGATTTTAAGTTTATTATTTTATTATGGAATTCCACCAAGCCATGTCCTCCTCAATGAATTATAAGTAATCATAAATGGACAAAATACATATAAGCATTCATCAAGGAGAATAGATGCAAAAAAGTTAGGATCAATGGTAAGGCTGACTAATAAAAAAGTTTTCATACAGGGAGTGTGAAAATATAAGGTTGCTGGGGAGAAATCAGTAGAATATCAAAAGAAGAAATACTTGAAGAGTACATAGAATAGAAAAGAATCACCTCTTTAAAAGATAAATTATTGTAATAACATTGAAGACGCACATGTAATTACACTGATAAATATAGATACTGATCTAAGGATTCATCGAAGGAGGTTTTTAAAACATTGATTTGGTACATGACTGGGTCATTTCAAGACAGATTGAAACATGAATTGCAGAGTGGGGAAAAGCATGGCATCTGCAGCTTGCAAATACTAATGAGAACTTGCCTAGTAGCTTAAATTTAGATGCCTTGTTTGGAACACACAAATAAAGGTAATGAAAGTAGATTGTTGTGTTGAAATTCAACCTCACTGTAATGTTTTCGTTATCAAATTAACTGAAAACTAGGATATATGTTGAGTAGTATCATATTTCAGATCTTGTGGCATATTTGTACAAGGGGGATAAAAAAAGTTGAAAATCTGTCTGGAAAATAGTTATGGTATAATTTGTTGGAGGTAGACCAGACACTGGGTTATGATACTGTCACAATTAGTGAAATATCCCGGAAAGCAATAGTTATAGTTTGGTGAAGTTTTTAAAGCCTTGAAATGGATACTTGGAACAAAATATCAATCTAACATTTTTACTAGATCTTAGTTATCATAATTGAAATTCTTCAGTATTGTGATGGTTATGAAGTTGTCACAATGACATGGGAATAGAATTTAGTTGAATGTGAGAAAATTAACATGCAAATTTGAATGGATGTCATTGCAGATGTCTCAGACTTGACCTTAAAAAACCCTGGATGCAGAGGCAATTTAAGGCCTGGGGTAATATAAAGATCAAATAATGGAAGAATTAAAACCATAGTGTGCAAAGACAGCTTGGTGTATACACTACTAGGAGAGAAAGTAGAGCATACTCTCATGACCTCGGGAAGAAGTGGAAGTGGAGGTTAGAGAAGCTGGAGGTGTATTGTGTAACTCAGCATAACAATCAGTGGGCCAATATGTAGAGATGCAAGAAAAATTGTATGTCTGTGTATAAGAGAATCAGAATGGAAGAGGAATAAAATGGTACATTGATATGACCATCCATCTTCACAAATCTTACGTCTCCATCATCAGCAGTTCTATTTGTAATTTGGTGTTGATTCATTCTTATTTGTATCTTGTCTCATGGGAAAAGTCTTTATGTTATGCTGTTTTTTTGTACTGTATTAAAATTCATTTGTTTCTGCAGGATATATTCAAATTTTGGGCTAACAAAGGCGTATCTGGATTTATACTGGACAAGGCAGACTTCCTTCTTGAAGATAAGAATCTGAAAAATGAGATCCTTAACTCGGATTCCAAAGAAACTCATGCTGATTATAACTTCTATAAACATTACCAGACAAGAAATCTGAATGAAACCATTTACCTCCTAGCTTCATTTAAAGCTTACATTAAGAACATCACAGACTCAGGGTAAGTCTCTTACTCCAATATTTTATAGAAGACTTAAATTATTTCAGGAGTAGACATGGTTTTTCCCATGGAGTACTACTTCCTTTACTTCAGCCATGGGAATGAGCATATACTATTAAATAGAATGATGAAGGTACATATATGAGTCATATTAATTTTGCTGAGTACGATTTTCACATCTTCCTTTGCGTGGGTTTTCATGAAGAAGACTGCTTGTATTTGCAACAATTTTCATGGCATATTTCAAGGCACTTATTCCTGAAACTCATTTATAAGGATAATAATAATGTTGCAAATATGATCTAGTTAAGTACTGTGCAAACTCTTCAGTTACATTGCCATGACCTGAGTGGAATTCACATGTTGTTTTCCATGTATTCCTTGATGGATAAATTGTACTTTTTTTAAGCCTTAGGCTGCTGGTTTCTTTACATAATCATTTGATTATTTTTATTTGGGACTCCTATGTTACTAAAGCGTCGCACTACATGTGCCATTACGTTCATCCCTGTTAGTGCCTCAGAATTAGGATTGGGGGATTCCCACTTACTAAGTTTTTTAATGCTTTTCTTTACAGGATGCTTGGAGTCACAGCCGATGTTTCTTCTACCAGTTTACTTAAGTATTATGGTGAGGATTCCACGACTGCTGTGGATCTCCCATTCTATAATGGAATTACATCCACACTCGGTCAGAGTACTGATGCTCCCACTCTAAGCTCCAAAATTGAGGAGTGGCTCTTCAAGCTTCCCAACGAAACTTGGCCAAATTGGGAGGTGAGATGAGTGCTTTAATTTCTCTCCAAGAAGATTTGACCTATTATGTGGCTACATATGCATGTTATAAACATTATATCTAGAGGTATATCTCAGGTTTAAAGGTTCATTCTTACCTGTCTTTTGTGTAAAAATCCCACCTTCTAATCCAGTAGTTTTCGTCCATTAAGTAGGTTCTTGTGGTTTAGCCTGATGTCTCCCCTAGATTGTTCCATATAAAATTATTTCATATATATTTCGTAGGCCCATGGAGATGTTTGCAAAGGCAAATAATTGTGACTCCCAGCTTTTACTAGCAATAGGATTTGGGCATAGGTATTGGTTTTCAAATTACCCCTTCTTAAAGGCATATTATTTCTTGTTTCCTGTGCAGGTACAGAAAATTTTGAGGAACCATAAATGTTGTGATATAAAACTGATTCCTATGAACTGATATGTAAGGATTTTAAAATTTCAAGTGTCAAGTCTTTCAACTTCCTTAACTCTGTAAAAATGGCTTTCAAAACATCAAAGGTTTAATGGTTTTGATCTAATATTGCTCTAGTTTTTCTTTAATGGTGTCTATATATTTTTATGTTGAGAGATTGTATGTTTCATGAAAACCCCCAACTTCAGAATTATGCTTTTGCTTCAAAAGGGAGGAATGACAATATCTTTTGTTCACTTTCTTGACCATAGATTGAAAATAAAGCCTGGGGCCTTCCATGAAGATGGTATTTATGTTAAAGCACTTTCAAATGTTTAATTAACCCTGTAAATATTTACATCAACCTTGTTACTTATTTCAGCTGGGAAATGATGACATGCCCAGGTTGGCCACAAGGGTGTCACCAGAAATGGTTGATGGATACCACATGGTGTTCATGTTGCTACCAGGGACACCTGTCACCTATTTTGGTGATGAGCTAGCATTGGAAGGTGATGGCAATGTTCCAATGCCTTGGAGTAACTCAACAAATGGAGGTTGGTGATTTGGAGTTCATAAGGTCTTGAAGGGCCCTTTGGAATAACTGTTGGTTAATTTACATCAACCACTGCTATGAATGTTTTCAGTTCTTTACAAATATCTGTCGAACCTATTTCCTTGTAAGATTCAGCCAGAGTAGACAAACTTGTATTTGTGAGATAATTTCATTAAAAAATCCTTTTTTCAAGTTCACCCTCAGCATTTGTGGTTAATTTTCAGGGTTCTCTGATGCAGCTGAATTGAATATACCAGCATCAGATTCTTATCCATGGACCAATGTTGAAAGGCAACTAAGTGCTCCAGAGAGCCATTACAAGGTCTTCAAGGCTCTTATAGAAGCCAGGAAGTCTCCATCCATCATGTATGGGTCTAGGTCCATGCATGTAATAAATGAAACAGTCCTGGCATATAACAGGTAATTTGGAATTTTTAATTGAACCCCAATTGGATCAATCCCTTGGTTATTTTCTTAGTATTATATAACTCAGATGACACAACCATTCAAAGTCTATGATTTAGATTTAATTCCAACTAATATGGTGACATAGTTAACACATTCGATAAGACATATAGTTTTCAATTGCAGTCCTTGAGGTTGGCTTAGAGGAAAAATATGTAACATAGTGTGTGATGGTGTAGTCATGACACTATTTTTTCCAACATATTTCATTTATTATTATTTCCCTGTCTACACTCACACTCTAACATTATTTAACATGTGCCCATGGGTGAATCCTGACACTCCATAATCTGTAATTTGAATGAATCTGAAATTTCTGAATGTAGTAAAATTAAATACATTATGTGGATATCATTTCTTTAAAATATTCAAAGAATGTTTTAATTCGATAAGCAAAGCTGATAGAACGGGCAGTGATAAAAAGAATTGAAAAGGTACTTCATGCTTCCCAGATTGAGAAAATAAACCAGCATTATGCTTAGAATTATTTAAGAAATTCATCATTAGTATTCTGATTATATATGTATTACCTGATATTCAAATGATTTCACTTTCTTATGTGTCTATGATTTCACCAAAGTCGTTTTTCATCACCAAATAACATCCCAAATATCGCTTGTGAATGAATGGCATGATCCAGCAGTGAATAACTCGATCATCAGGGTCGATGCCATTTTGGCCCATGCTTGATTGAACCTTTTTACGTTATTCATGTTGAACATTCATGTTAACTTGATTGCCCAAGTTTTGGGCAATTTATGCCAATATCTCATAATTCCCATTGTAAATTTCATAGCTGTCTTTTGTCATTTCTAATAATTTTTAAGTGTCATCTTTAAAATCCATAAAAATTAAGTACTATCTCTATCTACTTTTCTTCTTGAAATTGATTGAATTATGAGGATTAAGACACTATTTTTGTGTCATCCAACTTTGGAAAACCATTAATTTAATTTTGCTAGTTGCCTAGTTTTCATGTGATTACTTACTTCATTGTGCATGACTCTAAATATTAAATGTTATATTTTCATGCCTTAACAAGGGTTTGGTAAGATGAAAAGACTTCTATATATTATATGCATGCATCTAATAGTTATTGCATGATAGAAAATACTCTTGTGTTCACTGATATTGAGTTGTTGAACTTCAGTCTTTCACCAGGCCAGTGTAATCACATGAATTTTCATACATTTATGAAATATTATCAGTATAAAGGTTCAATGAATTTTTTGAGTGGCATTTGAAATCATTAAAATCATATTTAGTGTAAATTTCAAAAAAGTAGTAGTTTCATCAGCCATACAGTGCAATTGTGAAATGTCATCAAAATGATCCCTAATCTCACTGAACTAATGAAATATTTTGGGATGGTATTCTTCAAGCATACATTCCCTTGAATCAGTAGGTGTCTAACTTTTCAAGCTCAGTATTCATTTGTGACTTGATTTTCACATCCGTTATAAAAAGAAATTGATAACACTTGGTCATTCATGGTTCTACAATAATTTGTCCTGTCATGACAACTATTAGCCTAGAAGTTTTATAAGCAACTCTGTTGTAAATGAGATGAATGAGAGAACAAATTATTGAGTTAGGTAATTTTCTTACCACTGTGTAATCATTGAACTTTATTGCTACGGTAAAATCAGCATAATACATATAAGATTTTAATCTGGGTGTGCGAACCTGTTCGAATTCATTTTTCTGTAGCAGTGTTTGGGTAATTCAAATAGGGTACAATTAGTTAATAAAGTGAAATTTCCAAGTCTTGCTCATAATTTGATTAAACAATTGTGGCTGAATTTGAATTATTAAATCGCCTGTAAGGAAGTAATTGAGATAGTAGTGACAGGGACCCAGACAATAGACCTGACCTAAAACAAAATACACTAACTTGGGAACAAAATAAGTTCATTAGAAATATTTTCAACTCCCTCTTATAATTTTGCCTCTGATAGCTGATTGTGAATTTCAATTTCCCTCGTCAATGTACTTAGTTTTTCTTTAAATGAATGTAGTCATTGCATGAGATTGTACGCTCTACCCTTAATATTTTGTTGTCACATTAGATGTCATGTGTGCCTGGTAACTTTCTAATAACTGAAATAATATATAATATAGGTATTACTTGTTTTGCATTTAAAAAAGTTTTTCACATTTTAATTTTTTGCTGCTCATGGCATTTACCACATTTAAGATATTGTCTCTCACCTAACATTTTTATAAACATAGCTGGTTCATTATTTTGCTTAACTTCAATGGTTTTTTTAATCTATTAGGGACCTATAGCTCAAGCTTTTACTTGTTTATCTCTAGGCTACCCTGACTGGAATGCTCATCACATCTTCTTTCTTAGTAGTAGTAGTAGTATTTTTGTTTTGTAGGGTGCTTCGACGGTTAGGGTCATTTCGCACCTCTTCTACTCATAGAAAAACCCTTCTGGACAAACACAACACCAATGCCCTAGATGGGATTCAAACCCGCGACCTTTGGGTTAGCTGGCGAGCACTCTACCCACCAGGCTAACCCGGTCGGCTCTCCTTCTTCTTTCTTATTGGCAGGAATTTTTGTTCTGCAAATTTCAAATAAATGCATACTTATTCCATTCTATATTGTTTAAGTCTTGTTTGCATGGCATGTGAATGGTAAACATTGTGATTAGGCAAGCATTAATCATTTGCAGCTAATTAGTAATACTTTTGTCTTTCAGGGTAAAGAGTGGAAGTCCAGGCTATCTGGTATTATTTAATATGGGAGCCACGGACTTGACAGTAAGCCTGTCACTCTTTCCAGATGTGCCCAATGATGTAACAGTACTTATACGTAGTGTAGACTTCAACAATGATGCAGTTCAGATAAAGTAAGTATGACTGTATTCAGTTTGTGTTGAAGTCCTTGTTGTCTTTCATCTTCAAGTTTTGATTGTGTAACATAGGTGTTTCAGTACTGTTTTTTGTATTCCATAATATTATTTCTCATAGAATATTTTAGTTTAAACGCAAAATATATTGGAGAGGATATTCATGTTAACCTATTGACCTTCTCATTGCCAGATTTCATTTTTCATTTCCTCTGGTTGAAAAGTTTTTTAACCCTTTACCTTATTTCTATCTCAAATGTAGCTATTTAATTCTCTATCTTCCATTAGCTGTCATAGTTGTAGACATATGTTCATAAAATCAATTCCTTAACATTGATAACACGTTTAGTTATAGTGCCAATGAAAAAAGAACTTCAACTAGTAAGGGAGGGAGTACAGGCTGTGATTACTCTTCCTTTTCAATGACCATATACATAATTTATTTCTCTTCCTGAACTAATAATGTTGAGTTCATAACATCTTCCCCCCACCCAACTGAAAACAACTGTCAAATAAATGTTTTGCACAGCTGCATTGTGTGAAGTATATGTTTTCCCAATATTGATGGTCCCTCAAATGGCCAATTAAGAGCTTAGATAATGCTTTTTGTTATTGCTTATGCGAAGGACATTGATAGTAGAAGTGATAACTGTACTTGAACAGGATCAATGATATACGGGTGCAAAGGACAATATAATAAGTCCTTGAATCAATATGGTTGCGGTTACAATTCTTAATTTATCTCAAAATTTCAACTGAGTTGTAATTATTGAACTAACATGGTGTTATTTCATTATTTTCAGATCTAAACTTCAGTCTGATGCAGTTCCAATGCCATCACATGGTGCATTAGTTTTAACATATGTTCCAAATGATAAGATTGAATAACTCAATGTCAGTATTTTATTAAGTAGGACAAAATTCATACATTACAAGCAGAATCTCAGTATAAGAGACATCTAGAAACATTAAATGACGCTAGCAAGATTAAATGACGCTTTAGCATTGATCGTCTATTTTATTTCTCCATCAGACATGCCATTCCTAACCACTAAATTTTAACTGACATTATTTCAGACATTCCATTTCTGTATATCTTTTATGTATTTCACAAGGGTCCAAATATTTTCAATGAATAATTCTGTCAGGAATGTATTTGGTAGAGTATGGCACTGAGTTACATTCTAGAACTGCAGTCTGCATAACACCTAGCGAAACATGTGACCGAATCTCTGCATTTGACATATTTCAGCAAGATAGAAGGCAATGAGGAAAGAATATTTTTTATATGATTATAATATATGTAAAATTGTATTTAATCATTTCCCTACTCTCTTATGGGTTATTTAATTATGAATGTGAGCAATTTATGTAACTGCTACTGAATTGAAAGGGAGATAGGTATAATTTGAAATGCCATTTTTAATGTTACAGAGTTGAATACTTTGGTATTGTAGAAGTGATGGTTTACCTAGGTCCACCATTCAACCAGTAAAATAATACAGTTGGATTAAAAAAATGTTTTATGGGGTCAGACACTGGATGAACATACAAAACATAGGGGATATTTATGACCATATGGTTTAAGTGGTTTGAATGGCAAAGATATCTAAGGTTTTTCAGTCACTATTAGTGACAATTCCAATCTCCAGGTTCCAGTATTTATGATGACTACCACTCCTTTTACAGTAAAATCATATAGTTGTAATACACACAGAACCTTCACATTTAGCTTATCACTAGCATGGTTGAATCACTAGCATTGAATTCGAGGTACAGATGGCAGTCAGGTTGAAAGTATTCTACACTTGTCTTTTTGAATCATATTGTAAGATATTATTAATACTTAGTGTTATCGATTTAATTTATGTATAATTTGGTTTTGACTTTTTTAAAACATTTACATTGAACATTGTACATTCCTTCATCAGAGGGATTGTAAAATAATAATAATTTGGAGGGCATCCTGTTTCATAGTTAAATTCATCAGTCATTGTATATCAACAGCAGCAGTCCATAAGGTAGTTGAAATCTGAACATAACGGCTCTGGGCTCAGTGGACATATAATGTCCAATGGGCAATGCACTGGCAGAAATCCTGTTGGGAGTAAATTTTAGTGTTTCATTTTTCACGCTTGTAATTATCAATTTGTATATTTTAAATTGCAAGTGCAATTTCTTTTTTATGTTATGACTTACCATAAACTCCAGGGCATTCACAACAGTACCCATGCAAAAGTACAGGGTCAGTAGCACAGTTTGGTGGACATCGGAGAAGCCGAATACCACACTGAGATACTGCCAAATCCAAACCAAATGGTATGCCAACTGTAAAAAGTGAAGATCATTTTCGGTAATTCAATGCATTTCTTATGGATCATTTACAGTTTGGTTTGATAAGGGCTGGGATATTTATTTTTTATCGTTATATGAATGCGTGACAAAAGATATAGTTTTGCTTATATGCCATCACTGAATTCTTATGGTCTGAGCCAGGTCACATACTTGACTCTGAAAATGTCAAATTAAATATATTTAGAGAATAAAGACTATCATCCCAAGGTAATATGGGTTGCCATTGATACAGTGAATCTTCAGAATTTAAAAGAAAGGATTTTGTTCTTGTGCTTGGAGAACAATTTTCTAATCAATGCAGCCCAATAACAGAGAAGCAGATTTAAGGGACTCTGGCTTCTGTTATGGAATGGAGAAAATTAGTACTTGCAACCTCATCTTTCTCATAATTAAAGCAATGTGAGAAATGTGTAGTTACTGCAGGGCTTGGCTTTTTGATGCTAGTGTTATGCCAAGCAGAGGAAGGCTTCCGCAGTCTTAATTTCAATGAACCTTTGGTAAATCAACTGATGGGGATTGAACTACAGTGGTGGGTAAAGATAGAGGTGAAGGTAGGGAAATATAGATAAGATATGCATTAGGGAACATTTTTTGCTTTATAGAAGAGCAGGTTTAGAGGTCACAGACATGTTCAAATGCAAAGGGAGATAACTAATAGATTACATTATGGTGCAAAAGGCATGTAAATTCAGACAGTTCATCTACAACATACAACTGGTTTATTAGGAAGGTGTTGCACCAGAAGGAGATTTGGTTGATTTGACTTCACATACCAAAGTAGACATTCATTATTGTGAAGGGCATAAATTTAAATTTACTAGCAAGGATTCACCCAAATAATGTTGGAGTTGATGAAAATGAATGCCTATAAATGGAACATTTGGCTTTGCAAATAGAAGAGGATGATGCAATTGTGTTCATGGGTATACTGATAAGGATTTAAAGTATAATCAAGATGTTCACATTTCATAGACTCACAGGTACCAGACAAAAAAAAAAGGGGCAGTGTTTGGAAGGGGGGGATTTCACCCTTTCAATTGAAATTTTTCCATTCCATAGCATTAGGTCAGTTGGACTTTTAAGTGGATTTTTTTCTTATATTTTTAAATGGATTTAAGGGCCTCTGTCATTTGACAACACATGAGTTGGTGCTGAGTTAAAATGTGTAGTGTCACTTGTCATCTACTGACAGGGCTGTCCATTTGCAAAGAGTAATGTAATAGAAAAGTAATGTTATTCTCAAAAGGCCATCAATGTAGGAGGGCCTTAACTAGGACTATAATGATAAGAGTAATATACCAATGGGAATCAAATCATGACATTGCAAATAATAAATAGAGGACAAATAGAACCTAAAATAAAGAGACAAGTGTGTTACCTCTTTCCAGGACTTTTCAATGTTAACTTGGAAGAGGCAATAAAGGAAATACAAGAAAAGGACATCACAGTGACTGGATTAAGAAATTGACATTCTGTTTTTCACAAATGATTAAAGAGTTGTAGCTTATTAACGTGACCACCTTGAACACAAGTACTTTAGGAGTGCAGCATAAGTATAAATAGGAATAAGACTAATTGTATGCAGAAGCTGAGTGTAGACATTGCAGTACAAGGAGGGAAATTACAGTGAGTGGAATCCTTCACCCATCTGGGAAGCAGGATGGTATGGGGTGGAAGAAGCTCTATTGATATCAATTGTAGATTAGCTCAAACTAAGAAGGCTTCATGGTGACAAGGCAACTGCCATGCTCAAGGAAGATAGCACTACAATAATGAAACTTTGAAAATGTTCACATGGACTTTTAGAAAAACAGACTGGAAAAATAAAAGCATTTGAAACATGGTGCTAGAGGGGGATGCTGAAGTCATAGATGATTTCAGGCTTGGCAAACTCTGGAATTCTTGAAGAAACAAGAAAAAACTGCAATTCCACAAATCAAATATTTATTAACAGGACCTGGATTTCACCTTGGTGAGGCATACCAGAAAGAATATTAAAGACACAAGAATAAAGGAGCATTGGGCCTGTTATACCAACAATAAACATAATTCATAATTTTCTAAACATCTACTTCTACATGAACACACCAATGATTTCACACCCAATATCTAACATGCACAAAACAAGGGACCCAAACTTGATACATTAGAAGAACTGGAAATTTTAAGCTTGGACCTTCAAAAATTTTGCAAAGTGAATTACTGTATGCCTCCTGCATTTCTAACTCCCCAACTCACTAATCCCTTTTCCATTCTTTTTATCTGCGCCGGACCTCACCATGTCTCTCTTCCCTCCCTCAATACTCTGGGTTTACCTAATCACCCTCCTGCCTCAGCCACCACCCTCCCACATTCCTGGGCTTACACCCAGACCTTCCCTTCCCCCGCTCCCATGACCTTTCTTACACTCCCTTTTCCTATGAGCATATAGAGCTCTAGTTACTGGTTTGCCTCACCTGATGATGCCATAGTGAAACCTGGGTTGTGTCAATAAATATTTGATTGAGGATGTTGAAGATCAAGTTGATGGAGAGAGTTATGAACATGGAAGTGTACATAAAAGTGGAAGAGGATTAATCAATTTGGAGTAAGATATGAAAAAGGAGGATAGGACTTTATGAAGAATTTAATGGAAGGGAAGATACCCCAAGGGTGTTCAAAGAGCACATGAGTTAACATTGAAATGGTATACCAAGAGGCCACTGAATACTCCCAACATGGGTCCCTGTGATTTTATTCTTGTTGGAAAACTCAAACAACATAGATGGTCAACAAAAAAGGCATTGCCATTGGTGTCCATGAGAGTGGCAACTTTATAAATTAGAAATATGGCTTGGTGTTGTGAGGGGGAGGCATCAATCTCGAGGTACTAATCAATGGTTTATATGCATGATTGAATTTTTACTACTTTTTTTCTAAAGCCCATCGAGTTTCTGACCCACCAATGTTTGAATTAGCATTATGGATACATTGATAATTTCCTTAAATGTGAGGTGAGAGCAAGCCTTGACACGTTTGCTCACAACATGGCAGAGACTGTTCACATTATTTTGAAAATCTTAAAGTAACTATCCCCTTTTTATATATCCCATGAATTGAGATCACAATCTGATTATATTGCAAACTTCACATATCAACAGGTCCTTTCCCCCATTCCTTCCAAAATAATATGATCTCACCACAACATTTTAGAATATTATTTTGCAGGTGAAACCCTGGACCATTAGAGGTGCAGGACATATAAAGGTAAATCCATCTGATAAATTATATTCTTCAATATTGCACATTTTCTCTCCTTAACAAAAATTTGCTTGTACTAAATATTAATGTTATAAAATTATTCTACTCTCTGATGAAAGTGATCTTTCTTAGTAAATCTGTAAGTTTCTGCTTTGCAAGTCATGGTCTTAAAAATATTAAATTTGTACTCTAATATATAATAAAATACCTACTTATTCCTTCTTCGTTTATAAACATTAATATCGATTTGGATCCATACCGGTAGATAACACCCTACCATAATTCGTACCAGTATATAGAAACTTTATGTTTTTAAATTAATATAATGATCACTTACATCTTAAAGGAAACGATTTCTGCAGTCTCGAAGGCATTATCGTGGTTGGTCCTCCTTGCACTAATAGTAATGAAGTGACAACAATAATGAAAGAAGCAAAGTATTTCAGTAACATGATTAGTGAATATTATTCGTAACACTAGAAAAATATATTTTTGCGTTTTAAAGAACCATATTCAGGTCTTTAGTGGGGAACTTGTTTTGTATTTTTCGTATTTATAGTTAGTCCATTCTTATCATGCTTTTAAATGTGACGGCATTGGCGGGCTCATTACCGACGTGTACAAGATAAAGCAGATGTGACTCGAGGAAAAATCTGAGGAAACCGATGTCGAATAGTAAAAGCTAATGACTTCAGTAATGGTTTCAACGACCTCTAGAGCCTTGGATTTCAAAATTAATAGTAAAATATGGATATTAGACATTATGAGTCATCAGGTATGACGTTTACATTTATTTCTGCACAGTCACCTGGCTGAGTGAAAGAACATTTTGTTCACTTCGTAAATATTTATCACTAAAAATAAATTTAAAATAATGCTCACTAATTGGTAAAGCGTACTTGTGTTTTATGATCGTTTAAAATAAATGCTTCGATGCTTCTTTGTCCGTGATTTCTTGCATGATGGTCTCATGCGCAACATGGGGCTTAAATTTAGCAAGTTGTAATGTACAGTGTAGTTTTTATAGTCTTTTAGACATCAAGGTTTTAAGTAACTCACGTTATGTGAATAGAATTACAAGTGAAACATAGTGATCATGGAAGAACTAGATGACAATGCGGACTTCAACAACTTCAAAAATCTGGGGTTTAAACCTCAGAAACAACTTATTTACAATAAATTACTGCCTTACGCTGATAAACTTGACGAAGAATCGAACTGCATGTTTTCAGAAATTAAGGCTAATTTAGGTAAATGTGTGATGCTGCGCGAAATTCAACCAGGCTGTGGAATTTGGTGCACCCAACTTGCTAAGTAAGAACAAAGTTCCCCTAGTCGTTTTTCTATAGGGATCGTGAATTTGAGTAATTTGTTTTCATATTACTTTCATGTCTGTGGAAACTGGTTTGGGATAGTGTATTTTAAAGTCTAAATAATTTGAGCATTTCGTGTTTTTACTCTGAAACTTTCCTAAGAGTTACATCTATTCAATTAAAAATCTAGGTATGTGAAACTGTATGGAATGAAATTTTCCAAAGAGGACCATATTATCCTAATAAAATTATTGTACGAGCTTGTGATAATACCAGATTTGGAGCCATGGATGCTTAATAAGTTTGCACAAGTATTAATACTGTTATTGAGGTAAGTAGAATGTACACCATAAGGTTTTACTTTACCAATGAATTCATAGCGTTGTCGTTGATACAAAATGAATACTACCTCCTACACCTAGTTCATTAGAGCGTACATTCCTAAATTATAGGAAACGTTACCTACTGTCACCTGATGACTTGGTTCTTGAGTGGAGGCCTTTGTATGACGTTTGCAAACGAATATTAAATACCCATGACACTACTTTGGGAATCATTCGATATTTCACGTAAGTAATGCCATGGTGTTCTAAATTTTCTCGAAAGCAGTACATACAGCTGATTTTGTTTTTTTGTCGTTTTCCAACAGCACCCTCGACAGTACGTTGGATGGGCTGATTCATGCAACAAAGTTGTGAGTGTTGAGCCATTATACACCTGACCCTATTCATGCTAATTATTGTTGTGTATTTCGATTCATTTCAATTTTTCTTTTCATGTGTTAGGTATTTCCCTCCACAAGCCACACAAGAGATGCTGGATGAATGGAGACCTCTGCTTTGTCCTTATGACCCACACCTTTGCCACGCTATGACATACTTGGAGTGGTTTCTTCCTGTGACTCTTCCCCCTACCCAGGCACATATGGGCTACAAACTGTGGTTTGGGGAATTAATGACACTTTGGGAAGTTTGCTACAATGGAACTGCATGGGAGGGGGTAACGTCATCCTTTGCTTTATTTTATTTTTATCTATGATAGATATTTTCTGAGATCTTAGTTAATTTCCAATATATTTTCAACGACCATTCCTTATAATTAATCATTTTATGACATCCGTCTGATATTGATGGATTAGCTTTTATATTAATAATAGATTTAGCTAATTTCATAAATGAACCTGTACTAGAATGTGTAATGTATTCACATACTATATAGTCAGGTGGTTCTCCAAGAGCCCTCATACTGAAAGCAATAGGAATCTTAAAAGAGATACAAAAGTTTATTTATAGTTATTGACTAATTGTAAGCATTCAAATGATAGGTAAAATAATTGAAAAAGTAATCAAATCAAGGACCATTGAAATATTTGAGAATGCAAAAAATCCAAATTAAATGACGAAGACTGATGAAGCGACATATAACAAAATCACCAATGAAACATCATGGGACAGGAAAAGGTCAAGAATAGTGTGTAAAATAAACACCTGTGATAAGAATACAAAACAAATTTGCCTGAAGATGTTGACATTCCATATGAGAAAATGAAATATCACTACAAGGTACACAGTGCATTATGATATATGTATATAGTTTGGAACAGGAATGGTGATGATGCCTTTCTATTTGAAAGTGAAATTATTGTGGAAATGTATAAAGAATATTTGGAAAAATTACCCATAGGAATATAACTCAGCACACATGTAATTGAAAGTTTGCATGTCAAAGACAATCAAAGATGCACTGCACTGATAGAAAAATTAATTGTGATGATAATAGACCCAGGCATAAACAAGGTACTCTGAGAGATTATATTACTTATGAAGTTAACAAAAATTGTAGGGAAGACACCAGTAAACTGCCTTACAATACATGAATGGTACTCAACTGGTGAATGACATAATTGTACCTATTTCTAAAGGTAAGAACAAAAATAAATCTTAATTGTTGAGTCATTAGCCTTAAAACTCACACATTGAGGGTCTTGAGTTGATTAATCTAAAGAAGAATGGCAGAGAGATCCCAGATATTTTTGGATTTAGAATTTTTAGAAATTTTCAATCTGGATTTAGGAAAAGCAAGGGTTTACAGGAAAGTTATTTGGGCCCTTTGGCTTCTTAGAACAGAAGTCAGAAGCTAGAGGTTTGCCCAAATTTCAATGCTGTAGTGGATGTGGCAAAAGGATTTGATAATGACACCCGGAATAGAATGCTTGACTTTCTGCAGGACATCTTTTGCTGCATTTTGCACTTGCACTCAGTCACTCAACAGGGGTCCACTAAAAATACAATCTAGCCTGAACGTAGGTGATTGGCACTTGGCACATGTTGAAGGTCAGACCTGTGTGGTGCAAGCATACTGCGACACTCAGTCACACAAGGATAAAGATGTTCCCGATACTTTTTATACAAACCTTGTATGTGGAATTCCCTCATCATGAAAGGTTTAGAAGGAAACACTGCAATTCAACATAAATTGTGTAATCGGAATTGGGTCTTATGAAGAAATTTTCATGTAGTTTATTTCTCACCCAAGCATCTCACAGAGATACATACACCATCAGAGAACTTGATGTACAATGAAACAATCAATCCCATACAGGAAAGGTTGAATTGTTAACTGAAAATTCTAAAAATTATCTCATTAGCACTATCATATCAAGCATTAAATTTCCATAAGCCATGTATGTTGTTCAGACTGGGGATAACACTATTTTATTGTTGAAATGAGTTAATCATCTAACTGAGATTGTAGTAGAACAAATGTTTTTTTAAGAAATTCTATATAACAGAATATCAGGTCTGATTGCTTCAACTTCTCATTAATAATAATGATGTCCCACAGAATTCCTGATGTTCATTACTATTTACTGGCTCTGCTTTAACTTAATTGTGTGATTGTTCTACCTATATGCAATGACAAATGAATTATGCTAACTTAAGCATCAATTTTGTGTCCTGGGACATACCTCAAAAGACCAATCCCATGACCTTTCTTGGTAATGGAGCCTATTTTGTTAGTGCCTTCTTTGGCACTGAAGAGCCTGTCCACTGTTTGGAGTAATTTTGCCCATAAAAACAATTAGTATTCCTAATTTAATAAGCTTCATGTAACAGAATGACCATGTACCATGACACTTGTACCAAATTAAGAAAAAAAGAGCCATATGCAAGGAAGTTTCATGTAATCTTGGTTTTTGGGTTTCTCCCACATTGTTTTGTCAAGAATGAGTAAGTTTCACCGGTGTTCCAGTCGGCACCTTCAGGTCAGAAGTGACTGACTGAAGATTCTCACTGACTCTGACTTGAAGATGCTGACTTGAATGTCAGTGAAACTGTCATCATTCTTGACAAAACAACATGGGAGCAACCCGAAAACCAAGATTTCATTGGAAAATCACTGCAGAAGACTTTGCAGCAAGGTAGTCTCATTGTGGCTATGAATGTTTCTGATATGCAAGGGTACTGCCTTTTATTTTTAAGCGCTTTTCCCCTTTGCAGAAATTACAATTAATTCCTGCGGTCTGTACTTTTCAACCCTGCTTTCCTCCACTAATCCACTATCCTTTATCATTTCGGATATTCCATCTTCTCTCCAGGTTGTCCTAGACCTCCCATATGCTGTCTTTTTCCCTGTGGGGAGTAATCGAAAAAGTGTGTTTGACAATCTCTATCTACCCATTCTTTTGACATGGCCATGCCACTGAAGAGCCATCTTCTGCATTCTTTTAGTTATCGTTTATCATCTTTCTTGCTTCTCTTCTTCTCTAGTCTGGATACCCTAGCTGTTCTTCATATTCCTTCCATCTCTACTGCCTGCACATTACATATCTGTTATTCCTTTTCCCTTTGCACCATAGTTAATATACTTTCCACAACTGTTTGCGGTATCCTCATCTTCACTTGCATGGATATGACTATGCTCTACAAAAGCCCATTTATCATCTTGATCACCCCTCTTGTTTTCACTACCCCATGATCCACATCTGCTTCACAACTACCAGATTGATGGATGATTTCGCCAAGTATTTGAATCAATATACTACTTTTATATTGCTCTGAGGAAGAATGATATCTTATCCATCCCCTCCTACCACTATATGAGGGCTGTTCAAAAAATACGTAGACTGATGTCATAAAACAAAATATACTTTATTTATGAGTTACACGTCTCTGGTCCCTTCAAAGTACTCCCCTCCCCGACAGACACACTTATGCCAACGGCTTTTCCACTTTTAGAAACAGTCCTGGAACGCTTCTTTTGTGATACTCTTCAGCTGTGTTGTCGCATTTGTCTTGATCTCAGGAATCGTCTCAAATCTTCTTCCTTTTAAAGGTTTTTTTCATTTGGGGGAACAAGAAGAAGTCACAAGGAGCAAGTTCAGGTGAATATGGTGGGGAAGAACGGTGATTGAGTGTTTGCCCAAGAACTCACGAGTTCTGATGGCTGAATGGGCTGGAGCGTTGTCGTGATGAAAAAACCAGTCACCACTCCATATTTCTGGCCACAAATTTCAAAGCTGAGCGGTGCATCTTTAATTTCTCCCTCAAAATTTCGTGACATGACCCAACTGATATCCCACTCTCTTCAGCAAGTTCCCTCACCGTCAGACGTCGATTTTTTCAACCAGGGTATTGATTTGGTTGATATGTGATTCGTCAGTTGACATGGAAAGACGTCCAGAATTCTCAACGTCTTCAATTGACTGACGATCATCTTTAAAACGTGCATGGCACTTAAAACATGTTGCACGCTTCATAGCATTGTCATTGTAAGCCACCTTGAGCCTATCAAAAGTTTTGCTCGCAGATTTTCCGAGTTTAACACAAAACTTCACAGCAACTCTTATGTCGTTTTAGTCACTCATCCTTAAATCTGCCAAACATCACAAAACGCACTTCACAAACAACTGCGTTACTAATCAAAAAATAATGATATCTGCAAAAATAAAACCGCCATGTGATCAGCAGATGTTTACGAAGTCAACACCAAGTGGATTTATGAGGAATTTACTGGGTCGGCACAATTCAAACAGTCTATGTATTTTTTGAACAGACCTCGTATAATATAAAAAATTATCTCATACACACTAACTTCTGATTTAAGACTAATGTAAATATATAATACAAGTATTGTATTGTATGTACATTCAGGAAAGTAATGTTAACTTTCATTTATATAAAAGTGACTATCAACCATAATTTATGGAAAAGTTTCATCGTGAAATAAAACCTTCTTTTGGCCAGGCCACTTCTTTTTTATTATTTGGTTAACGCTATTAATATTGTATGAATTACAATATGAAATTTTTGTTTTATTTCATTATCTTGCAGACTTAGATATTAATAAAAAATTTTCTTACATATTATATTCTTAAATGGTATATTTTATTAATTAAGGTGACATGATGTATTTCCAGGAATTGTAATTGAGAAATGATAATTGAAATTCTGGAATCAGCTTTGGGAATGGAATCACTAAAGCAATAGACTCATCATTAGTTGTTATATGAATAATTCATTATATTGAACATGAATGGATGTAAATCTTACCAAATGGGGTGTTCTCCAGCAGTGTAGTCCAACCGGGCCAAGCCACCAATGAATAGACTGAGGCTTGGTTTTATATAGAATGTCCTTGGAATAATTATCCCTGGCCCATGGTCAGCTTGTCTAATCTCATCAGGGGTTAGAAGATCCAAGGTCTGAGGAAAAATGGATTGGATAAGAAATTTTATTTGTGAAACATGAGTAAAAGGACATTCCATTGCCTCTAAGATGATATTCAGACATTTTTGCAGCCTCAATCACAGATGGTTGTCATTTTTTGGTACCTTTTTCTTATGTTGGTACATGTCATTAGTTCGAAGTGTTGTTTCAGGTCTGGTCAGCACTAATATCAAACTATTTAGACCAGTGGGAAAGAAATACAAGGATGGGAATGGAAGCAAGGGAAATGAAGGTCAGAAGAGCCTCCAACATCATTTGTTCATTTTGTTATTTCAAATCTGGTCAGCATTAATATTTGGCTCTTCAGACCAGGAGGAAAGGTATCAGAAAGGATGGGAAAGGAGGAACAGTAACCAATCATTCCATTCCCAACCTTATATAATTTCCTTCCTGGTCTGGAGAGCCTGAAATTACCGTTGAAATACTGTTGACCAGACCTGGAACATCACCATGATAATAATGATAACACCATCATAATAAATATTATTAGTATTTTTTTCAGAAGTCTGGCCAGCACTAACACCAGGCTCTTCAGACAAGAAGGAAAGGTATAAAATGATGGAATGGAAGGATAAAAAGGTGTTAAAGCTCAAAAATGCCTCCAAAAACTAGTGAAACTATAAACATAATAACATCAGGCATGACTTATTGGAAATATTTTATTACATGGCACAAGCAGAACATGAATATGCTACAGAGTTGAGAAATGCATTGTTCCATATAATAAAATAGTTGCTACATGAATATGCTAAAGAGTAGTGAAAAATGTCGTGGCAAATAATAAAACTGAGAAAATTACAAATTTGTTCTTATTATGGATAGGGAAATTATGAAAAAATCATTGTAAAACTAGGAAAGAGGTATTTCATACTACATACTCTGTCAAGTGCTTTATTCCCTAGAGTTGTTTAAATTAGAAGTTCTGGCCGTCTTTCTTAAAATTGATAAAATTGAGTGTGTATTGTACAATAATAAAATTTCTTTGTAAAAAAAGTTTAACAGCAACACATGTATTTAAAGATTATGTTGTGCAAGTAATTGTGAACCAGTATGTATATTTGAAACACTTTTTATGTTGTGGATGAGTGACACTATATGGGAGATTTCATAACTGTCATGGAAGTGTGTAGTAACCAAGAAGTTGGTGCTTTAGTATGAATTGTTGGAACATCCACCTTAGTACATATTTTTATTTGGTACTCTCTGACATTTATTTAATCTCAAGGTTTAAACTTTACCTTGTTGGCCAAAGATTTCCTACAGATGAAATGGTATCTGCAGCTATACCTATAGTGGTATTTTGCAGTTGTTCAGGTGAATCACTACAAATGTGATAGTGTTTTTTGAATGAGTCAACTATACTTAAGGGATATGTTGAAAAATAATTTTGGTATTACAAAATTTCATCCTTAGGGGTGGAAATTTTCTGACCATCTTTTTTCATGGTGACTACATAATTTCTGTAAGACTTTCAATTGCTTCTAATTAAGGGTATTTAAATAAACTGTTACCTACAAAATATTTCAGTCAACAGTTTTACTAAAAATCTATTACTGATTATGATTCACACACTAGCACTCGAGTACTTGTAAAAGATATCCAATGAAAGAGAATAAGGAAAGTACACTTGCAATGAGAGGGAAACTGACAAGACAGATGTTACTGCAGGGAAGCATCATTGAGGGAGAAAATAGGTACATATTTTATGAATAATGATAGCTGATAGTAGTCTAAGAGGGATTGTGTTGACTTGGAGCCCAGAATTCTTATTTGGAATTCACTAATAAACCTTAACTGGTAGACTACTTTTCATCATCTTCATGAACATTCACATTAAATAGAAGGATTCAATATTTATGTTTTCATATTTAACATTTAAGTGCATTTGCATAAGTTTCTTCTGGTCGTAATTCACTCTCAGTTAAAAGAATCTAAAGTACTTGCATTTAACACTGCAGCACTGTTCATTTACATACATATTGCATAGAATATTTTGGTCCAGGCACCAGTATTTGTTCAATTAGTGTTATTAATAGTGAGGAGGTAGATAATGGATCCTCATGAAAATTTAATTTACGATTATGACTATTATTTTTCACTTTAAAAAATCAAATACAACAAATATACCTTATTCTTAGATCCATTTGCTTCAATTTTTACCATACATACATATATATAGATACATATATAC
>WURS02000016.1:6559730-6580927 GCA_011762765.2 Rhinocypha anisoptera | reverse complement strand
CTAGCACCATTTGGTGAACTTTAGCGATGTTTTCGTCGGTAGTTGCAGTTTTTGGACGTCCCAAACGTTCATCGTCTTCCAAGTTCTTACGGCCACGTTTAAATTCAGCTGCCGTTTAAATCCACGTTGAGGTAGGAAACTTTTCGGACCACCCTCGTATATGTATATAACACAAATAACAGAAAATAAGGAAAGGTATAGGACCAAGGACGAAGACAAAATGTGGTATCATACATACACACACATAAAAAGAAACACTTAAAAGACTCACACTGGGGAGAAATATTTCGGGGATGCTTTCCCCTTCGTCGGTTTGGGAGAACTGCCCGACCAACGAAGAGAATAGAGTTCTCCCAGACCGACGAAGTGGGCATACACGAAATATTTCTTCCCATTGTGAGTCTTTTAAGTGTTTCTTTTTATGTGTTTGTGCGTGCGTATAAGTGTGTGTGTGTTCATGTTTGCTGCTCTCTCTCTACAAATCCATATCAGTAGAAATTTTGTCCTCACCCGGGACTCGAACCCGGGCCTCCTGATTTCTGGTCAATCATGCTAACCAATTAGCCCTTCTCACACAAGTTTGTGGAACTTATACTCAGCCTATGGCCATAATGGCTTTGGCAGCCAAGAGTTAGTTCCAGTTGCTGAGACTCTTGCCACTGTTGAAGAACGGACACACACACATATACATATGTATAATATTTAAACGTGCTTATATGCCAAAAACCGTATGGTAAAATGTACAATAAAAAATATGTTTTAAACAATTCCTTTGCATATTCTATCGGTTTTTGTCTCCGTCTTTCTTTCCCTAGTACTCTAATATATTTATAAATATTTTTAAGTAAAATGCACCTTGTCACCACCAAGATTTTACAAGTGCTAGCCAGAAATCAATAAATGATTTCATTTAAAGGAGTTTACACTAAGAATGCAAGGGCAAAATAGTGGTACCTATTTAAGCAAACGCTATCACAGTCTTATTTAATAGAAATTATTATGCTTGAATGAAGCAACATGAATGTCCTACCGCCACAACATTAATTCTGAAATTAGGTGTTTTCCTGTGTGTTGATATGCTCAGAATAACCCACATTTCCAGAATATCTTATGGGTGTGTAGAGGCAGAGAGGGTGAGGGAGGGAATTGAATAAACACAATTTTTTCGCAACATTCAGGGTAAACTATAGAGTTATCACTTTAAAAATGGTGTTAAAAATTCATAAAAAATTGAGTATCCCTCTAAGATACATATTAATGAGAAAATTATTCAAGTAGGTGGCAAAGATATGATACAAAAAATGCTTAGGTGCAACTGATTGTGTTTTGAATGTAACATAAAAGTTATGTAATCCATAATGCCCTAAATGTCAATGTATAAATAAAATATAATATAGTATAAAGTTATATATATATATAAATTATAAATAAATGGAATAAATAAAAAACTTATGAACAAATAAAATGAATACATTATTTATTTTTAGAGCATCCAGTTAAAGACAATGTGAATTGATTTTAAGATATTTTAAAGAAATAAATTTAATTTTGCATTGGATAAAATTGTAATAAAAACATGGCTCAATGAATGCTGTGCTATGCGAACCAAGGAATTATTCCAAATGTCATTTGATAAATAAGTATACTAAAAACTGGGCTCAGACTACCTGAGTAAGGCAAAATGATAAAAATCCTGAGTATGTATGAAATATCTCACCCTGTTTTCTCCTTTTGGTCCACAGGCAATATTTGCATCAGCTGAAAAAAAATAAATACATTATTGATACATTTTCTATGTAGGTATCAGGAAAATTTTAGAAATACTAAGCAAGGAGGGATAGTAAAAATAAAATGGTACCAGTGCCCACAATAAGGAAAAATGGATTCTACCAAAAGTACAGCCTTCAACCGTAAGGTCGATTTGATAGTTGAGGGTAGAGAGCTGACCAAGCACTAAGCCCAACGGTGAGTGAAAATTCACACATTGGGGCAATAAGGGGGGAAAAAGTTCAACAGAAGGCAAAAGGCGAATTAAAATACTAAAATGAGCATTCATTTGTACACTCAGTAATATTTCTAAATAAAATTTATATACTTCATTTTAATACCCAAGAATTATAGTCAACCATGGGTAACAAAGAAAAATTTTGATTTGTGGAAGAGAAAGTGTATACAGATATAAATTTGGGAATATTTAGTCGATTGAAAAATAAAGTAGAACATATGCATTAAAGAGCTTTAACCCAAAGTTAAAAGTAAAGTTAAGTCAAGATAACAGGTGTTACTCAAACACTTTGAGCCATGAAATAAAACCACACCCATTTCTTAGTAAACAAGCATTGTGCATAGCTAAGAATTACTAAGAAATAATAGTGATTAGTATCATTTTCCATACATTTCTTGCAAAAAAATTGTATGCTTTTAAATTATAATTATGACCATATAATATTAGAATGTAAAACAAAAATAATTATATTCATAAAAAGCACGAGTTTCTAAATAAACATTGTAATATAAGTATTGTGGCTTTAATAAATCAATGAGAATTTGACATGACTGTTTTTCTGCTTGCACATATCTTTTTGTTTAATAAAAAGCATGAGCACCTACACTTCTCTTAAACATGTGCAAGGCATGGCCATTACTATAGACAGAACAAGGATGTTGCCTCTGACCAACCAGTGACCAGCTAATATGTCAATTAGGTGCATATTCTGACCAGTGCTAAAGATGAATAAGGCTCTTCCTCCCAAACTGACCTTTAACAGGGGAAATGTAGAAACCTGCATTTCCCTGCCACCATATATTTACTCATGACTTTTAGCAAATCATATGGGGGCATCCACTTCATTTTTTGAGATTTGATATAATGCACTAGCAATTAAGAATCATTTATTTATTCATAGTTGACCAAAAGGTCAGTGTGGATTTCATAACTGAAATGAATTATCAAATGGTCCCAAGGATCTAAGACTTCTCAACAGCAAAGTATAAAATTAATAATATTCAATTTAATGTTCTGGATGCAAAGCGTCAGGAAAATACAGAACAAATTTCAGGTTGAAACTCATCAACCTGGAATTGATGGAAACATATTTTGCTTTAAATGTAAAATAGAAATGTGGGTGATTCACACTATGCATGTCAATTAGATGAACAAAAATTAAATGGATCACAAAGATCAGGTTACAATGAACAAGAATAAAGCAAATCTCTTCCAAAAGATAACACAGGTTAAACAAATTTTCAACCACAAAAAGACGATGGATTGTAACGAAAAATGGGATTAAGACAAAAGTACTGGATGGATGATTGCAGTACAAGAAAAATGTGAAAGAAGATGTAATCCTATTTATTAGATATTCAACCCCCATCCCTGACGGTGAGTTCAAACAAATGATGAAATGAAGTCATCGATTAGCATCGCGGCCGCAGTGTTTTTTTACAAAAAAGATATTTAAGAAGGAATTGAATAAAATAAATTCTACTGAAAATTGCCTACAAGACAAAAACGAGTACCTCCTGCCTCAAGCAACACTTTAAGACAGCGAGAATCCTCAGAAGCTGCAGCAGCATGTAAAGGCGTGCGCCCCCATGAATCTTTGCTATTTATATAAGCAGCTTCCTCCCCACGCAGTAGGTCCTCCAAGAGCTCAGCATTGTCCCACAATGCAGCCTAGAAATAAGAATTTTATGTTAAGATATATAAATTCAATTTCAGTTAATAAGAATTCAGGAATCAAAATAGGGCATTTAAAAGAAATGTGCAGGCTTGTTATTTCATAACAGAATAATGAAGACGAGAACGTTCACAGAAATATTCATAACACTAGTTAATTCTGATATTGTTCCACACAGAATGTGATATCGAGAGAACATGCAGCCTAATATCCTTTATTAGGTTCTTAAAAAGGAGTTTAGGTTTTCAATACCACACATAAAAATGCTCTCTAAGCAAATTCTTAACGAAAATAAACATAATACCATTCGTAAATAAATTAATAATAGACCTTTGGAATTCGATTTCTTCCCTAAGAAAAAACATAATTTTCACTTTTCACTGGAAACTAAATTCAATGCGTAAAAAAATGAAAACGTACACAGAGCCAGGGGAGTACCTGAAATAATTCACGAATTATAACAGAATTTCTACCCAAATTTTATGAATGTTTACAATGTGGCTAAAATGCCATAATTACCTGGTGGAGTAATCTTCCGGGAAAGTCTTCATCTTCAGAAGATAAGTGATCCATTTCAGATATAAGATAATATCCTCACAGTTTACGAAATCATTCGTACTTGAAGAATTGAGGTGGACAGGACCGTTTTTCTCGTTTCATCGTAAATGAAACTCACTTACTTCGCCTTAAATAAATACACACTTTGCCCGTGGCAATCACCTTCGTTACATTTATCAAATGAATGATATCATTTTCATTCATATAAACGACACACCTCCCAAACTTTCACAAATGATGTTACCGCAACGGTTCATCCCACAATGTTGTGCGCAAGATCCGTGACTTCCCGATGGACGGGTAGGGGTATAATATAACAACACTTTATATGAAGATACATTCGGCGCCCATATCTCTATCATTTGATTATGTAAATCTGGGCTCTTTTCTATAAGATAACAGATAAATAGACAAAACTACATAAGCCCCCGAGACAGAGCTCCTCTCGGAGCAGACATTACGAACGCCCTCCCACACAAACCGTAAACCCTTCGATATATCGATTGTATCGATGCTTAAAAGACAAGAGACACGCGTTGGCCAAAGCATAGGTGCCTATCTTTTTGTTTACAAATATAACCAGGAATTAGTTAATATTATTGTTCCAGTATGGAAACTATTTTGGAGCAACAAAGACGATATCATGAGGAAAGGGAAAGGTTGATGGACGCTATGGTAAAAGAAATGCTTCACAAGAAGACTTCGGTAAATACATTATCTCTATAACATTTGCTTTCAATTTGGATATCTATTATATTGATCGGGACTATTGATAATTCTAATTGTGCGTGAAATTCAAATTATGTTGGTAAAATCTTTTTTAATGATTTCCTTACATATACCTAAAATGAGATATACCGTTTCAGTATCGAGAGTCAATCAATTCTGATCACAGATTAAAGATGCTTTTGGATGTGAGTACCTTCTTGTTGAAAATATGAAGTTAATAACCTACCCTTATTTTATGAAGGGTCTAATAATATTCTTCTCTTAGCACTACATGGAAAGTACAACTAATCTTAAAGAATTGTATGAGGACAAGGACGGCCTCCGTAAAGAAGAAGTTGCAGCCTTATCTGGACCGAATGAATTTGCTGAATTTTATTCAAGATTGAAGGCTATTAAAGAATTTTACAGAAGACATCCGAATGAAGTGAGAATTATATATTGTGTAGTTTTCGTGTTATTTAAAATATCTATTTGTCATATAATAAGTTCTGCTTGGTAACTCAAATGGAAGTAAGAACAATAGAGCATGGTTTTCAGCAACTATAACAATTTTAAGTTACACAAAATACAGTGGATACAGACTGGCAATCCACGTTGTTTTTCTTCACCTTCATACTATTTTCATCAAGGTGACTTTTCAATAGGTTCACATAATTTTGAGTGTATACGGATAGCTTGTCACAACACTTGGAACCAAAGATATCCCTTTGCTTTTCTACGTAATTAATTTATACAAATTATGTTTGCTACTAACTTAGACAGTTAATTCTGATACAAATTCGTTATATTTATCCTGACAAAGAATTAAAACTTTTCTATTCAACATCTAGATAAGTATTCCAATGTCTGTTGAGTTTGAAGAGTTGGCCAAGCTTCGTGAAAACCCAACTGATGAAACTGCTAGTAAGTACATTCATATTTTCCTCTTAAAAACAAAAGTAATAAATAATTTTGACCATTATAATTAAGAAGTAATGATAAAAATAATATATAATTTCTATTACAGATATGGTTGAGTTTACTGATGAAGAGGGATATGGGAAATACTTGGACCTTCATGAATGCTATGAAAAATACATCAATCTCAAGGGAATTGAGGTTAGTGTTTGTTTTATATGGGTTTATTCATTCGTAAAATTATATACATATTCCATATTGAAGAGAAATTGGTTCTTAAATGGTTATGATTTCAAATAACTCCTATCTTTTCAGAAAGTCGACTACATAACATACCTAACGACATTTGATCATTTGTTTGACATACCAAAAGATAGAAAGAACTCAGAATATCGAAAGTACCTGGAGTCACTTTTGGAATATTTGCATGATTACACTCAGCGTGTGAAACCCCTTCTGGACATTAATACAGAAATGGAAAATGTCGCTCTTGAATTTCACACCCATTGGGAAAATGGAACTTTCCCTGGATGGCCTGTAAGTATCATAAGTTGGATGCCACTTTCCCTTTTCTAAAGTTACTTTACAATTTAATGTTTTGCTTTTCGGGAAAAACGTAAAATAACTAATATTAAAAGTGTGCATGTAACTCATTCATAACAATTTAATCTCTCCATCACTGACTTCCACTGCTGTGTAAAATAATATGTACCTAGTTTGTTTAAGTCGAATAAATATTATTGTGATTGAGTCATTCAGAGATATCTCTTAAATCAAAGGCTCTATGAGGGATCATTGCCTTCTTTTATTTTTAACTGTGTTAGGGTCTCTAATGTCTGGTTTCTTACCTTAGAAAGAAGCTGGGAGTGCCCTGACAAACATAGGTGCCCACTTGGATTTGTCTGCTTTCTCATCTTGGGAAGAGTTGGCTTCCCTTGGACTTGATCGATTGAAATCTGCCCTCATGGCTCTGGGTCTGAAATGTGGAGGGTATGTTGAAGATTGAGATCTCGTTTCATTATTATTTTCTAGCAAAACACATATGTATAATGTATTATTCATAATGATACCTAACTGATTTTCTTTGTGCCCTTTTGAAAAGTAAATAAAGTTTTTCTTATCAATTTTTCACCCAGTTATAACTAGTTTGTGCTTTTGCAACATTGTCAGGTATATGGTTTTGAAAATTTAAGAAACTTTGGCTTGATCAAAACTAAAAGAACTCTTGAAGGAAATCAACAGTTTGTAAGTGCTAAGTGTATGTAACTTTGGAAAAAATAATTTCTAATTGTAATTCAATGCAAATTGACTTGCTTTATAGTACAACATCTCTAAAAACAAAGTATAATTGGATGGTAAAATAGTCACCCCCTGACAAAATGACCTTTGAATCAGATGGATCACTGGACTTAAATATTGCTGACCTTTGTGTACATTGCTTAGTTCTCCACTTACAGTCATTACAACATACAACATTACAACAGTCTTACAACATATTACCTACTGATTTTTCTTACTTCTTATAATCTCTTTTACTTTTTGTGTTATGCAAAAGAAAACTAATTTAATTAAATTCTCATCATACTCAATAAGAACTCAGGATTCTACCACAGTGATGGTTAAAAGTGTGACCTCTCCTGATTACTATTTGCTCTTCATTCATCATGAGTATTCACAATACGTCTTATCATAGAATCTTATTTTTTTCTTCAAATAAGTTGATTAGTCATTGACAAGAATTATCGCCAACTTTCTCAGCTGACTAAGGCCACTTATGAGCTGGCTAAGAAGCGTCAGAGTTCTTGTTTTTCAAATCACCAGTTGCATAGGACTAATACATATTCACACAATATTCTCTGAAGTTTGTGTGTGTGAGCACAGTTCCTACAGATGTTATTTCTCTATTCAAAGTTTTCGCCGTATCCACATTGACATTGAATTCACCATTAATGGGGTGTCAGAGATAGTTTCAGGCTTAATAATGTGGAATTCTATCATCTTAAAGTGACAGAAGAAAACATTGGTCTGATCTTTGCTGTCATGTTAATAAATGTTTGATTTATGGAGTTTCAGTGTTTTTTCTTCTGTTAGTTCAAAACAAGTGTATAAAATGAATCCATTCCTGTAAAATTCTATCCAAGGCATACCTAATTAATTTATTATTCAATCTTATTGATTGTTTCCAGCACTTTGGAAGAAAGAGCCCAAAGGCTCTTCAGTACAAAAGGAAAAAAATCCTTGGATCCATCCCTTTTGGCAAAAAATAAACCAGGCAAAGCTGGGCGAGGTAAAGATAATGAACGTCAGAAGGATATTGCCACCCTTGAAGCACAATTATACAGGTAAATGAGTATAAGTATTCATGTTATCACTAGTCACCTATTTCCTATAGCTCATTTTTTTACCAAAGACAATGTTTTGTTCAGTATATGAAAAAATTTGCCCAAAATTAGGAATGTTCAGTATCATTGTAAATCTTAATTAATGGTTGTTTCCTATGTCTGTATAAAGAAAATCTTTGAACCCCCCCCAGTTAAATTTATTATCTTATTATCAAACAAGATGCAAGAACAACTGAATCTGTTCATGTTCATGAAATTTGCAGAGCATATTTAAGGGAGAAGTTGTTCCATAGGGAGTCCCAAGGGAGCAGATTATTGCCCACTAAAATTTTTTATGATGATCTGTTAAATGCAGAGATGCAGTGCAATACAAAAGCTCTTACTTGCCTTTTAATTTGAGTACATTCAAACTAAAAAAATTGCACTCTTCATCCCTTGTGGTTTGCCACTTCTTGCATTGCCCCATTATGAGCAAGAGGCATGACTTCAGTCACTTGCGGCCCCCCAACCATCAGCATTTGGGTCTTCCCCCATCAATGCTCTCCCCATTCCTCTGCTTCTTACATGGCCTGCTTTATTTATTTCCTCTAAGTTCTCTGTTATGTTTTATTTTCCATATTTAAATAGGATACCAAAGATTTTTCTTAACATCTTATTCTAAAAGACAATCTGCTTCCTTTCACTGATTTCATTCATTATCAAACCTTACTCTCTTCAAGGCATCTTCATTGACTACATTGAATAATGGTATTGTAAGTGCATCACCTTGGCATACCCCAGTAAGAACTGTAAATGTTTCTAAGACCTCTCCACCTGCTATAATTCTACATTTTGATCTACAAAGTGTGAACTTTGCCAATTCCATCTGCTTCTTCGGAATACCAAAGGGGATACTATTCTCCATATTTACCCATATCCTTCTTTGGTTTACCCCATTATAGGTCTCAGAAAAGTCTATGTAAAATCCATGAAACCGTTAATTACATGTCCAATATTTGCTGATAGTTTCCAGAGTAAAAATCTGATTGTTGTAGATTGCTCCTAAGTTTCCTCTACTAAGTCACTGCTAGATTCTGAACCTAACTTTTGTTATGGGAAAGTAAAAAGAATTTTTTCTAAATAATGAGGTGTTATGTATGAGAGGAGACAGCAATTTTTGGAGTATTTCAAAGAAGGTGGAAAAAGTGAATTGGGGAATATTAATGTTGGCACGTGCACTAACCACAGGGCAATAGTTCAAATGGTGATCCTCAATAAGTATCCAATGCAACATACAGCAGTAATTTCTTTGTTCTGCACTTCAGGTTTGCTGACCTCCTCACAGAACAGCGGGCAGCCACAAAGGAGAATGTCCAGAGGAAGCAGGCTAGGACCGAAGGTGAGCGAGATGACTCAGAGGCAGAAGCAAGTGTGTCTGAGTCGGATGACGATGAAGATGCAGATGACATTCCATACAATCCGAAGAACCTCCCCCTTGGGTGGGATGGAAAGGTATGTGTGATCGAATAAATGGAGAGCAATGCCTCATGATAACAAATTTAATCTCCAAAAAGAAGCCTGGGCCTTGTGATCATTGCCCCGTGAGTGCTCATTTCTCCCAATCATGGCATCTTCACATTAGGTGTCATCCAGTTGATGTCATCTCTCACTTGGTTTCATTCCTCACACTTAGAGATGACAGATACTGTTCAAGTATGAATGTTATAATTTTTAGTGTCTCAAGGCCAGATCCATGACCTTTCTCTGATCTGGATGGTGCTGCTGTCTTGCCTGGTCCTCAATGCCCAGGTCTTAACATTCTTCTTGTTTCTGTCTGAGTGGGAGATCTTAAAACTTTCATGCCTCACATGAAATCTCTGTGGTTTTAAATTTTTTTCCGAGTTTGCTGCTCTTCAGCTGTAAGGCAAAAATTGGTATTTTTTTCTAAATTTGATGCAGTAGTCATTCTGGATAAAATGTAATGCATTTTTAATCCTTTAAAGATGCTGAAATATTAGGACATGCATTTTTCTGTTCATGCCACATAAGATCATTTTGGTGAAGAATTCATTTTTCTTGTTTTTAGGCCCCATGATTTTGTGACAGCTCCCTAAATAGCCTCAAATTTGCATCACCTTTGCAGTGCACAGAAGAATAAAATATGAAGGTCTTATGTTCATATCTCATCCTTGGGTTTTTATCTCTTGATTTCTATTTATGGTTTTCCACAATGGACATTAATGCAATGCTATGGTTGTAGCCTTTGAAGTGTATGTATAATTTATTCTGCAAGAGACTACAATCACAATTGCAGATGTAGGATTCATCAATGTACACTATAAACCACAATGTACTAAAAGTCAAAATCAAAAATATGGTAAATTGTGACAATATATTAATTATCAATGATTCTGATACAATTATAACAAGATATTTCACCTTGATTATTCCCAATTGTATATTGGTTGGACTTGTATAAAGCTACCTTAAATGATTTTTAAAAATTAACCAGTTCTCTAAATTGTTAAAAATTTGTGAATTCTTCCTCTATACTCATCCCTTAATTTACTTTTTTACTTATAGCCGATACCATACTGGCTGTACAAATTGCATGGACTGAACATCAGCTATAATTGTGAGATATGTGGCAATTACACTTACAAAGGACCAAAAGCTTTCCAGAGGCATTTTGCGGTAAGTGTAATTATGTTAAACTGCCTTGCATTGGTTCTTAAAATTTTAATAAAGTTTTATTAGAAGAAGCAATAGTGTTTTTTAACCAGTTGATTCATCACCATGAAATTTTAAACAAATTCATGGAGAACTAAGTATATAATATACTAATAACCTGAATTTACCTTATTACTTTTTTTAACTCTGAAAATATTATCGATTCATATTACATAATATTTTAATTAACAAAAATGATTGCTTCTAAAGCATTATATCTCTTTGATGAAACTTAAACTCACAAATTTGAATTAACCTCTCATAAACTATTTATTTATGTTAAACATGCCTTCTCCAGGTTTTTAGCACACTATTGCACACCAATTATAATCCATCTCCAACTCTAATTTGCAATCCTTTACTCATATCCAGGAATGGCGACATGCCCATGGAATGAGATGCTTAGGAATACCAAACACTGCCCACTTCGCCAATGTCACCCAGATTGAAGATGCACTCTCACGTAAGTATACTAGGAAATGTGGGTATGCTTTAAATTACTGTTGTTGAGGTTCTTCTTTGTTAGGATATCTGCAATGCTTTGGGATGTGAAGTCATTTAATTTTAATTGGTCCAAAGATTTAATGGGAATTCTTCAAGTTCCTAAGAAATTATATTTAATCTAAATCTGAAGCCCAACATAATATGAAATTCATCCCTTAAAATGAAGCCATAAAATGTATGACTAAGTATTTGCTTATTCAAAACAACCTCCAAAAATTTGCTATGAATAACCACAGGACATTAATGTCATGCGACATATGGCTTCAGAAATTGTAAGAGATGTTATTTCCTGTAAGTCACGTTTTGCATAAATATGGTTATTATTAAACTCAAGTCTACAAAAAAGCAAAAGACCCATAGAAACTCAGGATATATTAATGAATTGTTTAAGTAATTACTTCTTTAAAATTGGCTGCATCCACCAATACATGATTGGTTTTGACAGTTACTATTTGTGAAAAAGAGGTCAGATGTTTTCATTTCCAATTTCTGCAGAATATTCTCTCTTAAATGATATTGTTTATTGAAGAACTAACAGTTTTTATCAAACTGAAATTAAGATACAATGTAATGGATGAGAAATCAATGTCCTGGCATTTTATATGTAGTTTTGCTTGGCAATTTAAGGTTTTATTCAATTAACAGTGAAATCAGGCATTTCTTCATAAATCAAACAATGTGATACTTACACTTTATATTGTCTGATGTGCAATCATGTTTTTGACTTGGACAGTCATCTTCCGCACCTAAAATGAGTGTATATCTCAAAATGCTGGTTCTACATTAAATATTTCTATGTGAAATTTCCAAGCTGTTTCATTCATTTCCTATTTATTTTGAGTTTAAATATCCTCCTGTCATTCATGTGGTTTCTGTATCTTAAAGATTGAAAGCGAACTAATTACTTTTCTTTTACTCTCAGTTTGGGAGAAATTGAAAAACCAGAAGCAGGGAGAACGCTGGCAACCAGAGCAGGAGGAAGAATATGAAGATTCTCTGGGAAATGTAGTCAACAGGAAAACATATGAAGATTTGAAAAGACAAGGCCTCCTGTAGTAGTGTTGATGATTCTTGGATTCTGACTCATGTTTCCTTTCTATCAATAGTTTCTCCACCATTTTGATGATTGAAGTTCAGACAATTTTGGGAGCCGGGATATTAATTGACTTCATTGAGAAAAAAGGGAGAGAACTATTCTGTGGATTCCATGTCATGTTTCATTTCTGTATTTTCACATTAAGAATTGTTTTTTCATTTTCAAACCCTGGAAAGGTGGAGCAGTTGAGTAGTTCTACCCTGTTGTTCCATTTATATTACTTCTGTCAATAAAGGCTGTTTTTTTTTTTTGTATAAAATAGCAGTATATTCTAAAATGTGTTTTTTCTTTATTGTGACTTTCACTTGATTGTATTCACAGAATAACTTGATTAACATCATAAGTTGGTCATTAATTTTATTGAATGTTTTAAATATTTTATTTGAAGGGAACTTTCAATGGAAGGAGTTAAAATTCACAAAACAATTATTGATAGTTTTGGATGCTAGCTAAAGACAATGATAATTTTAGAATTCACTTCTTGAGGTCAAGTAAGAATAATATTACTTTTGCTCTTAATACTAATAGTATGAGCTACAATAATAACAACATTTTTAGTCAAATGTTTTTTTTTGGCTCATCTGAGCCTAAACTTCCCCCTATCCTTCCATTCTCATCCTTATAAACCCTACCTCCTGGCCTGAAGAGCCTAATAGCTAAACCAGACTTGAAATAACACATTTAAAAATATATATGTATAGTAATATTTTAAACTTTGTTTATATATGTGACAAGAACATTTTGAGTTCTCTCTTATTGAAAAAATCACAACTGCACTGAATAACAGTGTCCTCAAATAGTAATCCTAGATATATGTGGGAAAAAATAACCAAATCAACTACCAGGGCCTGCTTTTCAGTATAATGGCAATGTACATAACCTATGCATAAGGAATAATACCCAAATAAATATGTACATAGTGGAAAATCATTGAAGCTTTCATGTGGATTTGGACTAGAGGGATATTTTCTAGTGTAACACTTCATCAATAATTTGTAGATACTTGTTTCAGATGATAGATGTTTCAGAACCGATACTGGTCTTTTTCTTGAGGAAATGTGGATTTGCCATATGATTATGTTCTTAGATTATAATACCTTTTCATAAAAAATGGAATGATGTAATGTCACTCATTACAGAACCATTTCTCTGGTGTCACTTTCTAGCAAAAACCTACTAAATATAATTCTTAAGAATTATTATTGGTTCTCTGATATTGGTTTCCCTGACCTTAAATCTGAACTGGTCACCACCTAAATTTTGTTCTAGTTTTCCTCTTAGCCTGTTTTCCAATAGTTTTTGACATGTGAAACAGTTCTATAGTTGCATTGGATGAGAGGGGAGTCGGGCATGGTAATGCCATCTACTGATTTTGTAGCAAGCCGCACTAGACGTTGCCCATGACCCGTCTTCCATTGATCAATAGGAGGTCGTCACGTTGATCAGAGGGCAAATGGAGAGAAGAGGGGAAGGACAGAGCCAAGGAGAAGAGTGAGGCGCAATGACTGGGGGAGGGGAGAGGGTGTGTGTGGAAGAGAGGGGTGGGGAAGAGGGAAGGTAGTAAGGCTAGCATGAAGGATCTTTTTAACGTGACACCATCACTCAGTATCAACCTCAATGGAATCAGGAGTTCAAGGTGTTGACTTAGACCGCCTTTCATATGGCTCCTCTTCATGAGGACGTTATTACTAAAACAGTGAATGACATATTGTTGTTTGAGAGAAGATGACTCACAGGGAGAGAAGGCAGAAGAGTAATGTTTGGGAAAGGAGCAAAGATACTAAAATTTAAGATCTCTTTATCTATCAAAAAGATATGCTGCTGGTCCATAGCATCACATAAATGTTACTAGCTGTTCGTAGTATTATCGGGTTCAGTTAATAAATCACTAGGACATTATATATCTTTTAAAATATTAAATACAACTGAGATAACCGGAAATTAAAGGCAAAATGGACCAAAACCACTATATAAGTCAGTGTTTTAGCACAAAATATACTAAGATTTCAATTTAACCCGCCTAAATAAATAATACTACACAATTAGAAATTAGCATATCCTATTATCCACGTTACCACCTGATAACTGAACTCTTTCAATCATTACTCATTGATTAATTCTCCTCTCACGAAAACCTATAGTTTTAAATTTCATAACGATAGGTTGATAGGAATAAATTTCAATGCCAGTGTAAAAGATAAAAACTTTGAAAATGTATTTTTTACCTCCTAAGGCAAGAAAAAACAAACTCTTACACAGCTTTTACTTTATGACTCATAGTTGATAAACAATACTTGAGTTTTAAGTGTAATATCTTTAAAAAAAATAAGTCTGTTTCTCAAGACAAATTTAGGTTTTTGAACTTTGAAATATGCAGTGCCACATGATGAAGAATGGTTCGGGCATCTTTTTCTCCATCCCCTTTCATCTGCAAGGTGATGTGTAACAGATTGCCACATTTACGAATAAAGTATTCTAAATCATTCTCATCTTCCTTTTCTCCAACCAAGCACTTGTTAGTCCACTGAGCAAAATGAGATGCTTGAGAACTAAAGGTGTCATCTAGATCAAAAAGCTCCAGCTGAGGATTAGGTAATTCACGAAATAATGGAGGAAAAACCTGGAAAAAAATTAATATAAAAATATTATTCTTGCACCAGTTTTTTTCTGTATGGAAGAAGAGGGGTATGTTATGGAGGAGAGGGATAAAGTGAATGAACACTATCAAAATGAATGCATGTTCATAAGCATTTATGTTTTTAAATTAAAATTAAACCAATATGAAGAGCCTGAACAAGCAAATAAATATTTAGTAATCTAGATAATGAAATATGCACAAACCATAGTTTGGAAGGCTGTCTCCCATAGCGGTAAGGGAGGCAGCCTTCCAATGAGGAAATGCATAAGTTTTGTGAACAGCAAGCTAAAGAACTGAGAAATAGAGAAAATAATGATTCATTTGGAGTGTGGCTTTATAAGGAACTGAGATTTACCTATGCGGAGTGGAAGAAAAAAGATGGGAGGCATTTGAGTTTTGGTTTTTATTGAAAAATAGATCTTACTTAAAAAAACAACGATATTTACCTGAAAATAAGATGAGGATTTTTTTCAAATTTAACCTCAGAAAAATGTGGGGTCGTCTTATATTCAAGACATCTTATACAGTAGAATCTTGATTTTATATATATCCATTTTACAAAAAATTAGATTTTAAGCATGCAACTATGTGGTCTCAGCTGTTCCTCTTTAAGTATTCTTATGGCGTTACTATTTGAAATTATGTAAATTCAATCTAACGATAAAGCTCTTTGGTCCCTGGCAGAAGTATTAATTCATTTGTATGAAACAGAACTTAACCCTTTTGTGCCAGGGCCCTATACTGGTATACAGTCCCTACATACAATAGTGCAACAAATTAAAAGGAAAAATTACCAAATAAAAGGGGGGTTCGTACTGGGGGGATGATTCTGAACTCCTGATATATTGGTTGTTCAGTGCAAAAGGGTTAATGAAACTTCAGCAAAATCTGGAAAAATCTTAACGTCTTTAGTGAAATTTAAAGTAATTCCATGCACTACTGCATAATGCAATAGTAACAAGTTACTGCCTGGATATTTAATAATCCATATTTATTTTACTTTCACATATTTCATCACATAATTCAATCCTGGATTACAGGTGTTTACCTGTTTATGAGAAATACGACACTGTCACAATGCCACTTTTATGGCGGACGCAGCTTGTGGAGCAGTTACGGGCCGATGAATAAATCAGGCTTAGATACAAGAAAAATGGTCTTTATTTTCACAAGTTGGTCTACAAGCTATGGTGCGTGGCCAGTTCAATGGGGGCCAACGGCAGGTGCTCATTGAGGGCAAGATGGGTATTATGGTGCATGACTGATGGTGTTTGGTATGAGTGCTAAGGATGGTGTGTGACCAGTGGTCTTCGGTGCAAGTGTGGGTAAGGAGTCTTTGGTACAAGTGCAAGGGAGGAGCCTCTCTGGGAATTGAGAGACTGTCACATGTGTTGATTGCCCGCCTTGTGTATGCCCTGCCCGATTCAGGGCCAGGGGGGGGGGAATGAAAAGGTGAAAAATGAAGAGGTGTTGTGGAGAATAAATGAAAGAAGAAGCATTATGGGGGTTATAAGAAACGGGAAAGGGAACTAGATGGGGCATATTTTAAGAAACGACTGTCTGATGAAAAGATTAATGGAGGGAAAGAGAGGTAGAGGAAGGAGGAGATACAATTTGGTGACAAACATTAAGATGGGAAGATCAGATGAACGGCTGAGGGAGGCAGCACAGGACCGGACAACGTGGAGGGAGCAGTACAATTGGCACCTGTCGAGGACATCTGTCCAAGAAGAAGAGGTTTAGCCTTATAACAGCATCTGCAGTGCTTCATTTTAACCCTTCATAATAAGGGAATTCCACCAAGACAAGTCTGAAATGATTTCTTATATTCATTGTAACAATTAAGTATGGGCATGAAAAAGCCACTGCTGTTATTTCTAAGTTTACTGTAGAAGATATCTCCATTTTTTAAATGTGATTTTAGAAATCAATTGACTTGATTAATTTTTAAAATACCAACACAGAGTCATAAACCAACAAGAGTGAAAATATGGTTTTTGTTCCTCCAAAAGATGTCAGAGATAGAAAGTAACTTCAATATGTACAAGTGGTAGTATCTCTCTGACTTTTAATAGTTTTTCCAACACTAGCAATTACTTAATTACACATATGCCCAGTTTAGAATATACTTTAGCATAAGAGTTGTGTCACCAAACTCTTCAATCAAAAACACTTACTGAGGTCTGGAGTGAAAGTAATGGATTTTCTAATTGAGGTTTGATGAAACCTATGGGCCCATATTTCACTCTCAGTTGACGATATGCCTTCAATGCATCAGGTACAACATCTTGAGAAAATGAATACAATTTAAAGTCAAACAATTTGGTGTAATCAGTTGGGATTTCATCTGACTCTTGTAAGCAGACCCTTAAACGTTCTGCTAAATGAGCTGTGTCAGGCACTTTATAAAAGTCTGAAACCTGTGCAAAAAATAAGGCAATACATAAAAAGACAATACATAAAACAAAATTCATTATAATATAAAAAATATATACAGTCCTGAATAAATTATTTATCAACATAATTTGCTCTGAAGGATGACTTTTTATAAAGTCAGTTAAAAATGATTGGAAATTATGAATACTATTCATTTTTGCATTACTTGACTAAATTACCATGAATGAAAAAAGCAAAATGAAACAAAGCTTATTCCACATTAAAAAAACTTTACTCCACGACCAAGCTTTCACTGAGAAGCAGCTTCATCAGGTCGTGTACAAAGCTTCGGAGTGAAATCACGGTCATGGGGTAAAGTTTTGTTTCATGTGGAATAAGCTATGTTTCATTTTGCTTTCATCATGAAATAATTCCACAGAGTGGAGCCTGAAACGGTATCTTCTACCAGGCATGGATTTTCTATGCATCAATGGTTAGTCTAGGATATTTAATTTGAAGTTTTTACACTCAAGCTGACCATTTTTTGTGGGGATACTACATAACTGACGTAGAAATAATACTTTTACATGAATATATACGTCAATCCTTCTAGTTTTTAATAATACCTTGGTTTTTGCATATTGGATAGAAAGGGGTTTTGCAGAATTGGTTAAAAAATACAGGCAAAAATAAAAATATTTTGATCAAATTTCCCCTTGAAAAACTTTAATAATCATACTGTTAGAAACACAAGAAAGTATTTAATTATAAATTTGCATAACTTTTTTAGAAAAACACAGATACTACTTTCCCCTTAAAACTCAGTTTCTCCATTGCACCCTAAAATCTGAGGTACAGGGTGCATTGCAAAAGTAACGCAATTGAATTTCCTGCGCCACTCCTATTGGTCGGAGTGGGATCGAACCTCATGGAGTAGGTGGGAGGGATGCTAAGCTTTGCCATGAAACTGGTCTCAGTGCTCTCCAAGCTGTGGAAGTGGCAGGACATGAGTTATTGTAAACCTCTGTGAGCCGACCGTGTCACAAAAAAAATGGAATCGACGATCGAGCAATGTTACGCAATTAAGTTTTGTGCTAAACTGACAAACTCTCTAGAGGAGACTAACAAAATGATTCGTGGGGCTTACGGGGACCCTGCTCTGTCCTACAATCCTATCTATTATAGGGAATTAGACCCTGGAGTCATTCCTTGTACTTAGTAAAATTGTTATTCTTAATTTAAAAAAAGGTGATCTGGGTTCTGTCAAACTCAGGTCCTTTAGACCATTGTTTCCCAAACTTTTTCGAGCCACTGCCCCCTTAATTCTGTAAACCTATGCACAAACGCCCCCCCATTATAACTTCCTTGTTTTTTTTTCGCCCACTCTAGACCAAAGGGCGACTTTGGTCTAGGGGACAAAGACCCACTTTGGGAACCACTGCTCTAGACCATTGTCGATCACTCTTTGTTAATCTTGGAATTTTGACAGTGTATAGTTTATATGTTTTTTATTCTCTGTATTCAATTATGTTTAAGGAAAACATAATTGATTACTCTACAAGGGCTGCTATACATGATTACAACAGTACAGGTATATATAACCTAGATATTCCTCGATGTTGGTTAGCTAGTACCCAAAAACCACAGAGTATGTGTCTAAAGTTTTACAACATGTTGCCAAAATCAGCCAATAAAGTTGACAAGAACAAATTTTGAGTAACCTTAGAGATTACTACTACATGGCTACTCATTATAGGCCTTTATACCCCCTAGACGAATTTTTTTCCCTGGATTTCTTCTTTATTCAGTCACTGCATAGCTGATGCTATGCAACTACTGAATAAAGATTATTATTATTATGATCTTTCTGAGACAGATTCTCACACTTCCCTAATTATTAGGAGATTATCCAAAGGAACAGGTACCCATTTCAGCAATGCATCAACATCTGTGAGAAGTGAGGTGATAAACCTGTCGACCATATGTTCAACATCCATCCTGAAAGGAAATGCATTATCTTGATCATACTACTTGCCTCAGGGTCTACTGCATCAACTTTGTTAAGCTCCAGTCCAGGGTCACCAGTCAAAAACTTGAGTATCACATCCAATAGAATTCGATTGGCTTCCTTATCCAGGTAAGGGTCAGCAAAAGCATGGAGTGACCCCAGGACAACTATTCGCCCTCCACTGCTTCTGGTGGCATTAACAGCTCTGGAATCTTGAGGCTTGTATAGAGCACACACAGGACGATTGGATGGATATGATGCAGTTCCTGATGACAATGCTGCGATAGCAGGTCGGGCCACATTCAAGGTAGCACCAAATGGGTAAATGAAGGGCAGGGAAGATCTGCAAATTCAATGATTTAGAATCGGTAACAAATTCATTCCCAAGAAAGTATTTAGGCTTTATTTGAAATTACAAAATTTTAATCTAAATCAATATTCAACGTAGAATAGAGGTTTAGAATGACCATTCCTGAAAAAAAACTGGCCCAACACCAAATGAGTGCTATATATAAAAATCAATCTTGGTTAAACCTCTTTGAGTAAATGTCTTTACAATAGATGATTTAGTTCACATTGCAAACCACTTCAAATAACTCCAAAAGTTACAATAGATGAATATGATAATATGTATAATAATATTGTTTAACATCACACAAATATAAAAGTGGCTACTGACAATATGAAAAAGTATACAAAGGAGGAGTAAAAGATAGTGAATTTGTTTTGATTAGGACTGAACTGTACAGTGTATCCTCATAAGAGCTACAGTAGCCCTCAGAATCTGAACAGTTTAATCATTAAACAATTAGAATCTCAATAAAATAATTAGAGGAAACTCAGGTTGAATATAACAAACATGAAATGCGAACCTTATGCATACATCCATCTAATTCATTTGGGCCACTATGACCCTTAGAATCCTAAGCTCTCAAATTCTGTGCCTGTTTATTAATAAAATAAATAATATTAGTATATTACTAAATAATAATATAATTAAATAATAATAAATTAGTGATATAATTACTATTATTAGTAACCATTAAAATAGTTCACTTAGGTATGGCTGAATATTAGTTTGAAAGGTTAAATATGCCTCTTTTCCTATAAAACATATTGGAATATAGGACTACTTGAAAGAGTGATAAAAAAAAGTAAATAAAAAAGTTAATTAGAAGCACAAGTTACTTGCCCTTTGCAGTGTTGAGATTTGGCATATATAGTAAATATAAAAGAAAGAGAAAAGTTTAAAATCCTCAACAATGAATTTTTATATGCAAAAAGAGTGGTAGCTAAAGAATATGTGATTGTGCTATCCCTAGGGAGCATGCAGTGCGATTAACATATTCATGTATCCAAATTCAAAGGACTAAAACGCAACATCATGTTAAATTATTAAATCCTGTGCATGATTGCATACAATAATTTGAACTAACTTTTTATAACTTCCTTCATTTGAAACGCTGGAATGATTAAACTTGGCGGCAAAATTTTCAATTCCTGTGTTCAATACACCGTTCACGACCAGACATTCTTTAGGGTGAAAATATTTGTAATAATGAGTTCTAATTACGGAATCTGAAAAATAAGCATTATGTTAAATAATCAAGAACAATGTAGCAGTCGGTTGCATTGAAGAAAAAAACGTAAAGGCTGCAAC
>WURS02000016.1:6549028-6559630 GCA_011762765.2 Rhinocypha anisoptera | reverse complement strand
TTAACTGTGCCGTTCTTTCTGTGTGTTCCTGTCCGTCTCCTGTCTATCTTCTACACATTATATATATATATATATATATATGCACATAGGTATGCGTGCAAGGCGAATGGATGCTCAAGGCGGAGTCATTACGTATTTGATAAAATAACATGCTGAGGTTTTCCGTCCTAAAAATATGTAGCTGTAGTTTAATTAACGGTAAGCAATCAAAATGAACTAAAAAGACAAAGCAACAGAAATCTTCCAATATCCCCTATAAAAATGCTAATAACCCTACGATATTTCGTAAATGCACGTTATCAGGTATAGTACTTCAAGTTCACGCCCGGTATGTTTAAATTTAGCGTGGTCTCAAGTGATGAGATGAGTAACACATTTCGCAACATATTAGTTTGTCTCTTTTGAAATTCTATTGTCTGTATAATAAATTGTTTATTTCATCATAGCTTTTTATATGATGGTGAATGCCAGCTGTAAATGTGTGAAGAGTTATAGAGCATTATATTTGACAAATCACGTTGGCAAAATATTACGTACGACACAGCAGTGTCCTGGAATATTTAAATTATTTTATTTGCACTCTGAAGTCACTCAGTGTTATTTGAAATGTACTTATCTAATGCCATTTTTCATTGAATACAACCAACTACGTTTAAAAAAATCATTAAAAGCTGCTACATTTGGCTTTTAGGGCATGAAAGCACGCACCTTGTATTGATAAACTGCAGTCATGAACCTGTCAGCTCCACCATCTTGATTCCGTGTCACAAAAATTTGTATATACGTAACAAATAAGTTAAAATATCAGCTATTTCTATTAGGGCAAATCAGATTTCAATTTTGTTAGTGAACAATGTGTTGGTAGATAGAACATAGTATGATCACGGAACCTGAATAGCTGCATTATTGTTTACATTACCAAAATCAAGTAAACGTAAGGATTAATAAACAAATAGCTTACTTGTTGCTATGGCCACGTAATAGAAATCAACTGTCTGTCATAGAATTTTCAATTTATGAAAACATTTACGTTCCACAATTATCGATCAGTTGATCGGCGTTCTTAAACTAAGATAATTTATTGGTGAAATGTGTGAGGGTTATGATCGTCGATCGAGAATTTGATGGCAATCAAGTGATTATCGATCAACATGAGGTTGGTGAAACCGGGCCTAAGTGTGCGGATGCATTCTGAATGTTGACTGTGGCATATGATGAAGCTACCTTGGACCAAAGCAACATTTATCTGTTCTCAGAGAGCCTAGAAGATGTGAACAATGAAAAGCATGCCAGATGCCTGAGCAGACAAAAACAACAGACGAAAACATTGATGAAGTGAAGAAAAGGATATTGGCCAATCGTCGAATCACCATTAGAGAAGTTGCTGAGGACCTAGACATATCGATTGGCTCATGCCATTCGATAATTACTAACGATTTGGGCACGAGATGGGTCGCCGCGAAATTCGTGACAAAATTGCTCAATTTCGAACAAAAACAGTGTTTAGTGTTAACATTGCTAAGGAGCTGTTTGACGAGGTCTGCGACGACCCAAATTTGCTTCAGAGGGTCATAACTGATGATGAATCATGGGTTTATGGCAATGATGTGAAAACCAAAGCTCAAATATCGCAATGAAAGCTGTCACATGAGCCAAAACCGAAAAACGCACGCTAAGCTCGGTCGAATGTGAAGGTTTTGCTAACAGTTTTCTTCCATTAAAGGGGCATGGTGCATCATGAGTTCTTTCCACACAGTCGCACAGTCAATAAGGAATATTACCTGCATGCTATGTGAAATTTGCACAAAGCAATCCGCCAGAAACACTCAGACTTGTGGAAGAACAAAAATTGGTTTTTGCACCATGATAATGACCCTGCTCACACATCATTGCTTCTGCACGAATTTTTGGCCAAAAACCACACTGTAATGATGCCGCAGCCACCATATTCCCCAGACCTGGCCCCCTGTGACTTTTTCCTGTTCCCAAAACTTCAGAGGCCCATGAAAGGACGATGCTACGCCACTATTGAAGCGATAAAGACGGCATCGAAGGAGCTGAACAGGATCACAAAAAATTTTTTTAAAGTGCTTCGAGGATTGGGAAAATAGTTGGCATATATTATATCCGAGGGGAATTACTTTGAAGGGAACAAAATAGATATTAATGGATAAATGAATACTTTTTGAAAAAACACAAAATTTGTGATACTTTTTGAACAGACGTCATACATACTAAAGTTGGATAGATGGAGTAGAATATATAAGTGTATAAAACAAAATAAACTCCAACACTTTGTATATTTCCACAAATTAAAAGAGAGCATGGCCATTAATTCAATAATTCTGTCTCAACTTGCTCAGAAGTGTCTCATTGTCAGATTGACTCAACTTGGTGAAACCACATTATGAATAGAGGAAATTAAACTTTATTAGTTTCAAAGAAATTTTAATAGGTCACAACAAGTGGTTTCATCAAGTAATTAACATCATCAGGTCTGATGGTTTGACCTGATGATGCCAAATATTGGATAAAACCAATCATAGTTGATTTATTAATATTTCTCTTTCTATTAAACTCTCAAAACTTCCATAAATCATGTAAGTGAATGGTAGAGTGTACCAGCAAAGTATTCTGCCTTGATTCATCAGTGGAATTAAGAAATTCAGAATTATTCCAGATGCTTTACTGGTACCTTCAAAGTAAATTTATAATTTTTTAGATTCTATTCCTCACAGTGTAGACCAGAAAGGACCACAGGAATCCCTTCTTAGCTGCATTAATAACTTTCCTGAAGTGCTTGCTCCAAATCATTGCTATGTTCCTTCACAAAATCTATTTATGAACAGTCATTTATCACTTATTCATTATCACTTTCTAAATTTTCATGATACTCCAAAATATGTCCCAAAAAATCAATCTCAATTACTTCTTGCTCAGTACAATGAGATTACAGAATAAAATAAGAATTGCAAGATACACCACTCTCAAGAGAGATTTCCTCCCGACTAAAGTATTTGAGTTTTGTAAAGGATAGCTATGCTAAACTGGAAAATCAGACATGGCCAAGAACAAAGCTGACACTATAATTCATTCTGCAGTGAAATAAAATTTAAGCAGGCCAAATTAAATGCATATGTAATGGACCCTACCAATAACTATGGCAGTGAAGAACTGATACAGACAAGAATTTGGCTAAGGCTTGCAAAGAAGAATCCATCTTACTATGAACTATAATGATGGTCCCACAGAAAGATAAAGCAAAGAAAATCAAACTACCAAAAGATTCATTAGACTTTGTCTCACATAAATCCTTTCATCACATGGCAAGAAATGCTCCACAAATGCATCTCAGGAATAATTTGGACAAAAAATGTAAAGAGGGTTAAAGAAAAAATGATGATATCAAAAAACAACATTAGCCAAATTTCAAGTTCTGTTGACAACCTTAGCAAATATCAAAGGTGAAGAATTAAAACATTTGGGAAGGAACCAACTCATTAATTTTTCTCTTATGCCTAAGATCTATCACAGAAAGAGAACATGCCTCAAATGAAGTCACTACCACAACTCTAGATGTTGAGTGAGATGTCCTAACTGTCAATGTATTGCAAAAAATTTGCTGCATAATCTTAATATCAGTTTAATTTCTCACCTATGCAGGTCTGGATTATCATCAAGTTTCGCTCTGTGCTCCAGTCCACGAGTCCATGCAAAAATTGATGCAATTGGATTGGTAGATGTCTGCTGGCCTTGCTGGTGTTGCCTGAAATAGATTTTCAATTAAATTATTTAACATATTCCATAAGTGAATACACATATATTTCTTTAACTACCCTTATTACCTTTCATAGAATAGAGTGAATTATAAGGACATAAGAACTTAACAGCAAAAATTTAAATCGTACAGACTTAAAAAACAACAACAATGCAATTCCAACCCAATGCAAAACAACATAAATATTTAGGTGGAATTGCAGTGTTGTCATTTTTAAATTCTGTAAAATGGAAACATTCCACCTAGCTGCGGCTGAAACCATTTCAAAAATTGAAATATTTCAACACAGTATGCATTTTAATTTCAGGGTTCATTTAAAAAATATATTCAGTGAAGTTCAGCAATATGTGCTGACTTTGATTTGTATTTGTGTAATATACCCAGAACCTTAGCTCAGCTTTAAAATCATTGTTCATAATGAAAGTTAACACCCAAACACAGGAAATACTTGTAAAATTGCAATGAACCTGATGGCTATCACATTGCCTAGGATTTTTCACACACTGGTGTAATTAATATAAAATTTTTAGTTAGGAATAGAAATAAGTTTACTCTAGAGAAAACAAATGATAGAAAATACCTGTAGTGCCTGGTGACAGTTCCGTGAGCAGCTTCTGATTCAATAGTCTTTCCATCAGGGCACATAAGAACTGATGTCATCAACCCCAGAGATCCTTAAAATATAATCATTTTATTACATGTAATGATTTCTGTCAAAAGGAATATATTCTATTTGATATGCAAGCCACATTGAAATGCAACTGTAATTTTTTAAAATATTAAAGTCATGAGCAGTAAAGGAATGATGATCACTTAAGAATAAACCCTTTTAACAATCAAATAAACCTGTCTAATACAATACATGAAAAGATGACTCACAAAATAATATTTTTACTAAGACTCATTTCACATAAAAGGGGAAAATCCTTCCTGTTAATGAATGTATGATGGAGTTATTTATTTTTTAAGACATGGTTCAACAATGCAGTGTAAACTGTAAACGTGAAATTTTATCTTTTCTTATAATCCAAGAGGGAACTGCACTTAAAGGGAGGAATACTCCCCCTATTTTTCTCCCTCAAAAAGCAGTGTTGAAAGAACCAAGGTTGAGTCACACTGTTGGTGTTTTGGGAACATATTATTTATTACCTCAAAAAGGGTGAATAAATAATTGAGGAATATTGTTTTAATTTTCTTGCCAAACTATGAGTATTAAAAAATCTATAAACAAAGAACTTGGCTGTCTGGCCGAAGGAAAAAATAATATTTCAATGGGACCCACAAATTTCTTATTACAACCAGAGGAAATTTTAGAGATGTGCTATGAATTTTTAGAACATTCGCCTTATTCCCCAAAGTTCACACCCTCTTGGTTTTTAAGATTTTCTGAAAACTTTAACTCTATCTCTGTAGTTAATAAATGTTCTTTGAATAAAGAGGTGATCGCAGACGTAGAGGGATTCTTTGCAGATCTTTAGGAGAATCACAACTTATATAGTGGATAATGGCTTGAGAGCAGTATTGGAATAAGTGCATTGGACTTAACAGTGATTATGCTAGCAAATGAAAAATAATTTTGGAATAATAACATTCCATTTTCAATTGTAAGGCCTGCAGCTTTTCTTAACACTCTTTTTGATATCAAAACATAATTCTGATGAAACTGTACTACAATAAACAGCAAATACATTGCCATTCATTATCGACTCAAGTAATTCACATCAGTTGTACTTACCATACCCCTGAGCCACAATATCAGACTGTACATCACCATCATAGTTCTTGCACGCCCAGACAAATCCTCCACTGGATTTCAATGCCTGTGCGACCATGTCATCAATTAGACGATGCTCATACCAAATTCCATTCTTCTCATAATCAGCCTTGTATTTCCTATTACACATAAATGGAATGGGTTAAAGATATGATTAGACTAAAGAAACAAGAACAAGATAAACAATGTTTACATTTTAAACATCATTATCAAAAAAAACATTTTATATCAATATTATGTAAGTTATCTGAATTTGAATTGATGTGGAAAAATAACTCAGCTAATGTCTATATATATTGTATCACAAAAATGTAAGTTTTTTTTGATTTTTATGAATGAACAATATTTACCATTTTTTCCTCCAGAATGCTCACCTATCAAATAATAGACCATTACATAATTTCCAGTCAATTCAGTATGAATATTATTTAAAGAACTGAACATAGTATATATAATCAGAAAAGTTTCCAAGTCTGAATGCTGGAGTACATATGTTACTATTTTATTGGTATCATGTAATTAATTTATTGTACAAAAGTCATATGCTTCCCATGTTGTGAACCAAGATAGTATCTCACTTAGGAATGGTGGGACATCCTTCTCAACTTGTTTTGAAGTAAAAAAGTAATAAAACCAGTTGCATACTTTTCATATATCTCCTCAAAAATATCCTTGAAACGACCATCATATTTCTTCAGAATGGTATTCTTTGTTGACATGTAGAGAGGCCACTTCTTCTTCAATGCCACCTTGAAGTAAAAAACATTTTCTTGAATAACACTCTTCACAAAACTATCAATGTGTGATTTATGTTGTAATCAATTACATAAATGTCATTTTAAGTATTAATTTAAGAAATTATTACAGTGGTTTTCAAGAAAGCATGTTAATTTTATTTATGTAAATAAATTGACCATGTATGGTAACTAAGGTACTTAGTTCAGTATGGTAGGGTTTAATTTTTGATCTATATAAATAAATAGAAGAACAAAAACATTAGTCAGTGAATTAAATTTTTTGTAATTCAAGTATGATTTACAAGATAGCCCAAGGCTGTAATAAAATGCTACACTGGTCACACTGTATATCACTATTATTGTGATATATGATTTCCTATTGGCTGCTTACCTGGAAGCTGGAGTGAGCAAAATCTCTTATAGATTCTTCAGTGTTGTACATTCCCATAACAACTCCTCCCTTGCCTTTGAAAGTGAAAACTTCTACTTTTTGGGGTTCCCCTTCATCTGGAGTAAAGACTAGTTCCACCTGAGAAGCATATTTATCATCAGTAACAGTTACTCTGTATCTCACAAGTGATTTTTTTAACAAAATAATTAAAAAAATATTTTACGTATCTCAATTTTCAATTTAATAAATTAATCTAAGAAACTTGAGATCTGAGAAGAAAGCATATTAAAAAGCTGAAGATAATGCAGCATAGAACTGATAATTAAAACTTGAAATAATTTTGAGACAATTATGCTTGCATTTGTAACTGAAATCACCCATCCAGTGCTTTTTTATGCCTCTGAAATGCTTATGGAATCTTAATATTAGGAAAAAATTATGCAAACAGAGGAATAATTAGAGAAGAACTTTGCAAATAATGAGGAATCAGAAAGGAGATAGACTCAAACCTTTCCAGGTTCCCTGCAAACGAAATCTGTTGCTTTGTATTGATCACCATGGGCATGGCGACCAATAATGATGGCCTTAGTCCAGCCAGGTACGACTCTTGGAATAGTCTTGCATATGATTGGCTCACGGAAAACAGTCCCACCAAGAATATTACGAATTGTTCCATTGGGACTTGGCCACATCTTCTTCAGCTTGAACTCTGAAAAGGTACAGGTAGAAGTTAAAATTATGCACTCTTATGCTGTGGAAAAATTCATGTGATCAGTTAGAGGGAGGATAATCCCCCTTTTTCATTCATCTCTGTTATAATTATAATGAAAAAAAGCGAGGAGTATATAAAAGTTCAATTTTGATTAATGAATCATTTTGGAGATTCAAATTCTTATTTTTTAGTTTTTATACTGGACAGATTTATGAGATGTTACAAAATGTGAATTAATATCAAACAGAACGTAGTAAAATCCAAGTTTCTTGGGAAAACTATCATGAATCTCCACCTACCTTCCACTCTCTCTTCATCAGGAGTGATGGTGGCACATTTAATGCCAACGTTGTGCTTTAGAACAGCATAGGCAGCATCGTAGGTGACTTGATCGTTGGTTTCATCCCGGTATGGCAACCCCAAATCGTAGTACAAACACTCCACCTATCAAATGATTTGGTACTTAAGCAACTCTGATAAAAAACCATGGGAGCGTTTGACAGTTTGATGGTTCAAAATTTTTGGGAGTTTCCATAAAATTGAATCAACTCCAGGAGAGATAATTGGCTCCAAAAGAAATGAGCGAGTGATACATCTTAAATGTTCACAAATATATATTTTCCATGCTGGAATATTTTGTTGGGGATAAACATTAAATATTTGAAAAGAGATGAACTGATGTACACTTGGCGATAGCTGAAAGAACCATTGCCAAAATGTCTGGTGTAGTACGTTAATCTTGGAGTTCAAGAAAGGGATTTAGAAAGATAGAATTAGAGTTCGATAAAGAGGAAGATGTTTAGCTTGTATACGGAAAACTGTCTTTATTTTTTTAATGAGATTGAGGCTTAAAGAGTCTCTTCCACATAACTCCATGCCAATATGCTCAAACCAATTCACATTGAGATTTGGAATCTTGCTCACCTTCTCAGAAGGTCATGCTCTCAGCATTAGGGATCCCTAATGCTGACGTGCTCAGAGGTCAAGATTTCTTTTTTGGTTAATGAGTTTATGGATTAGAGATGAGAGAACTATTTGAAGAAGATCTTGGGTGAAGTGATACAAACTATTTTATAATCTTTAATTTTTGATGATCGTTTAAAGGTGACACTTGGAGATTTTCAGTATGTATTAGAATCTTCATTATATGCAAATCCCTTGATTCCATATTTATTACTTTTTAGGCTCTATCACTCATTTATTACTTGACACATATTGATCATATGCCACCAAAACATGATAATTAATAATTATTCAATCATTAAAGAGTCAAAGTTCATTCAGTTGTTACACAGAAGCATAGAACTGCAGTTTATGAGTATAGACATTCTGAATAGACATTCTGCACTTAAGTAGTAGACAATACATGTTTTTTGAAAGGTTACCTTCAGGTATGGGAAAATGAGCTTTTCCTTAATCTTTTCCCATATGATCCTGGTCATTTCATCACCGTCCATCTCCACCACTGGCCTGACCACATGGATCCTGTTTCTGCTTCCATCTGAAAGGACAAATAAATTCAAAATTCTCATTATTTCTGCAAGATATAAGTCTACTTCCTATTATGGGAAGAAAAATGAACAGTGCTGTACAGAACATTATAATTGACACCTGCAAGATGCCTGGTGATACCAATTCATGGCAATACAAAAAATGGTAAGGGGATAATAATTATTTTTTCAGTTCTACCTTTATGCTACACAGATGTTTGATTGAGAAAGGCTAACTAGATTTTCTATAATAATAATAAAAGGTCTTTATTGGGGCGAGATTGAGACTAAAAGAGTCCATCCTTTCACCTAACCCCTTGTCTATAAATATAATCTTACAAGAAAATAAAGTGAGAGCTTTTACAAAAAGCTTAGGATAGAAATGATACTGTAATTATTACCCGTGTAGAAGTATATTTACAATTACGTGAGAAAAACGTAAGAATTGATGACTGTTATTCTTTACGAAAAAAACTACTATAGGAAAACACCCACACAAAAAGAGGGGCGTGAAAACCCTGCGAAAACCTAGATAGAATAGCTACTGTGTGTGTAACAATGATTTGAGTACATTATTATTATTTACGATTAAAAGGGCAATAGCGAGTAGAATATAGTCCATGCGCACATTCATACACACATTTCAGAGGGAAATTATCAACATTCAAGAGCTAAAAAGCTTTTGATGCACTCTCAAATAAAATAGTGTACGGAAGTTAATGTTCCCACACTCCCTTCGCTGGTAGTCGACCCACGATCGACTTGAAACACATTGTTTGAAAAGATTGGACAGACCCAAGGGGGATGTGGTTTGGGGGGGGGGCAATGATTTCTTCCTGGTGTCCCGACTGATAAGAAGCGTCATCCCTTCGCGAGGAACGCCGGAAGTTCGAGATCGCTGAATCGAATCACGTTATTTCAAAATACTCTTTCGCGCCCCCTCCCCTGGACGTGATGGGAAAGGGGATGGTGAATGGATGGCCGTTTGCACATCAACCGCAATATTCTTATAGCACATCTTCACTTGGTCCGAAGACAGCATGACGCAAATTATATCGGGTATATATCAATGCAAGGAAAGAAAACAAAACGGCAAAAGGAAATACTCGAATGGACTCTTCTCCCGGATGGGGGAGCCACATTCACACGCGTGTCGCGCGGGCGATATCTTCGCGGTCCTTCAACTTCGCGGTGAACACACAGCACAGTGTCGACGTAGGCATAAAATATAATCGATGTCTCGATCTCACTTAATGGGTAGGCGCGAGGAACATGATGCCACACTCTCGTTGGCACTGAATCGACAAAAAGTTCCCCTATCCTGCCTTATTTATTTATTTAAGTAATTGCACACATACAGCATGGTGGAGAAAGAAAAATCCACCTAGACGGGATTCGAACCCGCGACCACCAAGTTGGCAGACAAGGACGTCACCCCTGCCGCCACCGAGGCCGGCAAAGTAACAGATTTTGAGGATTCCTTCTCTCCTCAGACTATACGCGAAAGCAACCGCTCTAAGGTAGATCAAACTATTTCTCAAAGTTTAGGAAGATTAACTTTATAACATGGTGTTCTCGCCCCCTCCCACCCACCGTCGGGTGATTTGAAGGGTAGGTACGCACGAATATCGTCTACGTAACACCCTGCAAGCCGGCGCATGTATGGCAGGGGGGGAGTGAGCTATTACCAGGCATGCATCACCATTCACATGGAGAGAAA
>WURS02000016.1:6507437-6535975 GCA_011762765.2 Rhinocypha anisoptera | reverse complement strand
AAACGCCGAGTACTTTTTGGACGGGTTACAGAGATGGGAGCATCGCTGGGAGAAGTGTGTAGAGTTACAAGGAGACTGTTGAAAAATTTTTAAAAAATTCAGAAAAAATACCTTGTATTTTTGTTGGGTCAGAAACTTTTCAGACCACCCTCGTATTCATCCATTCTTTACCCAAAGATGCTGTTATACAGTGAAACCTGGATATGTTTGAAATAAATATTTTTTATGTGGAATTGCAATATTTCCTTCCAAATATTTTAATAAAAAGTAAATAGAATTATATCTAAATTGATTTTTCATGATTTGAATCTTATGAGTCAAGGAAAATATCTTAAGGGTTCTTAAGAATGGATAATTTCGTTTTATTCTATGATCATTAGATTGAATGCTAAATGAATGTTTCGAAATGAATGGACCATTGTAATAATTTTAAATGGTGGAATGACCCCTATCTGGATCCTTTTACTCTAAAATGGAGGAAGAGATGAACTTGTATGGAATATTAATGAATCCCATTCAAAAACGAAATAATTTATTCCTGAGAAATTGAATTTTGACCCTGGTAGAGGGCAAGGAATTTAAAAAAATTGTGTTCTGCCATTATTTCTTATAATTAATGACATATGAAAATCTTGAATTGAATGGTCCAAAAATGTTGCTTGTATTATTCTACAGTGAAACATTAGTGGCAGGAAGAATTACGAGGTTAAAATATTTATAGAAGTTAAAGAGGGAAGAAAGTTGGAAGGAGGAAATAAAGAAAAATTTACAAGGATTGTCAAGTGTAGAAACATTAGTGACCTGCATATAAATGTCAATGAAAACTGAGGTAAGGAGAAATGAACTAAGGGAAACATAGCTTTGCAAGTTAGTAAGAAAAATACAGTGAAATTTTTTAGTGATTTTGTTTAAATATTAAATCTAATAAAATTTTCTTTTAATTATTAAGTTTCGTAAGCAACAACTGAAGGATTGTTATTTACTTTTACTTACATTTAGGTCAGAAGGATCATTTCCACATCAACCTTGAAGATGAGGTTGTGAGGGGCAGCATTGTTCTCAACAAAGGCGAGATGATGTGGCCGCCACCACCACCACCTTCAATGGCCGCTGCTGCAGCTGGACCTTCGGCTGCAGCACCAGTGGTAGAGAAGGCGAAAGCACCAGAACCCAACCCATTTGCTGACACCATGAAAGATTCACTCATGTATACTACAGGTAAAAAATATATATTCCCAGGTTAAACTCACCCTGGTGAAAGAACTGGAAGTAATAGCTTCGATAAGGATCTTGACTATGCAAAATTGAGCTAATCTAATCTCATTAAAACTGGCTACTTAATTAGGATTTAAATATTTTCATAAATAGAATGAAATTTTGCATTATTGGCTTAAAATATAACTTTATAGTCATTTTTTTAAATTTACTGTGATTTACATTGTTTAATTGTAAGCTAATAACTGAGATTTGTATTATGGGATTTATAAGTGCTGGTGCTACAGTTTTCTTCAATATCAATCAGTGTTGTGAATTTTCTTCAAGTATAATAAAAGTTAATTGTTATAAAATCATAGGACATATGAGTGAGCTAAAAATCATTAAATATTACTGTCTGGAACATGTCTAGTCTGTTTGAATGCCTTAATGTTTACTTATTGCATTGCCAATCATAAAAGAATCATTTCACTTCATATTGCTAGGAAAATAAGTTTGTTTTGTTCATTAATGTATAAATATATAATTTGATACTTCCCCCTGCAAGTAGTTAGTATTTAAACGCTGCCATTATAGTGCAAATGAAGGTTAAAATCATTCTACTTTATGAGTTAATAGTTGATCAAAAGGCATAATCCATAATTCTAAATGTACCTAATAATAATGTTGGAAGACATCTCATTTTTAAGGTACTGAAAGGTCAGCCACAAAAAGATTCTTGTGTTCTTATCCACAAAGCTTTCTCTGTGTTGACAAACTTCCAAGAAATAATTTCTACCCTCCATTTAACACTGAAAAGATAGGCTAAGTATTTGAATCACTAATCACAAGTGGCTTCTTTCTTCCTGTCTGAAATGTAATTTATTCTACCTCTTGAGTTTTATTATACCTTTTATAAAGTATTAAGAACAATGGTAGATATAAAAAAATATGAACATTTTCCTTGTAACAGGGCTCGGAAGTCTTTTGGCTCTTGGTTATATCTCTCCAAACTCAGCATTTACAACCATGACCACGACGCTTGGTCTCGCCGGCCTGGTGGGGTACCACACTGTATGGGGGGTGACTCCCGCCCTGCATTCGCCATTGATGTCTGTTACCAATGCCATCTCTGGCATCACTGCTGTTGGCGGCTTGTTGTTGATGGATGGTGGCTACTATCCAACTAACACAGTGCAGGTGAGTGAATTTCCTTGCCGGACTTCTGTGCAATTTTTCCTTTCAACCTGAAGAGTACATTTGCCATATGATGCTTTTTGTTGTTTTAAGATTTCCATTTGACATTTGAGCTAGTTTAACCTTTTCATGTAATGTTGCAAATTAAACTTTACCATTTTTTCCACTGATAATAAGTTAAATTTGTGATTGATAATCATTTTATTTTTTTAAAGTGTATGTAATAATGTATTTCAAGTTTTTATTTACCTTCATGAACCTCTGTCATTACTATTCTAGTTATCCCATCCTAGCTTTGTTAGCAGCAATGTTTTCCCGACTTTTATTTGTAGTACATTTTAAGTTCAATGTTTTAAATGACAATATTTTATTGAGTTGTACATTTGTTTTCTTAAATTTTTAATTTTTACTTGGGTCATGCTTGCTAGGCCATTTTTATGTAACCATTTTGTGGGGTTGTGATTTTCACAAGGGTGATATGTTTTATGCACTTGTGAAAAGTATGTTACAGCTCGATGAATGTCCAATTCATTAAATGTCACATGTTGTAACACATCTCATTTAACTTTTGTTATATACATCATTTTAACATTCTCATGTAACAATCAGTGTGTCCATCTAAAACTTTACATTGATTGTTTTTTTTTACAGTACTTTTATCTGAACTCATTTGAAGGTTTTATTTTCTAATTCATCTGATAGGCACTTGCAGCTTCTGCAGCATTCATTTCCTTTATCAATGTATACGGTGGATTCCTGGTTACCAAGAGGATGTTGGATATGTTCAAACGGTATGAATTGCAAATTGATTTCTTAACTCTCTATTCATAGAAGAGGGAACTTCCTTAAGGCTATTGGTATGCTTTAAAACTCCATGCAGCACTTGTGGATTTCATTCGCCTTCCCAGCACATGTTCAGTTTAGTGCCACATGACGATAAATTCACCTTCCATTCACTCCTTGGCATCGGCATGGAATAGTCATATGTGATGAATGACTGAAGTGCCACAAAAATAATATATCTACCATTTATTAAAAACACTGTTTGATAATAAATTTAAATGATGATAAACACCGAGGTTTAGTTAGATTTGAATGACAATCCCTCAGTATGCGTACATAAATTGATCATGCTCTTTACTATAATAATCATATACTTTTTGCATTACAGAGTTAACTGATATCTTTCATTATGGAATGCCATTCTTGCTGCAAATGTCATAGTTCTGCCTTCTTTCCAGTAATAATCTTGAGCATGTCCTCTTACTATTCTTCTTCATAGTTTGTAGCATGTAATGATATCACACTTGTGCCAAATTTAGGGACCAGAAAATATGTAACCAATCAAGGATTTCTCAACCATGTTGCCCTTATGCTCAACCCCTTCATGTCTTACGTCCATTTTCATTAATAGTCTGCCAAAGGTCTGGCCATCTGTGATGACTGTTTGTTATGAAAGAAGTAGGATAAAGATTCAACACTGAATTGTGTTATAATTCTACTTCATTACATTTCTTATGGAACAACAAAAAATTCAGAGTTCACACATATTGCTTGCCCCTCCCCTCTATAAAATATATCATTTTCTCTCTCCCTTCCCATGTTATTAGCATTGTACCATATAAATATTTGTAGCTCACATGTTGGGTGAACTTCCCTTACTATGCTAATGAGTCTATGACTTTCCTTTCTGTCAATTTAGGACTAACTTCACTTTTACAAGTATTATTTCTGATTAAAACTTTGTCATTTGTTCTTCCACCCTAATTTCAGTCTGACACTTATGATTTTGTCTTCACATTTATTATCTTCACAAATCAAAATGTAACATAGAAGTGTTGGAAGCATTGTTACATTTTAGATATTTTGGAGTTGAAGCTGTTTTACTACTCCAAAATTGGCAACTAATATTTTTTTTACAAATAACAAATTAAAAAATTGTTTCTCTAACATTTTCAAAATGTATGTATCAACATTTTTCATTGCTTAACTGCAAATTTTCCAGATCTCCTGTTGCCTATGCTTTATTTAGAATGCCATACTGTTATAATGCACTATTTTCATCTTTTGATAACTCTCTTGCCCTGATGGCAATAAGGTATTGTCAAACTTTTCATCACATCAAGACAAGAATGCTTTTGAATGGATTTTTTTAGCCTGATGTACTATGAGAGGGTGCGTGACTTAAGTGGGTTGCATCGTAGTGATAGGGAGATAATTTGCTCAGCAGCAATTTCAACTGCAGTACTTGTATCTTAATGCATCCAGTTGATTTTTTCATTTAAAGTTTATAGCATCCGGCAGCATTTTGACTCTTTTTGCTAATGAATTCCTTCTACAGGATGCCAGGAGAATTACCCGATGGAGATTAAGATTACTCATAATAATCTGTTTACCCCCCTTCAGTTAAATGTTTTCGTTTGTGTGAGAACACTTTTTTTTTTTAAATTCACTCCCATGTGTTTGATCATTCCTGCTGATGCATTGTGTTTCTGTTTTCCTAGACCCACTGACCCACCCGAGTATGGGTACCTGTACGGAATTCCAGCTGCTGCGTTTCTGGGTGCTTACGCGTGGGGGATCACGGGAGGTGGTGCCTCTCCTGAACTTCATCAGATGGCATACCTTGCATCATCTTTGTGCTGTGTTGGTGCACTAGCTGGTCTCAGCTCTCAAAAAACTTCCAGATTAGGGAATGCTCTTGGAATGGTCAGTTCTCCTCTTGGCTGAAACATAATTGAATTGGTATGACTGGTCAGTGCATGAGTGGTGAGTTTGATTAGAATTCTCACTCTTGATCCTCGGAATGGAGCTTGAATATTGGTGCAGTAGATTTGAATTGGTGTGTGTGTGGTTTTTTGTTCTTTTTATATGGCAGGTATCTTCTTTCACTAAGCATTAACCTGTTAGCATACACATTTCTTTAAGTAGCCTTACTTTGGGAATACTCATTAATGAAACTCAAATAAGTTAATAAATTTATGGAAACGAGAGTGGGTGTGATGAATTGTTGGTCATGTCAAGGATTTAGTGTTTGATAAAATTTTCACCACTTCATTATTAGCAGTAAATTCAGTTGTAATTAAGATATACTGTTATTTATTTTTGCTTTTCTTTTATTAGATTGGTGTGTCTGGGGGCATAGCAGCTACATTAGGCCAGTTGGCGCCCAGTACAGAAGTTCTTACCCAGATGGGTGCCAGCATGGCTATTGGTGGGACAATTGGCACAGTTATTGCCAAGAGGATTGAAATTACTGACCTTCCTCAGCTTGTTGCTGCCTTTCATAGGTAACAAAGCAATTTCTCTTTCTGCTCAAGGTTTCTCAGCCACTTCTATTTAGCCAGATCTATTTATGTATGTAATAGATCATGACTTCCCAATCACTTATTTTAATCAAAATAGTGTTTATTTTTCTTATATTCTCTGGCCTTCACATAGGTGCTTATGTTCTATAAGCACAAGTTGTTAAGCTGGCTTGGTTGGATAAATAGATTTTATACCAAACTCTCTCCAATTAAAAATGATCAGTTTCCACAACAAATAATCCCTCATGGTTGTTGCTGAGTTTTTAAAGATCTTTTTAGCCCCTGTTGCAGTGAAAAATTCCCATTGAATAGTCTCATTTCCTTGTAAATTATTTGTCAGCATATTATGATCTAAATAATAAACAGATCTAAAGTTGATATTAGGCATTTAAAGTTATTAAATTTGATTGACTAAATTGTGACACTGACTTCAATTAGCACATAATACTAATCTGAAAAACTTTATAATATTTCATGGTTATGTAATTCACCTTGTGCTGTTCATTTTTTAATTGAGGATACAAATTTTCAATATTAAAATTAATTTCTTGTAAAAATAGTGTTTGACTGGTCAGGGGTCATAAAAAGATTGTGGAATGTTACAGTTATTCAAATTTCTCTAAGATAGTTAAAGAATACTGAGGAATTGGTTTTCAATTTCCATTTTGTAATGGAAAAAATATATGAAAATAACCATAAACCTTCTCTCCTCTCACTCATTCCTCTTTTGTTATGACTAGTGCTCTAACATGCCTAACAACATGCTCTTAAGATGCCTTGATTGGTATTTAATAGAGGCAAATGTTTAGAGCTCACTTCTTGTAACCTTGAATTCCATCTTGTATTCCTTCTTCGTGTATCAATATTTTAAAAATGTTATTCCTTGCAATGCAATAGTTTGGTTGGAATGGCAGCTGTCCTGACTTGCATTGCCACATACATCCACGATTTCCCCAACTTCGCCACTGACCCTGCCGCCAATGTTGTCAAGACTGCCCTCTTCCTTGGAACTTATATTGGAGGTGTTACGTTCAGGTATGCTTTTACTGTCATGTATCTTTCTATGGCGGTTATACTTGTAATTAATAATTGTTCTAAATATATTTTAAATTTTCTTAGAAAAACATTTAGTACTGTTGTGTGTTAAATCTGCTTCATTCTCTAATTAAAATTATTTATATATCTTAGTGGCTCACTTGTCGCTTATGGAAAACTCCAAGGGCTCCTGAACTCTGCTCCCTTGTTGCTGCCTGGGAGGCATGCTCTTAATTCTGGGCTCTTGGCTGGCAACGTGGCTGCAATGGCTTACTATTTCTTGGGAGATCAAGCAACATCCACCATTGGTTTGTCAATGCTTGGAACCACCGCGGCTTTGTCCTCCATTATGGGGGTTACACTCACAGCAGCTATCGGAGGTAAGATTGCGATCAAATTACACAGATTTTCGTTATCATATTACATTTATTCCCTTCCATTTTTCAAATAACAGAGTGTCACACTTTAATACTATCACATTACTATTGGCATTGCATCCTTACATTATGAACATGTCAATATTTTTCCTTTAACCCTTTAAGTCCTGAGAAATGATGTATTTCCTCTCTCAGTTTTCACTAAATGTCAACTGCTTTATCTGTGAAACTGTTTAGGTTTCCTCATTTTTACCATATTGGACAGGGGTTGCTACATAAATTCTAATAAAAATAAAGTTAATCATATAGGCATAGTTGTTTGGGACATTGGGAAAGGCATTGGTAAAACAATAGATAGCCATTCATCCATCAGAATTTGATTCATTTCATGAAGGTAGTAAGCAAGTCTGTAATTTTAAGGAGCATACCAGTCTTATTATTTTTTCTCTCAATAAGACAATATTGTACTGACCAAACAGGGCCCTTTCTATATATTTGTGATGACTAAAATTGTTGAATAATGATGAAAAATTATTTATGAATAAATTAAATTTTCAAGAGAGCATTATGTTATTTGGTTCAGTAATAACGAGTGTAATTATAGTAAAGTACAAGTATGGCTAAAACCATTTAATTCGTCATCGAAACCATTTCTATTGATAACATTATGAAAAACCAGCATTCTTGACAGACATCTTATGCCTTTTTCCTGTAAACATATTAACCATTAGTATCAACTTCACCCAGAGTTTCACAAATGCTGGTGTTACAACATTCCCTTCCATACACCATTGTGTCAGATTGCTGGTTATAATATAGATTTTGATATTTTTTACAAGTAATGTGTATTTTTCATTGGGAGCCATTTTAGGTGAAACTTGATGTTCTTTATAATGTGAAATCTTTGGCTATATTGTATTAGTGTTAATGAATGCAGTAATAAATAGATGATTCAGTATGTAACAGCTTTCAGAAAGCTACGTAATCGTGTTTGTTGCAATTTTACTGATGTTAAATCTATGTTTATTCCCAAATATGATTAAGTCATCTTACTAAATGGTTCAACTGTAAAAATAAATGATACCATTAGGCTTTCGTTTCTTTGTATGATTGGCCTCAAAAAGCAAGAAATTTTTGATAATTATTGAACATTGGTGGTATAACTTCATGTCCATTGCCTTTATGCAACTTGTTGGTTGTATAATTTTCATAACTAGGTGCGGACATGCCTGTAGTTATCACAGTGCTCAACAGCTACAGCGGATGGGCTCTGTGTGCAGAAGGATTCATGCTCAATAACAATCTAATGACAATTGTAGGAGCTTTGATTGGATCCTCAGGTGCCATCCTGTCTTACATTATGTGTAAGGTGAGTCTGTTGCTGCTTGAAATGAAAATTGTTGTGATATAGCACGATGAGATGAGCATGAATGGAAAATGTTAAATCCTCCTTAAGTTTTGGGAACACTCAGGGATTGGGAGTATGTATTTACTAATTTAGTGTGTTTCATATTTAATGTTGTTTAGAAAATTTTTATCCTAATCTTCTACATTAAGCTAGGAAAATCAGATTTTTTATCTAATCCAGGACAGTCATGCTTACAACATGAAGTGTGTCTAAAACAAACAATTCCTGTAATCATGTGTGCACTTATGGTTGTTCATTTTTAATGAATTTCATCTGGCATTTATTTCTTATTTCAGACCCTTGACTATTATGTGGTAAAATGTGTGGAATGCTAAATGAATTTGCAAAATTGTTCCAGCAGGCCATTGTATTTAAAATGGAAAGACATAAAATAATGGGGAAATTGTACCATTTAGTCCACCCACTTTTAATTATTACAACCAAATTTTATCAACTTTTATTGACTCATGTGATTTTTCAAAAAAAAAAAGCTTAAATAAGTAACCATTTTGAATTCATCTTTTTTCAATTTACTTTTCTTTCCAACCCAGATGTATCCTAATTCCTTTATACTATGCTTAGATCTGTGTCTTAGTCCCTTTATATTATACTTTGTTTAGATCTCTGTCCACTGTAACTTGGAGACTAACAGATGTAGATTCAACCATTCGTTAAACTACCAATAAATACCTCTGAATTCTTCCTTGCCACCAAAACCATAACCTCTGCATGTGCAGGCTATGAACAGATCTCTGCCTAATGTCATCCTCGGAGGCTATGGAACGTCATCAACAGGAACTGGGAAGGCAATGGAGATTACTGGAACTCACACTGAAGTAGATGTTGGTGGTGCTGCTGAGATGATTGAAAATGCTAGGAGCATCATTATTACACCAGGTAGGCACAACTAGCAGTCTAATGCTTTCTTTTGATAACATTTATTTTAGAAATTTTATATTTGAGAATAATTTTTAACTAAAAGACCAGGAAAGTTTATAGGATTTGTAAAAATATTATCGATTTAATCACAACATTTTATTAATATCTCTACCTTAAACCAGATTAGGTTTTATGGTTTATAAATAGGATGGAATTATGTTGTTGCTAACACTAATTTTGCATACATATTTAAGCAATAATTCTGTTGCAAACCATATTAAGCAAGTTTATCTTTAAGATAGGAAAATTAATTTATGTATCATTTATAAGTTTTTTCAACTCTCCTGAAGGAAAGTTGATATTGAGAGAATTTCAAAGTTCAAAGTTGAGAAAATTTTCTAGACTGTTAACATTGGTAGAGTAAGGGTTTGATATCATGGTAAGATGTCTTCCCAGTGAAGTATGCAAATTCTATGCTCACAGCACTGCATAAAATAATGAAATAGGATGAATTAGTAATGTTTTGAAGAAACTTTTAATCACAATAGATCGTAAACAGTTTCATATCCTTGATTCACTACTAATGCAACCTTTGAATTTAATATGCACATATTATCCAGTAAATCTGGTTTATCTTTGAGAGTGAAAAATTTCATGAAGTCCTTGCTAATGGTATGGATGTTATTTAATCTTACAAAGTCTTTTCTTTCTTGATTATTGATACAATAAATGTATAAGCAGACTCTTAAATTTATCATCTTATTTAGATGCAATCTGCATTTATAAATATGAAGATTGCATTCTTCATTCTTGAGAGCTTTTCTTTGTGCATCTTAAAACACATTTGTGTTTTTCTGTACACGACATCTTTTCTGCAAATATCACTGATGTGCTTAAGAAAGTTTTAAACACAGTTACATGTTATGAATGGTCAGATTCCCAGAAGAAGCAGATTTCCATTATCAATATTGCTCTCTGTGCCTAAGTTACTATAGAACATTTCTTTTCATATGGGGAAGATTATATGGTGAACAAAGTAATCATATTTATATTTATTTTAACTTAGTTGCTTAAATACAAAGTTAGGTATGTTGGAAGATAGATTAACTGTAGTTATTCAAAGTATTAATCTGAAAGTTAACTGTTGTTAATTTTAGTTAGTTAGTTAATGATTGTTTTTATTTTAAATTTTGTGTAAATTGAAATGCTTTATTAGTGCTTTTCAAAATTTTTAATTGTCTCTTAAAACAGGTTATGGTTTGTGTGTGGCCAAGGCTCAATATCCCCTTGCTGAAATGGTCACTTTGCTCAAAAAGAAGGGAAAGAATGTTCGCTTTGGAATCCACCCCGTTGCAGGTATGATTATTAGTTTTTGTTTTACCTGTAGCTTGGTAACCTCCCTGTCCCTTCTTGTTAACACCTATTTCCTGGAGGACCATTGGAAAATACCAAGGGTGTTTTAGAAAAATGTAACGCATCAAAGAAAAATATTGATAAAATATATCAACTTGCTATTTCTTTTAAATTAACTTAATATATAATGATTATTATTGTTCATAATATTGCAGTACAAAACTTTAAATCAAGATACCATTAGTTAAAACTATTTTAATTGTCGTGTATGAGGGTTAAAAAAAAAGTCAGAATTCATCTCTTGTGTGAGTGCACTCCCTACTTATTATTTGAAGGGTAAGAATTCAAATAACTTTACATGTCATTTTGGATAATGCTCAAGTTTAAAAAGACTGCATTTCTTTTTTTTCTGACACTTGTATGAAGAGTTTGAATTGGAATGTTGGTAAGCTTATCTCACTGTTTTGAATCAGCTTATTTCAAGGACAAATCATGTTAATTTTTCAGTTATAATACCTAAAAAAAAATTCAGTTTGAGATGCCGTATTATTGTTAACTAAATATCACTTTATTGTTAAATCTTGCAATTGTTTGAAATGAAGCAATGACTAATACCAAACTTTGTGAGAGCTAGGTATCGGTAAAGGGTAACATCATCAGGCATGGTCTCTTACTTCATATTTTTCATTAATACTTAGGCTAGTCATGAAGTTATTAATATGTACTAGGCATGAAGTAGTAACTTCTTTTACAGTTTAAAATTGTTTCAGCTGATATGGCCACATGAATGCTGGGTTTGCAAAAATAATTTTGGTTTCCTTCTGATTCTTTTTCACCTGTGATAATCAGCCTTCTTCACTGCTCTGATCACAACTCTGCATTGTCCTTTCTATTCCTAGTATTCCTTTCTGATATCTACTCAGTCACGTTTCCCTTTTTATTCTGTCTCCTCATCCATTTTCCCTTCAGTTTAGCCATAAACATTTGTTTTAAGTAATTCTCATTTAGCCATGTCATGCAGTACATATCTTTTTTCATTTTATCCAATTCTCACCTCAGCACCAGCCTCAAACCTGCACCCCCAATTCAGTAGCCTCAAGCTCTACCCATTAAGCTACCATGACCACAATGATATTTATATTAATATATACCAGAAGTTTTAGGGTGACTGAAATTTCAACTAATAATTTTGATTGCTGGGACATCAGATGCACCCTATATTTTTAGGCACAGTTCAAGTGAAATTGTGTACCTTACGCTTAAGATAATTGGGTAAGTTTCTGATTGACTGTTACCAGGACTGTTATTTAAAAAGTTTTCATTAACTATATCCCGATGATGTGGTTGCACAAAAATTGGTGTAAGAAGCTTTCAGGATGTGACAGCTATGTTTTGGCAGTTATCTGACTCTCACCTAAGTAGTTTGATTCAGTAGAATTAGGAACTGTTTATGTCGGTGATTTTTAATAGTATACTTTTAATTTAGTTGGAATACATACTAAAATTTCCAAAAGCATTTGAGTACAAATAAGCTGTTTACTTTTTGATGAACGCAGGCTGTAGCTTTGTAATCCCTCCTTTACTACTTCTTGTTCATTGGAATGTGCCTGCACACTTGTTTGAAGCTTGCATCAAGTAATTTTCATGTTCACAGGACGCATGCCTGGGCAGTTGAATGTTTTGCTGGCCGAGGCTGGTGTTCCATATGATTCTGTTCTCGAGATGGAGGAAATCAATGGAGACTTCCCAGAGACGGATCTCACTCTTGTAATTGGAGCTAATGATACTGTAAATAGTGCTGCGGAAGATGATCCCAACTCAATAATTGCTGGAATGCCAGTATTAAGAGTCTGGAATTCTCAACAGGTATGTCTGCAATATTTTATATACATATACTCTAAACCTTGAGACTAAGCCTTGAAGCTATCCCAGATTCCTTTATTTCTTGGGATTTAGTTAAAATTTGATTTTGATGGAGAATAATTGCTGTACCCTATGAGTTACAGGAATGTTCAAGATCCTGTTTCTTCATTAATTGCTTGAAATTATTTTTGGAGAGGTGAATTTTTCATGTTTTATAAATCTCATAAGACTAATTCTGCTCTCGGATGTAGAGTTGGTAATAAACTAATTGAAAGCAACAATGGATAATCATGATGTTATATTCTAGGTGTTTTTCCTCTACAAGTATTTAACCTTTTTTCAAGATTATGATGTTCAAATGCTACCTAATAACATTAAAGTAATATCAAGTGTACTATGCCATTTTGAAGCACTTCCATTTATATTCAAATACAAAAATATTAAATTTATTCCACCAATTTCTAGAGTGAATGCTACGATTTTCATATGCAGTTCCTTGCCTCAAAATTTTAATGAACTCGTAAGTCGATGTAAAGTGAACCCCTCAAACTTACTTTGTGTAAAACAATGCTGGTGACTCTAAGAGTTTTCAGAAGAAAAGGAACCTTTCAAATGATGGATCAATGCAGCTTTCATTTAGTTGCTTCCTTTAATTTTGCTTACACTTTACTTCTTTGAAAAGTAAAGTACTGAACCAGAAGAAGCCCTTGTGTATTGGAGTATTTTTTAATTTTGAGTACATACTGTATTTTAGGATGAATAACAGTGAAATGGATGACAAAAAATTTGTAACTTAGGTAATTTGTACTTAATAGCAAAGTTGGATTTTTCCTTCGTATTAACAAGATGAATCTCTCCTAGACAAGTAATTATACCACTGGTCATATTTTAAATAGCTCAATAAATTTTCAAAAATATTAATTATTAATCATTTTCCTCAGGTAGTAGTGATGAAAAGGTCATTAGGTGTTGGTTATGCTGCTGTTGATAATCCAATTTTCTACAAACAAAACACATCGATGCTGCTTGGTGATGCCAAGAAGACTTGTGATGCCCTTCTGAATGCAGTTAAACAGAAGTATGGAGAGGCTAGTTAAAATTTATCAATGGTAGAGAAAGGTAATTGAACTATATACTTTAGGCAAGATGAAATTTGTACTGCAATCTTTCATAGCATTCTAAGTTTCTATGATCTTTTGCCCTTCTAAGCCTAACTTTTATCTCTCATTAAATTCTAAATACATTTACAGTACTTCACTAAAATTAAGATGCTTTTCCCTGGACCATCAATTACCAAATGCTCTTAATTTTTCAGTTAAAGCTAATTATAAACAGCTTGAAGCTTCTGACACTTTCTGCCCTCCTAAATGCAGTTTAAAAAAACTATCCGTATCCTCCCCTCCTGCTTCACTTACCTAATATTCTGCCTTCTGTAACATGCTCTTCAACATTCCATCTCTCAATATTTTTCCCATCCACTTCTCCTACCCTCTTCAGATATCTTGTAACAACTTCCTATCCTCCTCTGTATCATGTATAAGCACTCAATTCGTAACACTTTGCCATCTCTATCCTACACCATGCACGCAAGGTCTACAAAATACTCCTCTTGCCCTCCCTACTCAAATATCAGATGCCATGTAAATCTATGCTCCATGTTTCAACTTTCATTAAGCTTTTTCTTTACATCCTTACATCTCTGTGCTCATTACCAATTTTTTTTTCAGGACCTGTCCCAATGACTGATATTGTCTACCATCTCTAATTAGATCTCTGACATAGATGTTTTATCTTGAACTTCTGTTTTAAAGAATCACGTTGATTTTATTTTCATTCAAAGAGCCTAACACTCAGTAATGCATTCAGTAGGGACTGGAATGATCTATCAGCTGATTGACTAACCAGAAAATAATTAAATCTAATTTGATTATCTCCCCACCAACTCTTACTCTGGCAGTCTCCATGACTTCTCATGCCCATTTCCATATTTTTTCTTGCATTTAAAATCCAGGGGTGATAAAGAAGTTCCCTGCTCAGGATCACCCATCTTTATTTCCCCTCTGCTACACATAATTTTACTATCAGAATCATTCGAATAAGTTATCAATTGCTCCACTCCATTCCCATATCCTTCAATATTTTCGCTAACCACTCTTCTCTGTCAAATGCCTTCTTGAAATCCATCAAGCATGCTCTTGCTTAGATTCCTTTCAAGAAATATTCTTATTATTGCTTTTGCCTCTGCTTTACCTAAGCCATAGTTCCTTTACTTAAGCCATAGCCTCTTATTTTTCCGTGTTTTGATTAATACTCATTAATCAATTTTGTGCAGAATATTTAGTTCATACTTTTCCTAATTAATTATTTTACAAAAGAATTGTAAATTATTTTTTTTCTCTTTAAAATATAGGCTTTTGGAACTTTCCTGACCAAAGAATATCCTGGTGATCAAGGCAGATGAAAGTATGTTTCTCAAATTATGGAGCATCACATTGTTTCACAAACAGATTCAAATCAGATTGGCACACCTCACAATTTAAATACAGATTTCAGGTAGCCAAAATCACTCATATTGTGTTCATTTATTGATTGATTTTATTTGAGACTATGAACAGAGAGTGGCTGCATACAGCTTTTTTGGGGCTCCATTCATTGTAAGTAAAAGTGTATACATTTTAATAATTTTTAATGACTTTATATTTTAGAATATAATTTACACTTTTCTGGGATACTGAATCATTGAAGATGAATTTTTGTAAACAAAACAAACATATTGTTTTATGAATGAAACATTTTTACAAGAATGTTCGTCAGAATTTTGCAGTGTATGTATTTGAATATTTTAATTTTGTAATGTGAAATAATCCAAAAATATTGAACATAATTATGCATTTATGATATCGTCTCTTTGATGATATTTTTTTATAATATTATGCACCTTTTTGTTGGTCATTTGAGTTGAAGGACTCTAGGTAATGCTCCAATGAAATTTTTATGTATACACATGACTAGCATAATTTTATTTTGTAAAAATATGATTTTGTTTGCAAATTTATCTACTTTAAATGGCTGTAAGCCATTTCTTGGTAATCTTTAAGTGAGATTTCTTAAATATTGCTAAAAACAACTTCCAGTACAACTTTTCAGGGAAAATAAGTTTTATGATTGTAAAGCTTAAAAAAACATTTTTCAAATTGTACAGCAGACAAATGGAAATAAAACAGTGAATTAGAGTGGATTTTTTAATTATTGACAAAAGAAATCAACAATTGACACTGCATAAGGTTGACATACATGCTAAAACCTCATTAACAGCAAATAACAGACCAACAATACACCTCAGTGAGTAACGGGTTAAATCTGAAATACATTACAGATTTAAACAACATTAGAAAACTATGTCTCTGGTGAGCATGATTGTATTAATATGTTATCTAATGCTAAAATATTTGGAATGTTTGTGCTCATTTATTGTTGTCTTTGTGTGCAGATATACATAATTTAAGATATATTGAAATATGTGCCAAAAATTTATTTATGAATGTATTCACAGTTCAATTCCTTAAGCATTTTCACTAATTACATGGCTATCTACAGGAAGCCTATGATTTCATATATGCATGAAATTACAAAGTTATTTCATGCTATTAAATAAGTGCATGAAATTCCTATGACAGTTTTATTTTGAGAGAGAAATTTTTCACTGCCACTCTCTTGGTTTTTATTTTCTAAAAGAATTTTCCAATGGTTCCCCACTGTGAAGCAATAGAACAGCATCTTTATTGCATTTTTATAAACCTTGAAAACTTAAAAAGCAATAATACATTTGGCTTGCCTTTTGAAGGCAAAGTCATAAATAAACATTAACACCAATTTTAGTATGAATTGTGCCATGGCACAAAGGTACCATAAGGAGTTAATAAAGAATGTATCAAAAATTCACAGCAATTTCTTTTACATTCGAGTGAAGAAATAAGTTTGTCTTTCCTTGGTAAATACAAGGTAGTTATTCGAAAAAATGCTAGAAATATTTATTAAGTCTATAATACTGATAATAAATATGTGTTGTTACAATTAATTATTAGTGAAGATGTAACAAAATTAATAAGTTATTCTGGTGAATAATTTTAAAGTATTGCTGGTACAAAGTGTATAAATTAAAACTCCCTAAAGTTCATGAAAGGAACCAATGTACAATGAACATGTAGTGGTTTCCACTACCTACAATAAAGAGATAAAAGCATAAATTCTGATAATTATTTTAATTTTCTCAGGAATCAGCATATATTAAAAATTACTTTATTGCAAGAATGTAGTAATGTTACTTTCTATTGTGTCATTTAATTAGAAAATATCTGTGATATTAAAAATTATTTTGTTAATTTTTTTATTAAAGGATATATCATTTTCATATGTCTTCTAGCCATTGGATTAATTTTAACTAATGTTTACATGTGCCATTTGGAATTATTAATTATATTATCGCAGAAGTTAGTTTTAAGTTTAGGAATATTTCCTTATTAATATGTTAAAATAGTATTGCAGACTTTATTTTTCAAATGAGAGAAATGAAATATGGCAGTTAAAATTCATTCGATGTACATGTGTAAATATTCCTCCCATTCAGTAAAATGTTTCAGATTTTCACATTATTTCCAATGGCATTATTCTAATAAATGTCCTGAAATTATTTATATTCTGAATCCTTTGAAGGGACACTGCAAGAATATCACTATATCCATGTATGAAGAAATATGAAGTACATAAAAACTTTAATCCCTACATTAATTTAAAGATATTCCTATGAAAAATTTAATTTCTACATTTCAATTTTATTTATAAAGAATTTTTTATGATTATGCTATTAATTTTTTGTTGCTAAAAAGTTAACTGTGACAAATGCAATGCATATGTTTAACATGACAACATTGTAGTATTTTATAAGCAATTTCCTGCACGATTCAATTTTCATTTCATTAAGTAGATGACTAGTCTTCAGATTAAATTAAATACAAATGTCCATACTCCATCAATAGATCTGCTTCTTCGAAGCTCTTATCAGAAAATAAAAATGAATCAGCATAATGATATGTAAAGACAAAATGCAGACATCTTTTGACAAAACTTACAAACAGCACGTAATAAGGTACCATGAAAATGCTAGTCAACATACGATATCACAGAAAAATAGCAGTCTTAGAATACACAGAGAACATACAATGGTTGAAACATATTGCAATAAACCTCAAATAGAATGGTGAATTGTTGAGGTTGAATACATTTTCATGCCATTGCATTGAAAACATCCACACTCAGTTGTGCAGAGAGGCACAATTTTCAGGGATAGGTAGCTGTTGGCCCCACAGTTAGACTAGTGAAAGAGTTTTAAAAGAATCTTTTTGATGCGAAGACTTTAAAAGCCTTTGGTTGAAGGTAATCTCATACAGTCAAGATAGGGAAGTAAGAAATTGGGAGGATGAACTCTTGACAATTTATAACACTTGCTCACCAATATCAGTTAGATTGTCTCCGCTATCACACCAAGAGGTAGAAAAATGTTTCATTGTACTAATTTAAATATCAAAACTTTCACTCGCTAGTCCAAGGTTTTTACAAAAAACACAAGTTTCGAACATAGGAAGGCAAAGAGGAGACACTCTCTTGAACATAAATTAATGTTAACAATCTATTAATATTAACATGGAATAACTTACACTTCTTGAGAGTATAATTGCATATTCAGTTAAACCTTTGTTAATATTGTCACATACCAGCATTATTCTATTGAACTATCACTAGGAACTGCTCATTAATCATTCACTTAAACCCACTAAAAGAGCCCTGATTTTTTAATGGCTGCACATTTAGGATAGAAGTTCTAAAAACTGGAAGTTACAACAAGGGGAAGGAACAATAGGTTCCAATAGATAGGTTTTTATAAAGGCAAGATGGATAGGGAAGATGGCTTTAAGGCACAACCAGGTTGCACCATCAAAGAATGAAGTACATGAAATACATTACCAATAGTAATAAAAATACTGCATCCCTTCAGGCACTATACAACGTAAAAGAAAGGAAAAATCTCTTTATAAGAGCAATAGGAACGAGGAAAGAGATACAAAACAGCATCACAGTAGTCACTTCATTTTTATCTCCTTCAGAAAACTTCGAATGAGTTAACAGGATTAATGAGTAAGCAAGTGTATACTGGGAAGTCTAAAATGGTTGATGAAGCATGAAAATCATGCATAAATAGAGGCTGGTCATCTACATCACGACTAACCCTAATTTTTTGTATAAAAATTTTTGAAGGCCACATAATCAGATGAAATTATTCTTGACAGAAAATATCAACAGTTTGGAGAGGAATTTTTCATGATTTTATGAAATATACATATATGTATTAAGATTCAAAATCCTAAACTCTTGCACTATCAGAACATCAATGATTCATGATCAAGAGTGCATTAAAATCTTGGGATGACTCAAATTATGGAGCTACAAAATTATATTTGGGGTGAAAACCAATTCATAGGTGATCAGGAAAGTTTTACTCCAGGCAACCCTTCTTAATCACCATCCATGAGGGTGTCATTGGGGAAGGTTTCCTTCTGCTTTAGCATCAAGAAAAGGCATATGCATTTTAACTTCAAAAGCCAGGAATGGTAGGATACAGGTCAATATAGAAGCCATGAGTGTTATTTGGTTTATGCAGATGGCTTTAAAAATGAGTGATTTTATGTAGCTTTCCAAGTATGTACCATCTGTTGAAATCTTTTGAGTCCAATAAGTTGATTTTTTCAGACCACCACTAATATCTTCTTACTGCTTCCCAAAGAGCTAACAAAATACAGAGGAAATGCCTTAGAATTTACACAGAAATAATAGAAAAAGAGCCAATGGCTGAGTTGTGGCCTAAAGGAAGGTCCTAAATGAGGTCCTTTTCCTGAGGTATTATGCAGATAGGTAATTAAAAATTTTTCATTACCAAAGCATCTTAAATAAGTACTGTGAAATGTTTAACCATAAAATATTAGTATCCTAATAACCCGCTTCATAACTTGATCCCACAGATTTCAATAAATTAGTATACTCTTTGCACATCATGAAAAATACCTCTTTCTCTACACCTCCAAGTAACCATGAAAGGAATACCAAGAAAGTGAGATGTTTTTCTAAAAGTTTGGAAGAAAAATTTTGCTTTCCCACAGCTTCCATTTATCAGCATTATTTTAAGAGAATACTTAAACCATACATTTATTGCTTTTCAGTTTTGATTCTTAAACAACATGCATCGATACTCATTAGTTCTTTTCTTCATTCAGTGTCTTTTATATTGCATTAAATACATTGAAACAGTTCTCTCGACTTTTCTTAACTATATCTTTTACCCACCTCTTTTATTCACGGTGGGTGCTCAAATTACAAATGGACCTCTTTCTCTCTCGGTCCACCATTTTACGTTAGAGAAATGGGCAATCCAAAAGGGGAATTAGAGGTTTCACTCTTACACCTTTCAGTATGTGCGGGCATCATCTCTTTAGCATAGAAAATGCCAAACTCCATTTGTTTGAGTCATAACTCTGCTGCCCTATACCGATAAATGATTTCACTCACTCGGGAGGCCTGGACGTGTCCTTCCCCTGCTGTAGATCTTGAACGGCAGCAAGGATTCGTTTCACGTGACCTACCTTGACCACCCCGAGATCCTTGAGGTCTCTCCTGCCCAGGGCCACGAGTTCCCTACCTCGGATGTCATTCTTCTCGAAGGTGCTCTTGTACTCGGGCAGCTGGAGCCTGTCCAGCCAAGCGCTCACCTCCTCCGTGCCCCAAGTGATGAAACTCGGCGAGGAGGTGTGAGTGGACGAGCCGTCGCTGGTCCCTCCTCCCCGTGCACCCCTCTTCAGCTTCACCCAAAAGAGAGGTGCCTTGCCTCCCTTCTTGTTCTCCTCACAGGCCTTGCGCCCTCCTGGTTGAAGGTGCACCAGTCCGTTGTTGTCCTTCTGACAGTGTTGCAGCTCACGTTCCATGCTTGAGAGGGCAGAGCTAAGTTTGGTCTCCAGATCCTCCCTAATCGACTGAGGTTTTGTGAGGAAAAGGAAGAAGAATTTCAGAATTTGTCAATTGTCTGGGCCAAGAGACAATGTGTCCCAGGAATGTGTGATACCCTGAATGGATCTTTTTTTCTTTAGGAAGGAGGACGGGCATTTTTGGAGGTGTGAACATGGAGAAGGGTAGAGACAAAGCTCATTAGATTGAGTGGGTGTGTTTTTTGTTATTTATCAGAGGAAGTATGGCCTAAAGTGATTGATTGAAGGGTAATCTACCATTTAATGTAGCTAGGTTTTTTTTATGAGTCTCAGATTAGATTTTCCCAGCTTCGTCGTAACTTAATCCATTTTCAAATCTAGGTACGTACCTCCCACCACCTATCATTCTATCCTAAATCTGTTTTCTCTTCCTACACCTACATCATTTACCAAACATTCTACCCTCTATCACAACCCTCAAGAAACCCATTGTCACTGGTACCCTCGCAGGAATCGCCTCTCCTCCCCTACCAACCTTAGAGATTCTTCATTAGTTTTCCTCCCTATCTACTTCACCTTCTCCATCTGTAGCCAAACTGACATCTCAAAAGCCTCCAATCTACTATCATCATCCTTCCTCATGGACCAAGTTTTGGATCCATTCAATACTACTCTCCATATTCTACTGGTTTTCACTGATCTTTTCTTCAAGTCTTTGATTAGGGCCCCTATCATAAACTCCTTTTTTTTTACAAAGGCCTCTTTGTTAATGCAATTCTTTGTCTAATATCCTGGTCACTACTTCCATTTTCCTCGGTTATGCTACCCTAATAAGTAAACTTGTTCCAATTTATGCCTGTTATTTAGCCTAGCCTTCTTACTGATAATTTTCATACTGAGCCTCTCATACTGGTCTAATATGATTGGATTGCAACTCATTTATGAAGATATGGGGGACCTGGAAGCAGCATTATATTTCTTGAATTAATAAATAATAAGCAAAAAATAATTAAATCATAGACTTTTTGTGGTAAATTATCAGTATTGGTTATAAATAGTAGCAAATTCAAGAAAGGTCATGAAGTGAGAATTGTGAAATTATTTAAATGCTGAGGAAACTATCTAAAGCCTTTCCTTCTTCTTCTTCTTTCTCTGCTCCCCTTTTGCTGTTATGCGTCGGGGTCCTAAAGCCTTTCCAAACTTTTAAAATTCCTATTTGGGTATTCAAAACATATTCACACATGAAACTTATTCATTTTAAAGTAGATATTAAAGATGGCCAATTCCTATTAAATGAATATCACACAAAAACTGCAGGAATTATAATTAATTTTTACACTTGCTTTATTTAGTGCCACATATCTAATAAAATTGATAAAGTTTGAGAGAAAAATTTCTTTGTGAACTTGGACATTTCTAGTGTATCCATAATATGTATATAAAAAGGTATTATTTTATGGTACTAAATCCACTCTTTTCCCCAAAATCACATTAATAACTTACCAAATGCTGGGCCTTTTCTCTGAGAACTGTACACGATTCTTCATGTAGCTGCTGAACACTATTGTACAATTCTGTCACTTGAAGCCTCAAGTCCGGCTGGAAAAATAAACATCAAATATAAGGAAACCATGGTGCCAATTATGTATATGTCACATTATGTATATGTGGACAGAATAAAACAACACTAGCATCTTCTGTAATTGTCTGGCAGCATAATATCGACCAAAATATTTAGCTGGAGCTTCGACCTACCAAGGTATTACAGAGAAGTGTAAGGATACCGATTAAAAATAAAATTTTTCCCATAAGACATACTTTTGAAGGAAGATATTCTTTTATGAAATACTACTAATAGATACTCATAAAAAATATGGAAAGTGCAATACATCAATCTGGTTTTAAACAAGCATGTCAAGTAATGTTATGGAGAAAAAATCAAGTGAAGACTAGAACAATGAGGTATGGTATATCTGAAATGCGAAATATTGTGAAATCTTGTAGATATAATGGGATTTTAATTACTATAAATAAGCATCTCTGACAGTAAGAATAGGGTTAAAAAGTATGAAGCTGAAGAAGAAAATTGGGTCAAATGAAATTGCCTATGATGTGCAACAGTGCAGTGTTCAGTGCAACGATTCTTCGACCTGAAGACACCAGCTGGAATGCCAGCGAAACTGTTGTCACCTTAAGCCAACAAATGCAGTGGAAACTCGAGAACCATAAAGTTCACAATTTTGTCACAGTTATCTCTACCTGTCCAAAAACTAACTGTAATTGGTTACCTAAAAATATATATGTAATTCCAAAATAATGTAATTACAGTATGTCATTGAATTACAACCACGTGGTTCAACAGTCTGGTCATTAAGACAATTTGGACAGGAGTCAGATATAATTTTTATGGCATATTTTAATAGAAATATATCCTGTGTACTCCATCTTGTTCCAATATGGCAGGAGTTCAAATATTTTTCAAGAATTCATAATTTCCCAACATATTGTAAAATAAATATTTAAACATTTTCTTAATTAACTGTTTTTCAAACCTTACATTTCTGCAGACATTGTGTTGATCAAACATTAAAAATGAAATTACAAAAACGAGAATAATCTTGTTCTCCTTTCTGAGCAATGGCATCATTTGTCCTACTTGGTCATACGTTGAATGAGCCATAAGTCAATGACTGACTGTTCTTTTTCTCTTAACTACCAATGTCCTAGACATGACATTTAAAAAAATGCTAAATCCAGGGGATAAGGTTCCAACAATTCATAGCACATGTCAGTCAATACTATCATTGCAAGAAAACTTTTTTCAGCAAGTGCATTGTTCTTATGAAAAGGTCTTTTCCCATAAATGTTTTTAACTAGACAATTAGAATAATATTCCCCGGTTATTATTTGTCTATTTTCTAAATTCAACATAAATTTGTCTTTGGTATTGTGGAACACTGATAGCATGATTATTCATGATGAAGAAACAAACTATGCTTTCTTTGGTACCAAGAAACTGGCTTCTTCCCTCTATTTAGAATGCTGTGTACATTATGGTGCTTAATGGTGAATCCCAGTTTCACTCATAGTAATGAATTGATTAAAAAAATCAGTTTTATTATTATTAAAAAGCTCCAAGAACGACAGCAATTTCCATCCAAATGTATTTTTGACCATCTGTGAGCAAGTACAGTGCTTATCTTAAGAAAATCATAATTCTTCATGCAAAATATATCTTACATATTTTTAAAAACTTTTTACCTATATTCTCTGTGATTTCACATAATTTAATCTACCAGTTGTTGGGGATCAAATATTCCAAGTTCTGTGCAGCAAGAGTTGTCCCAATACCACCAAATTAAGGACTGCCACAGGAATGGTGTAACTCTCATTAAAGGTTTCATGCTAAAGCTAAGGAACTGATGAAGAAGCAGACATTTTGGTTTCATGTCAATAATGATCTCATTGTAATGAGAATGAATACAGATAGTTAACTTATAAATGTGAATATAATAACTGTTTAGTCTTTGTATCAAACTAAGGCTAATACTTAAATGATTTGATTCCTCCTTCCCTCCTGAGGAATTCATTAGATTTGATTCTGATATTGTATTTCAGCATTCTAATCCTTATAGCTTCTAATAATAAGTCTTTGCAATGGCAAAATAAATATAAGATGAAATGAAATTTGCTCTTTCCCTTACAAGCAATTTTTACTCATTGGCATCAGAAACACCTTCACTTTTGAAGAAAACGAAGCATAAATGAGACCTTACCCCTTCAACTATTTTTCCACCAGGATGAACCTTTTCTAGCTGGGTTGCAGTTGCTGCTGCCATTTCATAGAGTTCGGCCTTTATACTAGGATGGCTGATAGTAAGTAGCTTCACACACCTGAAATGAGGTAGAGATTAGTACAGTACAATGAATGATAATTATATTTACAATACCAACAAACATCTACCTATAAATATCATGTATAAATCAACATGTTTTTGAAGGTGCTTACAATATCCTATTATAGCAATGTATAGGAGTCAATTACTTCTTATTATTATGATAATTCAATAAACTTTGAATATTCTCTAAAATGGACAACTTTATAACACAGCAAGAAATTTTGAGAATGGAAAAAATACATTAAAAGAAGTATTATACATGAAACTTGAAGAAGAGTCTAGCCATTAACTATTAGTTAGGAGCCTATTTTCATACTATTAACAGCTTAAAGTCCATTAATTCACTACAGTTTTATTAAGTTTATAATGTAGCATACACATAAATATGTTGTAAAGTCAAGATATGCATTGCTTCATTTAATTCCAGTGACAAGATGTCAAACAAACAAACGCCAAAATAGGCCATGATAATTAGTCATTATCTCCATGTTCAGGCCATATTATGTACAGTGGTTGAGCATAATAGGTGAAATGGTTCTTAATTCTGCATGCTATCAAAATATCTTTAGCCTTTTTGGTTTACCAGTATTACTTATATATTGTAAATTATTATGTTACATGTAGTGTGTCAAGCAACATTGATAATTCTTCAAGACATTAGTATGAATTCTATTCTATGGGATGTTTACAGTGTATGTGTGTGTCTGTAGATTGAGTGACATAATATAAAGCCACCCAAATGTGATAAAATAAAAAATATTTAAAAATAATTTCCTAGTGCTTGTGTCTTGGTGCAAAGATTAATGGTGCAGGTACACTCAATGTGAAAATATGGGCTAAGAAAAATATTAGTGATTTTCATTTTTATTCTAATAGGTAAAGTCCAAAAACAAATTTTTCAGTAAAATGTGTACTTCCCAACTATTTAAAATGTTTCAGATATGGATACCAAAAATTAATTCTGTTTCTCGTACAATAAAATTTCATTACTGAATCTTTATTACCAAAGATCAATGTCCCCCTGTGTGCATATTTAACACTGCAACAGAAAAACTAAGAAATTTTCCCTATATCAGTCACAGTATTGCTGGAATTTACATAATCTTTTCTCATTAAAATTAGTGCAGGAAACTAATTGATAGTAAAAAAATCTTAATTTTTGCTGTGGCAGCATTTCTAGCATACAAAGCATTTTTCCCCAATGAATTCATAAAGTAACTTACATGGAATACATTGGACAATTGAGTGATTATCTAGCAGAATGGGCATATGTACACCTGATATTAGTTCACTGCTATGTTTTAGCTCTGCATGTAGTAAAACAACTTTGACTCATTTCTTCCCTATTAGAGAGGGATGCTTTATACTTAGATCAATCAGTTTTGGTGAATTAGGTGGATATTATTGAGGGTGCAATGACATTTCACTCTGGGAATTCCTAGTGATGGAACTATTAAGATTATAACAGATAGAAGCACCCTTTATGATGATGAAGGGTAATCTACCGATTAAGGTAGGTTTTTGATGAGCAATTACACCTAACTATAATCACTCTTCAAATCTGCATACTTCCTACCCCCTATCATTCTGTCCAAAATCCCTATTCTCTTCCTACCCCTACCCGGCTTACCCAAAATTCTGTCCTCTATTACAACCTTAAACAACCCATCGTCTCTGAGTAACCCTTCCATCCACATTTCCTGTCTTCTTTGGATCTCTCGCAGCAATTTCCTCTACTCCCTCCCCACTCCCTCCACACTCCCTCCATACACTCTCCACACTCCTTCCCCACTTCCTTCCCACTCCCACCACATTCCCTCCACAATATCCCTCCTCACTCCCTCCCCACTCCCTCCACACACCCTCCACACTCTCTTCACTCTACCTTCTCACTTTCTCCACATTCCGTCTACAATCTCCCCCACAGTTTCTCTCCACACTCCTTCCCCACTCCCTCCCCACTTCCTTCCCACTCCCTCCACAATCTCCCTCCACATTCCCTCCACAATCTCCCTCCCCTCTCCATTCACACTCCCTCCTCTCTATACTCTCCCTCCAATCCTTCCCTTGTCACCCCCAGTCACCTAAACCCCTGGAGGGAGAGGGCATCTTCCACCCTCTCCAAACCCCAGACGGAGGGTCAGAAATCGCAATAAACAAACAAGAGGGTGACTCTTCGTCCCGCCATTCGCTCGCGACCCGACTTCCCCCGCCACTTCGCCGATGTCAGCTGCGACCCGTTCAACAAGTATTATTTGTGGCGCGCGCGTGACGGCAGTGGGCGAAATTGTTTCAACATTCAATTCGCCTCGCACGAACCCTTACCCCCTCCCCACGCCCGCCCTCACTCACCAAAGGAGTCGACGACGTCAGCGCCACCGCCCTGCCATGGACCACGCCCCCCTTGCGATGATTTTTTTACTATGATTGCATTATATCTCTTAGTGCAATTGTCTCTAAGATGTAACTTATCTCCGTGCGGGACCTCTGTTTTTTTTATATGCCTCTTTTTACCCCACTATGGTTCAACATTTTTCTCAATTCTGACTATCTTAATTTTTAACAATTCCCGACGCCTTGCAAAATAAAATTTTGTTTTTTATTACTTTCATATATTTCTATGTCTTTATATATTTCAATAATAAATATATGAATATATTCAAGGATTTCCGAACTAACTCCAATGAAGGTATTATTTCAACGGCGCATTTAATGGTAAGGTTGTCAATAATTTCATTGTGGAACAAGTGGTGGGCCCAAAGTTGGGGTCCGGGACCCGAAATTGTGGTTCACACAAATGATGGGCGATTCTGAGTCGATTCACTCAGAAATCGATTGTTTTAAAACGATTCTCGATTATTTTGAAACGATTGTTGTGATCCGATTCTGATTAAATTCGTTTCCTTTCCGATTCTTTTCAGATCCGATTCGATTCAGTTCCGATTCCGAATCAAATACGATTCCGATTAGGTTACAATTTAGATTCAGTTACGATTTCGATTCAGTTACTCTTCCGATTAGTATCGAATCAAATGATGAGATTCGAATCGATTTAGATTATCCGATATTTCTATCGAATCGATTCACACAAGACGATTTGAATCGATCATTTCATTCCTTGACATCGACCATCTGTAGTTCACACCCCAAAAATAGGTTTATATCATAAATTGATGAAATTTTACAATATGATGGTCTTCAAAAATAATAATTTTTAATGTAATAATAATATGTAATAAGAGCCTGAGAAAGGATGTTGAAAAAAATTGTGGGAATTTGGAAGCTGACGATAGATAAAAGTGACGATAGGGAGTAGAAAGATGACGATAAGACAAGCACCGGACGTATGAAAGTGGTGATTTAAATGATTTCGGAGATGAGAAAGGAAATAGTTATTAAGAAATCGTGGTAGGCGTCACTTGATGGAATTATTTTGTGATGAATCGAAGAATTTCTTTGTGGAACGGCAGAGTTTTCTGTGTTTTTATCCATTATCAAAATAGTTATTGAAGTTAAAGATATATCCGTTCGTTCTCTATTATTCCAAATAAAGGGAGGGGGAGGTTATATAGGGAGGGAGATTTTGGAGGGAGATTTTGGAGGGAGATTGTGGAGGGAGAGGAATATATATATATATAGAAAGCGCTTTAAAATCCAATGACCAATAGGAAGGCGAAACGTGAATAGAACATTTCAAGTAAGGAATAATCAAGAGTTCCTGAGGAGCATATTTGAGATCCTCGGCACTGGAGATGTTCTCTGGAGCGAGGACACAAGTCTCTCGTCGACAGGAGACAACCTCTTCACGTTGGTGGAACTCCGGAAACCCTTAAGCACCACATCATGAAACTCCGCGGAAGGCTGCGATGTTTGTCTTTCGGGGGAATTTGGGGGAAGGGTTCGAACCTTTCTCCTCCGACCCTTCCAGGGGGGAAACCCTTTTCCACACAAACATCCTCCTGCTCCCTTTGCTCGTTCAGCACTCCATTCCTGCT